>CM038551.1:40360440-40795440 GCA_021527575.1 Ensete glaucum | reverse complement strand
ATCAATTTCATACTTACATGTCCTAATCTCCTATGCCAAAGCCATGCATCATCGTTTAAAACTAAGAAATAAGTTCTATTATTAAAATCATTATGATCAATAGTATAAACACTATTGGTCCTTAAAACAATTATAGATTTATTCTTATTTGGTATTTCCATGATGCAAGCATTATCAAATTTAATATTATATCCATTATCACATAGTTGACTAATGCTCAAACAATTATATTTTAAACCTTATACTAAACGAATATCTTCAATAAAAAAATTTTGATTTGTTATCAATATTTTTAATGCTAATAATTTTTTCTTTATTATTATCTCCGAAGGTGATATATCCTCCATCTTAGTTAGTGAGCTTTGAGAAGTGTGTTGGATCTTCGATTATATGCCTTGAGCATCCACTACATGATACCATCTTTTGTTCCCAACTCTTATTTGAAGATATACCTACAAAAAAGCAGGTCTTGCTCTAGGTACCTATTTAACTTTGGATCTTTCATGGTTAGATCTATCTTTTTTTGACTTTTGACATAAAATCATTTATAGTCTCTTAGAAATCTAAACTAATTTATGAGAACTATATTTATTAAGAGAGCATATATAAGCATAGTGATCAAATCTTCCACAAAAATTATATTTAACTATAGAATGAATACGTAATACGGGTCCTTTTATAAATTTTGTTGGCTTTTGATGTATGTTGCTACTCATGAAGCAAATTCCTTCTTCTGTTGATATACAACCGTGATTAGCAAGAATCATATTTAATGACTTATTTTTAATTTTATTTTTTTAGTTTTTATTATAATAATATATTTTACTTTTTAAGAGATTCTATAATATTATTACTATCAATTGGTTCTTTTGAGTAATGTTTTAGTTTCTCATTCATGACAATTTGATCCTTTTTTATATTTTTTAAAATATGTGATTTTTGAAATATCTCATTTTTAAGTTCAAGATTAGATAATTTTAATTCTTCACATTTAGAGCAAGGAGTATCAAATGTTGATGTATATTTGTCATGCATAATGTTTAATGTATCAAATTTATTAGTAAGTAATGCATAATTCCTTTTTAGTGAATTATATTTCTTCTCAATCTTTTTGAGTTCATCATATAAATCATGAAATACATCAAGTAATTCATCATAAGATAAAAATGTTTCAGGTGAGTTACATACCTCATCGTTAAAGGCCATCAATGCATAGTTCACCATGTCATAATCATCACTTGAGATTTTACTCAAATGATATTCTTTGATTCTATGTGCAATATCATTCTTGTTTTATGGAAGGTCAAATAAGGTTTTTCTCTTATTTATCATGTGCTTTGTAGGCCATTTCATAAGTCATTAAAGATCCTATAAGTTCTTCAAGAGGAAGGTTACTCAATCTTTTACTTCTTAAGTTGCAATTACCTTTGAATCTCAACTTTTATAAAGAGACCTTAAAATCTTATTTACTAGTTTAAGATTAATAGAACTTTTACCAAGAGCTTTTAAACCATTGACAACATCCATAAAATGAGTGTACATGTTACCAATGGTTTCACTTAGTTTCATTTTAAATAATTCATAATTATGTATCAAAAGATTAATTTTAGATTCTTTATTCCTATTTGTGGTAACTTTAAGTATGTTTCAAATATTATATATAGTGCCATAAGTAAAAACATGACTGAATTCATTTTTGTCTAAAATACAAAATAAAACATTCATAACTTTATATTTTAGAAAAATATTTTCTTATCAAAATTTGATCCATTCATTGGTTTAAAAGATTTTTGAAAACCAAACTTAACAAGTTTCATAAATCAAAATCCATAGAAATCAAGAAAATTCATATTTGTGCTTTTTAATAAGTATAGTTCGTCCCATTAAGCATACGAGGATGAGTGATTGAGTGAAAATTATCTTAAAAAGTTACTAAATCTCTCTTGAGAGTTAATCTAATTAAGGGGCTTTGGTACCGATTGTTAAGATAGTGATGACACTAAGAGGAGGAGGAGGGCTTGGGGGTTGGGGCGAGGGATGGTGATGGGTAAATTAATGCTATAGCAAATAGGATCTATTTTTATAAGTACGATCGATAAATTAATATTGGAAATGTGTTTACCAAAACTATGAGTAAAGGTAGTGAGTGAAGTAAATCAATAAGTAATAGTAAAGCAAATGCAAGAGAAGAGATTTAAATCGATTTATATTGGTTCAATTTTCCTGACCTATATCCACTTTTGATTCCTCTTCCCTCGAGGCCATCAACTTTCACTACTGATCTTTTTTCTGACGGGTGAAGCTCAACTACCCTTGTTATAACTCTTTTCCTTTTAACAGGCTTAGTAAAGAACTTTATACCTCTCTTTTATAAGAGACCTTACACCTCCTACAATTGAGAATCACTTCTAAACTCAAGGAGGAATAGACTCAACCAATGCTCAAATAGAGTTTACAACACTTTTTTCCTCTATAATTTTTGTTCCATCAAGTAAGCAAAAGTGAGGTATTTATAAACCCCCAAAGGCTTCAAGAATGGAACGAAAAATTTAAATTCATGAGATTTTTATGTACTAGTGATACTAATATTGGTGTTGGTTAGTACTACCATTGAAACAGAGCCAAGAATCCTGGCTCTAGTAGTACCACTACCACCTGGGTGTCACAGACAAAAATGTAAATAATGTGTTCGATGAAATACTCATGTTTGTCTGTGTCCTTCGGTTTGTGTACATACCTTGTATAGCAAGTAGCGGGCTTGCAATAAGTTTGGCAACCCTAGTTTGGTTTACTTTATGACCGATTTTGGCTTATAAATATGAGTGTCTTATAAGCACTTGTAGGGACTTCAGTCTATGACCATTATCCTTTGTGTGCAACATTCCTAAGTTTGTAATATCCATGGGTATAAATAGTATTTAGCTTTATAAAGTGTTTGCTTGAGCAATTGCTTGTGGATCCTATTGAAATTTCTTCTTATGACTTATTTTCTCTTTTGTAAGTCCTAAGGGACCCTAGGAGATCTCGGGGAAGGCTGACCTTTGTGGATGGACACACATAGGTGCCGCACGACTTAGGCAGAATCAACTAAGCCCGTGATAGTGTGGTATCATAGTGGGACAAGCATATGTAGAAACACTCGCCATATAAATATGGGGACCTAGCTGCGCTGTATGAAGGATAGCCAGCACACGCAACCGTTTGGGGAAACAGACATTGAGATGTAGGGAAAGGTGTCGCTCAAAGAGCGGGCATCTAGGCTTGGCATTCAGAGGAATGGCCAACCCTTTGCGTGAGAGGCACCATGAGGACAAGCAAGCGAAGAATAATGTGTAGCGCATAAAGATTGGGATGGTTGAGTTCGAGCTACGGCTCAACATTGGCAACCAGACTTGATAGTGCTCAAGACAAGCAGGATGCTTGGTGAAAGATGAGACCATACAAAGTAGGAGGTGTTGCGTAACGACTGAAAGAGTTGTGCAAAGCTTATAGAGGTGAAGAGAATTGCTAACTCGAAGGAGTCGGTACTCATGCAAGGGCTTGTACACAGACGACAGAGTGTTCATAGCCATCCCAAGGTACGATCGGAACTCAGTGCCATAGAGCATCAGAACTTTCTCTTCGATATAGAAAGGATACATTCGTAGGCGACTGAAGTGTGCAACAAGTTCAACATGTTGCTAGACCTTGAAGGGTGCAGTGGAGACTGTATTGGCGAAGGGTCACAATCTAGCAAGTTCATTTACGGGGGCAGAACAAGACACAAGTTGTTAAGCAAGACGGAGTAGTCCAAAGGGAACGGTAGTCTCTGAAACTTCTAGTGGAAAGAATGCAAGAGGAAAGTTACTCCAACAGGACAGGTATCCAGGAGGGATAAATTCTAGTTCTCTAGAGGAAGAATCATGTACAACGGATTGTACATATTGATGAAGAGTTCATCAAGGCTATATCTTCACAAAGTTCAACAGACCGAACGAGTGGCGTGGAGTTGTCACATGATCTCAAATGAGGTAATGCATTGGTGGATGCATTTCGTGATCAAGTAGGGGAGTAATCCAAGGTAACATCATATGAAGGCACACTTAGAGTCGATGTGGAAATCAAACTCAACAAATGACTGACCCATAGAATGGTGGACGCGAAGGCCACTATCAAGTCAATGCAAATTGAGGAATATAGCGACTTGGGTGGAACTTGGTGAAATATCCAAACCACATGAAGGGAGTTGACATAGAAGATGGAACATGGAGCAGAGACATGGAGCTTTCTTTAAACGAAAGTCAAGGGCATAAATTCTTGTAGAGGCAAGAGTGGGATCATGTCATTCCATGATTTTTTTTTCATTCTGATGAGGCGGACTTATCTTGCATAGTGCCAAAGATGAAGGGAGCTTCGAGGCACATGCACCTTACCTCAAAGATGCATTTAACAGATTAACTAAGGTAATTCAACTTGCAGAGGTGAAGTTGGGATCAGGAGACCCTAGCATGGGGAAAGAGGACGTAGAGGCAAGTACTCTTAAAGAATTTACCACAGTGTTACCATTCGAGTTAGGAATAAGTGGTGCATAGCAGAGATTGTGCTGGTAGGGGATAGAGGCCCAGGATCCAGACAATGGTGCACCAATTTTAGCGAAGTCAAGAGACTTTAGGAGCTACTAGGCGATGGACTATCCTAGAACTATGTTTCGTCCAGGTGTGACCCAAGAGTGGGGGGACGAAGGTGAATTACCAAGGGAGTGAACCAAAAATTTGGAGATGGCGGAGGCCCTACGATGTGTTGGCAGAGGCCACACATGGAGAAGTCGTAGTCCGAGTTCATCACACGAGAATCTGTATGCACTGGAGATGTCACTAGGAGGTGACATGGTACAGCAGATCATGATAGAATAGTTCGTGGCAATGCAACACATATGGTCATGTCCTGTGAGGGACATGATC
The DNA here is from genome assembly GCA_021527575.1 of Ensete glaucum. NCBI lineage: Eukaryota > Viridiplantae > Streptophyta > Magnoliopsida > Zingiberales > Musaceae > Ensete > Ensete glaucum. The sequence goes on along the minus strand of CM038551.1, from coordinate 40,790,500 downwards.
ATGCGGAGGTATGATAAGGAGCTACTGGGAGCTCCACTTTGGTGTACTATACAGTAAGAATAAGGGCTATGGATTCAAGGAATGAATACTGTGGTACCGTAGAGGTGGATCTTTGTGTATGCATCAGAGCTTGCATTAGATGAAAGCCTTAGTCATCAGTATATGGGGGCTATATACTATCGAGGAAGAAGTCCAAGTGCAAGTACTAGTGAGTCCCATGGAGGGGAACGTGATCACGTGAATGATCAGGAGCTGTTGGGAGCTCCACTTTGGTGAACAATAAAACAACAAGAAGGGTTGTGGATTCAAGGAGTGAATGTCATTGTACCATAAAGGCGGGTCTTCCGTGTGTGCGCATCGAAGCTTGCATCGGATGAAAATCTTGGTCATCAACATATAGGGGTTGTGTACCACTGAGGGAAAAGTCAGATTACAAGTACCAATGAGTCTCATAAAGGGGACTTGATTATCCTGAGGTACGGTTAGAGTGACTGGAGAGTTAGACTGCTTCAGTACTCACATTCGCTTAAGGGAGCTCAGCAAGTTAGAGGATAAGGCCAAGTAAGAGAACATTACTACCAAGGAAGCTAAGGAGAACAGAATCGGCGCGAGCCCTGCAACAAGATAGCAGAGGCCATACATGAGAGTTACAGTCTATCTTTCTATCGACCAAGGAAAACTGCTAGGAGGACATAGTGGTGTTAAAATAGGTGGTCGAAAGGGGCAAGGAAGCGATGATGAGTCCGGACGGGCTTAGCTACCCAAAAAGCAAAGTGTCAATTAGAAAGGAGGTAGACTCGGAGGAGCGTCACAGCGCCATAGTGCCATAGAGGCAGATCTACCGATCGTGAAGGAAGGGATACATATATAAGATAACAGATAGTAGGGCTATGGGCTTGGCAGCACCATGGTACCGTAGAGGCAGGACTTTTATGGAGTCATCAATCCCTTGCTCTCATGGAGAGAGAGCATTGGTCATAAAAAGGGCTGAGGAGGTAGAGAATGCAAAGGCAAACTCTAAGTACCAAGACAGGGCGGAAGGACAGAGGCCAAGGAAATTCATAAGACCGGTGTCGATGGGCTTCTCATCAAGATAGCCGAAAGCGAGGGACTTCGAGTTGATGCAGGAGCGCTCGACCAAGGAACGGAGTTGACAGTACATGGTACTATACCTTTTCTACTCAGAGGAGTAGGCGATAAAGGTTATGGAGAAGACGATATAATCCTAGAGGCGACTAGAACTTTTTGCTCTTTTCGAGTGAAACTTCTTGCATTCCAGAAGTTCACTGGCAGTGGGAAGGCGAATCATAGTAGCTAACTCAATGTAAGGAGTGCAAACACTTCAAGTGCTTCAGAAGTGTGAGCAAAGAGTGGGCGAATGTTAGTAACTAGCTCAATGCATGAAGTATAAACTCAAGGAGGTAGGCAAAATCGAGTAACCTTTGCCTTCTCAACTCAAGAGAATGGGCGAAACTGAGTACCATAATTCTCTTAACTCGAGGAGGTGAGTGAAGCCAAGTAACCTTGCCTTCTCAACTACATAGAGAATGGGTGAAGTCGAGTATCCCAGTTCTCTTACTTATCCAGCAGAGGAGCTCTGCATAAGTTCAATGACCCTTCAAAGAAAGCTTATAAAAGATAATAGTTGTCAAATCCTCACCATTGGTGATTAGTACTACTAAGAGTAGATTGTCTGCTTCATTTCCCAATTAACTAATTAAAAGTAGGAGTGAAATGAACCTACTTGGAAGTGACAACTAAACGTGGAAGAAAGATCAATGGGCAAATATTATGGAGGAAGGACCTCAAAAACTATGAGGCGATACTCGTTAAAGTTCCAACAAGTATCCATCCAGTTCAAGGAACATGAGTATACTACGATACTGGCACATAATAAGGTAGGTCTTTTCCTTCATCAAAAGGATCCACGAGAGTCAACAAAGATCAGTACAACTCAGCCAACTCCACACCAGATTCTGTCATTGGTAAGTTGAAGCAGCATGGCGGATCGGAGTTCGACAACTCAACAACAGTGATGGAGAGCGGTTGGGAGCCAAAGGGATGTGTTGCAGCCAAAGCAGAAGATTAAAGATTCAACAAAATGCAAGGAGATGCAACGTCTATAGTGGCTTTGACGAGGACGTCGAAGGAATAAGTGGGGAGAATGTCATGGACAAAAATGTAAACAAAGTATTCGATGAAATGCTCATATTTGTCCGTGTCCTTCGATTTATATACATACCTTATATAGCAAGTAGCGGGCTTGCAATAGGCTTGACAGCCCCAGTTTGATTTGCTTTATGGTCGATTTTGGCTTGTAAATACGAGTGTGTCTTGTAAGTACTTATGGGGACTTCGGTCTGTAATGGACCATTATTCTTTGGGTGCAACCTTCCTGATTTTGTAATGTCCATGGGTGTAAATGATATTTGGCTTTATAAAGTGTTTACTTGAGCAGTTGATTGTGGATCCCATTGAAATTGCTTCTCCTAGCTCGTTTTCTCTTTTATAAGTCCTAAGGGACCCTAGGAGATCTTGGTGAAGGCTGACCTTTGCGGACGGACACGCATGGGTGCCGCACGGCTTAGGCAAAATCAAGTAAGCCCATGACGTGGGTAGTACCAACGTTTGTTATAGGCAATGCCACCATCAAAACTCTCAAAAAAACGTAAATAGTACTTTCTAGCTCTTAGGCGGTACCATCGTATGAGACTGACGGTACCATCACCTAGGCCAACCTCAAGTCATCGAATTGGCCTTCCAATAAGCCTAATTTGGCTTTGGTTAAACCCAATGGGCTTCTAATTAAGTTGATATAATTTTAGTCCAATACCAACTTAATTTGACTCTAAACAACCTCAATCAAGACTTAACCACTCTAATCAAATATCTATGACATTGTAGGCTAGGCCACATCTATGAAAGAAGAATTCAAAAGTTGTAGAAGGATGGACACCTAGATTCAATTAACTATAAGTCATATGTAACTTGTGAACCTTACTTTCATGAAAATTTAACTAACTCTCTATTTAGTGGAACTAGAGAGAGAGAGAGAGAGCCACTGAGTTGTTGAAACTCATACATATCGATGTGTGTTCTTGCTCAGGCAAATCCTTGGCTAGGGTCATTAGGATTAAGAGATGAGTTCTCTTGGAGAATCTGATTAGAGCGAGACTCTAATAAATTCTATATGAGGCCTGATAGTACCATGCTCGATATATGGTCTTTGAGATATTATAAATTGGAAAACCACGAAAGAGTATCATATGTGCAATGGAAGAACAAAATAAAATCAGTTTCTCATAGTTATCATGTGGTCGTGGAAAGATTGGTACGTAAAAAATTATAAAAAGTAAAAACTATGATACGTGAGAGATTGATTACCTAGTGAGATTGTATATCCCTAAAATTTCAGATCTAAATGGAGAGAATACAAGAGGTCAAATGTCCTCCTTTTAGTGGTATTCACATTATGGATAGTCACAGCGATGCTCCTCAAATTACAACATAAAAACCCGTAACTCTTCGTACCTTCTCGTAGTAATCATGGAAGAAGATCTGTTATCTTCTTCACTACTCTCTCGCAGTAAGGAAGGGCTCGTTGGTTGAGAAGATAAGAGAGGGAGGAGAATAGGAGGGGGTGGCAAAAGTTATAGCTTATCACTATTATGCCGCCATTGCCTCCTATTTATAGAGAGCTACCAAAAACCCTAATAATCCTATCTTAGTGGGAATCAAATCTCCATCTAATTACCTACTTCTCTCTATTCCATAATCTCAATTGGCTTCTAATCGGACCTCATGCAAGGAGCTCATCAATATTAGATCTTATTAAATAAAAATAGGGACTAATTATATAACATATATCTAATCATCTACTCGTTGAAACATCCACTATATATATATATGACCCTCTATGTCTAATACCGAGCTGGCCATGAGTTTATCCTATTATAACTCAATCTAACTTAAGAAATTATTATCCCATAACAACTTACTCAACTTATCAACTATGGACGTATTAGGCCACTGCATTACAGTCCCTAAACGGTACAAGGGATCAAATTTATTGGACTTGTCTGTCCATAGTCACCATATATATAGTCCCTCATTCATCTAATATTTCATAGATCATATATTGGGAATGGTACTATCAGGCCACATACAGAATCCGTTTGAGTGCCACTCTAACTAGATCCTCTTGTAAAACTCTCTCTCTTTCAATCCGAATGACCTTGGCCAAAGATTTATCCGAGCAAGGATACACGAGATATTCCTCTCATGATACCGAGAATAGATGATTCTCTATTGATACTTAATTATTTTTGTAAGATTAACTAGTAATCCAGATAACCAGTTGTACTAGATTTGGATCTTTCCAGATATATAAGTCTGATGTTAAAGAAATGAGTACTCAAAGAAGACATCTTTGGTGTCTTAAGTCTAAGGACCAGGCACACAACTGATACTATGTAATATTTATCTGATGTTAGGTATTATTAACTATACAATATTCTATAAGCGGATTATTCAGTGGACTCATTCTCCAATGAGCACCTATACTATTATACCCTTAGTATCCCCACACAAGTGGTTATGAGATCAATCGCTCCATTATATGGACAGGTATACCCATATATATATATATATGTATATGTATATATATATATACATATACATATATATATATATACATATATATATGTGTACATATATATATATATATGTATATATATATATGTATATATGTATATATATATATATGTATACATATATACATATATATATATATATAATATAATATAATATAATATAAGAATATGCCAATAATAATAATAATGCAAAAAAAACTATACAATGTGTCACACGTGCCATCACTTACATGATTGGCTTGTAGGGCACCTTTAACCAGCAATCTCCCACTTGACCTAAAGCCAATCATCTATGTGTTTGATAGAACCCTAAAATGAGCTATGTAGGATTTGATCTTTGAGAGGGATTAACCCTTGGAATACTATAGGAGTTCCTCGCTCTTAAGGTCGGCCAACAAGGCTGAAACTAAAAGATGTCTTGCTTGATTGAAATGAGAAGGAGGCTACAAGCTTATTTATGGCTCAAAACCCTAACCTAGGGGGTGCTGCCTAAGCAAAATTATCCCCTTGCCCCTCTTATAGCTACCCTGCCTTAATAGGGATAGATGACGACTAAGATAGCTCCATGGCCGCCTATACTTACTAGAAACCCTGGTCGACCAGTCCAGCAAAGGGGTGGCGACCAGTAAGCCTTGAGGCCCCAAAATAAACCCTAGCCATACTTCTTTATAGGATAGAGGTGACTAGGTGGGGTTTTATTACAAATCTCACAGAGTTTTTATTGACTACTTCTAGGTTAATTATGACCCAACCTTGTTAGGGTCCTATCAAGCCTGTTTTCTTTGAATCAGCCTTGTCCTCAAGTTTGAGGGTCCATAAACTCTAGGAACTGGGTCTTCAGCTCCTCATAAGACTCTCATATGACATCTTCAAGTGGTAAGTTGTTCCAATGCACTAATACTTTAGTTGAAGAGCGCCGATGGTGCATCACAACTCTTTGGTCAAGAATGGCTTGTGGTTGGGCTTGAATTTCTCTACTATCTATGGTGTTTGGCAGTTGAGTCTAGGTCGACTCATGTTCTTCTAATTTGGGCTTCAAGTAGGATACATGGAAGACGAGATAGATCTTAGCGCATTCTGGTAGCTTCAATCTATATGCCACAGCTTTAATACACTCTGTGATCTGATATGGTCCATATAATTGAGGAGATAACTTCATTAAAGCTCTTGTGTTAATGGATAACTGCTAGTATCATTGTAGGCGAAGGTAGACCCAATTTCCTACCGAAAATTCCTACTTGCTTTGATGAGTGTCGGCTTATTGCTTCATGCGGGCTTGAGCGGCAAATAAGTTATCCTTTAATAGCTGTAGGAGCTTGTCCTTGTTAATTAAACTTTGGTTGACCTGGTCTACTTTGGTAGTACCAATTATATACTTAGTGTTTATAGGGGGTTCAGCCATACGATGCCTCATAGGGGATATATTTGGTGGATGAATGATAAATCATGTTGTACCACCATTCGACCCAAGGAAGCCACTTTGTCCACTTTCTTGGTCGATAACTGGTGAAGCACCAAAGATAAGTCTCTAGGCATTTGTTCACCACCTCTATTTGGCCATTTATATGTGGATGATAGGCTGTGCTTATCTTGAGTTGGGTGCCTTATAGTTGAAATAGTTCGGTCCAAAATTTTCTTGTAAATACCTTGTCACAGTCACTCACAATCGACCTTGGCATCCTATGTAATTTAATAATATTTTTGATAAAGAGTTGAGTAATACTAGCAACGGTATAAATGTGTCTCACAGTACATAAATAAGCATATTTTGTTAAGCGATCTACCACCATAAAGATTGTACCTTTACCTTAAGATGGTGGCAGCCCTTCGATAAAGTCCATGGACATGTTAGTCCATGCTGAGTCTGGTATAGGTAGTGGTTGAGATGGTGGTAGCCCTTTTCATGCCTCTCTAGTAGACGTTTTGTTTCACCCTCTTATATGTTCTTAAAAATCCAAAGTCATACTGAAGGTGAAGAGTGCATTTCATGCATAATAGTTTTGATGCACGGAGAAGTGGGGACAAGCACAATTCGGCCCTTGTAGCATAGGTCCCTCAAATCCCAAGTATAGTGGGCAATGACACTCGAATCCTTCTCTAATTTCTCTATAATACCTTAGGTCTCTGGGTCCTTCTTCCGTTCCTCCCTAATGTCTTCAAGGAAGTTGGTGGAAGGAAGGGAGATGACTGAAATTTTGGCTTGCTCCAGTAGCCATGATAGTGCGTCTGCAATAATATTTTCTTTTCTCTTTCGATAAATAATTTTATAATCGAAACCAAGGAGTTTAGTTGCCCATCTTTGCTGCTTTGAGGATGATATTTTCTGCTCTAAGGAATATTGGAGACTCTGATGATCAATTTTGATTTGAAAGCATCGGCCAATCAGGTAGGGTCTTCATTTCGTGATGGCATGCATAATCATAAGCATCTCTTTATCATATACAGACATTTTATAATGAGAGGGAGATAAGACCTTGCTAGTGTAGGTAAGGGATCAGCCATGTTACATTAGGACAACTCGAATTCCAACTCCGGATATGTCAGCCAAGGGTCGATTGAAATCGGGCAACACTATGATTGGTGTCATCATCATGGCTGCCTTGAGCTTGTCGAAGGCTGTGGAAGCTTGGTCTGACCACTGGAAGGAGTCTATTTTCAGTAGGGAAGTGAGTGGGGCACTAATCTTTTTATAGTCTTTCATAAACTTCCAATAGTAGCCTGTAAGTCTGAGGAAACCACACAACGATTTCACGTTTGTGGGTCTCGGCCAACTTTGTATCGCTTTAATTTTCGTCAGGTCTACCACCACTCTATTTTCTGATATAATGTGCCCAATGTACTCTACTTTTCACTATAAAAAGCTGCACTTTGATTGTTTAATATAAAGGGTATTCTTCCGAAGAATAGTTAGAATAATTCGTAGCGCTGAAAATATATGTCAAGTGTAGGGCTGTAAACAATAATGTCATCAAAGAATACCAGCACAAATCTATGTAAAAACCTCTAGAAAATGTCGTTCATCAAGCTTTGGAAGGTAGAAAGAGCATTTGTAAGTCCAAAGGGCATCACAAAAAATTCATAGTGGCCGTTATGGTGAAAAATATCATTTTTGGAACATCTTCAAAGCATACCCGAATCTATGGTACCCAGAATGAAGATCCAATTTAGTGAAGACTCGAACTCTCTTTAGTTCATCCAAGAGCTAATCTACTACTGGTATGAGATATTTATTTTTGATGGTGATGGCGTTCAAAGCCTGGTGGTCAATGCACATCCGCCACGTATTATCCTTCTTGCCCACTAGCAACACCAGCAAGGAATAGGGGCTACAGCTTGGCCGAATTACTATGGTGTTGAGCATCTCCTTAACGATGTTCTCAATCATGTCCTTCTACAAATGAGGATGGTGGTTTGACCTTGAATTTGCTGGAGGTTTACCTAGAAGTATAGGGATATAGTGACCATGCTGTTAGGTAGGGGGAAGTCTGATAGGACTTCAGTAGGGTTGAGTCCTAATCATCTTAGTACTAGTCAATAAAAACCATGTTAGATTGTAATAAAGCCACTCCTATCTTATAAAGGAGTATAGCTAGGGTCTAGATTAGCACTTAGGGCTTAGTAGCAGCCACACCCCTTACTGGGTTGGTCGGCTAGGGTTTCTCACTGCTTAGGTCGGGTATAGAGCCACTTAGCCGCCTCCTATTCCTATTAAGATAGGTTAACTATAGGAGGGGCAAAGGGGTAATTCTACTTAGATAAACACCCCCTTAGGCTATGGTTTTGATCTATATTTAAAGATGTAGCTGTCTCCCCTCTTGAATCAAGAAATCTATAATTTTAATTCAGCCTTGTGTTGAGTTTAGGAGGGAGGAACCCCTACAACATTCCAAGGGTTTATCCCCCTCAAGGATCAAAATCCATAGAGCTCCTTCTAAAGTTCTATCATCTGATATCAGAGCAGCGATCTTACGACCCTTGTAGCTGTTATCCATGCCTCTGCCTTCCCAAGCAATTCCCACAATTGCTATGACACGTGCCTCTACCTTCCAGCCCAACTGCAGATCAAATCAGTCTGCCGCTGCCCCCTGTGTTTGATCTAAAAATATAGTATTTTTTTATTATCTACACCTCTTCAATATTGTAAGATTCCTTACTTTACATGTTAAATTTTTTTTTTAAAATTTTATCCACTATAAATTTTGTTTGTTGCAAACTTTATCGTTGTTGTGAAGGCAGAACACTGCAGAAATTTTTAGTCGTATTTTTGCCTCTTGAAACTAGTTTATTTCTTCTCCTTTCTGGCCGAAATTTTTACAAAATTCTTAAGATCAAGTTGGCTTTCATCTAGATTTGATTTCTCAAAAAACTCCTTTTGAAACCAGTTTCTTGTGCAATCTTTGACTATCACACAGTTCTAGAATTTTACGATGAAGGAATCTACCTTTCGTATTTTGCTCTCTTTCCCTACTGTTATGCTACCAAAATTTTGTCAAACTTCTTACTGGTATTAATAACATCTGAACCAAGGTTTTTGCATAATTTTCTTGAACTTTCCTCTGGGATTTACATCGAGAAGTCATCGTTTCTCTGACGTAAAACTGGTTCAGTAGGACAACATATCACAACACTTTTTTTTGCCAAATTCTATTAGATTTGAGTGCTATTTTTTGAGAGATTTTGGACTCTCTTTTCCTCATCTCAAAACCTTACCATCCTTATCAAAAATGCTTCAAAACCCTACCCTAAATCGAAACCAAACAGCCTCCTAAATCTGCCCTAAACCGCAGCCTACTTTCATCTAAACCGATTCACCTTCCAACCGGCCACCTCCTTCTCCAAAATTCCCATGCCACTAACCCGATAACAAAAAAAAGATCTTAATATTATAGATCTAGAGACGTATACTATGGTATCAGAGGAGGCTATCAATGCAAAGCTTGAAGCCTTTGAAAATCGCATAGAAGAGAAGATACGATCCCTTTTCGCCGAATTCAATATTGGCCGACCGCTGAGCCCGAGGAAGTCACAATACGAAGGAACTTCAGATCGGCAAGATGACCCTCAATAACATGGCCATATCATCTCTGATTTCAATAATCCATGCATGAAGGTTGACTTCCCTAGATGGGAAGAAAGAGACCCGATCAGGTGGATCTCATGCGCGGAGCGCTATTTTCAGTTCTACCGAACCGCTGATGCCACACGAGTGGAGATTGTTGTCATCCACCTCGAGGGAGATGCTATTCAATGGTTTAATTAGTTTGAGCATACCCATGGAGGACTCTCTTGGTAGTGATTTAAGGAAGGACTACTGAACCACTTCAGACCAACTGATTTTGACAACATCGACGGATAATTAGCAAAGATTTGTCAAACCTCCACAATATAAGAATACCAAACAAGGTTTAAACGTTTATCTAATTAAACTATGGATTGGTTTGAAAAATAACTTTTAGGGACTTTCATCGAGGGCCTAAAGCTGGAAATTCGGGGAGAAGTAAAGGTGCAACAACCGTACACTTATGGCGGTAATTTCGTTTGCGCTTATTCAAGAAGAACGATTAAACCAAGAGGCACAAAGGACAAGAGTCGCTCCCCAACCAGCCATGTTAAGGCCTACAGCCCTCTCTACTACCATCTGAGCCCCCACACTAAAAAAAATTGATGAGGGATGAGCTTCGTGAATGATCGGCCAAAGGATTGTGTTGGCACTGTGATGAACCATGGAGCTGAGAACATCGCTGCAAAAAGGGCCGGCTCCTTGTGATTGAACTAGTGGAGGATGAGGACAATGAACCATCTAAAGAAGCTCTTGAACCTAAAGAAGAAACTATAGAGGAAGAGTTTCAACCGGCCGACTATGCAGTGCACGTATTGGCCGACTACTCCAACCCGCAAACGATGAAAGTTGGAGGACTTCTGAAACAGCAACCAATCACCGTTCTTATTGACACGGGCAACACAAATAACTTCCTTAATAGTAATGTTGCTGCACGTTTGGCCTTCAAATTGAAGGTTACAACAAGTTTGACATAAAGGTCGCCGATGGTCAAATCCTCAATTGCGACCAACGGTGCCCACGAGTGAAACTACTCCTTCAAGTCCAAGAAGTGGTAGCTAATTTCTTTCTCCTACCCATTGATGATTACTATACTCAAGATCAAATAGATCACAATACTAGGTGATATCTCCTGAATTTTTTTTAAATTAATTATGAAATTTTATTGCAAAGGGAGACATGTCATGTTACTAGGCAAGTGTGGGAGCCATATTTCCATCGTTTCGTCGCAATGAATGGAGAAAGTTTTGCACAAAGCACATGATGGATTATTGATGCATATCTAGCAGCCATCTAAGAGAGAGAACATACAAAACTCATATCTTATGCTTGCCCTATTGCTGGATGAATTCGCAGATGTTTTCTTGGAGCCGCATGGGCTGCCCCCTAACCGGCCGCATGACCACCGCATTCCTATTTTGCCAAGTAAACTTCTAGCAAACTTACGACCATACCACTATCCTCACTTGCAGAAGGACGAGATCGAGAATATTGTTAAAGAGATACTTGACACTAGGGTGATTCGACCGAGTTGCAGCCCTTACTCCTCACCGGTGTTGCTAGTGCGTAAAAAAGATGGTACGTGGCAGATGTGCGTTGACTACTAGGCTCTAAATGCCATCACTGTCAGGGACAAATATCCTATCCTAGTCATAGATGAATTTTTGCACGAATTAAAAGGAGCTTGAGCCTTCACTAAATTAGATCTTTGATCTGGATATCATCAGATTCGAGTATGCACTGAGGACATTCCGAAAACTGCATTCCGCATGCACAACAACCACTACGAGTTTTTGGTAATGCCTTTCGGACTTACAAATGCTCCTTCTACCTTTCAAAGCTTGATGAATGACATCTTATGAAGGTTTCTATGCAAATTCGTATTGGTATTCTTTGATGATATTCACATTTATAGCCCTACGCTTGATATATATTTTGAGCACTTATGAACTATTCTAACCGTTCTTCGAGAGAATACTCTTTATGTTAAATAGTAAAAGTGTAGCTTCTTACAGCCTAATGTGGAGTATCTATGATATATTATATCAAAGGATGGAGTGGCGGTAGACCCGACAAAGATCGAGGCAATGCAAGGATGGTCGAGACCTATAAATGTAAAATCACTACGCGGCTTCCTTGGACTCACGGGCTACTACTGGAAGTTTGTCAAAGATTATAGTGAGATCAGTGGCCCACTCATGTCCCTACTCAAGAAGAACTCCTTTTTGTGGTTAGATCAAGCCTCGCAGCCTTTGAAAGACTCAAGGCTACCGTGACGATGATGCTGGTCCTAGCGCTACCCGATTTCAGCTAAACTTTCATGATTGAGGCCAACACATCTAGAGTTGGAATTGGGGCTGTTCTAATGCAAGATGGCTGATCCCTTGTCTACACCAGCAAAGCTTTATCTCCCTCACATCTTAAAATGTCCGAGTATGACAAAGAAATGCTTGCTATCATACATGCAGTTACAAAGTGGAGACCCTACCTGATCGACCGACGCTTCCAGATTAAGACCGACCACCGAAGCCTTAAATATTTCTTAGAGTAGAAAATATTCTTCCTGGAGCAGCAACAATGGGTAACTAAATTCTTTGGCTTTGATTATGAAATTACTTACCGAAAAGGAAAAGAGAATATTATTACAGATACCCTATCTCAACTATCGGGATAAGTCAAAATTTTAGCCATCTCCCTTCCCTCCATCGACTTCCTCGACAATATTAGGGAGGAACGGAAGCATGATCCAGAAGCCTGAGCCATCATAGAAAAGTTGGAGAAAGACCTGGGGTCTATGAGTCACTACTCGTGGGATTCAAAGGACTTGCGCTATAAAGATCGAATTGTTATTGTTCCTTCTTCCCCTTGCATTCAAATTATTTTACACGAGATGCATTCTTCACCCTCAGTAGGGCACTCCGGATTTCTGAGGACTTACAAAAGGGTGAAGCAAAACTTCTTTTGGAAGGGTATGAAAAAATTAATTTATGATTATGTATCCAAATGTGATGTATGCTAGCAGCAGAAAGACGAAATAGTGGCAGGACCGGGGAAACTATAACCACTACCCATACCAGACTCAGCATAGACTGACATTTTTATAGATTTCATTGAGGGGCTACCACTATCCCAAGGTAAAATTATGATCTTTGTGATGGTAGATTGCCTAATCAAGTATGCTCACTTCTGTGCTGTGAAACATCCCTATACTGCTGCTAGTATTACTTAACTTTTTATGGAATATATAGTAAAACTGCATGAGATGCCAAAGTCGATTGTGAGCGACCGTGACAGGGTATTCACAAGTAAATTTTAGATAGAGCTCTTTCATCTACAGGGTACCCAGTTAAAGATGAGCACAACCTATCATCCCCAGACAGACAACCAAACAGAAGTGGTGAACAGATGCCTCGAGACATACCTATGGTGCTTTACCAGTGATCGGCCCATAGAGTGGACAAGGTGGCTTCCTTGGACTGAATGGTGGTACAATATGATATTTCATTCATCAACTAAATGTACCCCTTGTGAGGCACTATATGGTCGACCGACCCTTGTAATACCCAGATATGTGCTTGGTTCTGCCAAAGTAGATCAGGTCAATCAAAATTTGATTAACATGGATAAACTGCTGCAACTACTGAAAGACAACTTGAATGTCGCTCAAGCTCACATGAAACAACAAGCAGACAACCACCGGAGTAAGCGGGAATTCACAGTGAGAGATTGGGTCTACCTTCGGCTCCAACCATACAAGCAACTATCAATCAATGCAAGAGCATCAATGAAGCTATCTCTAAGATTTTATGGACCATATCAGATCTTAGAGCGAGTTGGGGCTGTGGCATACAAATTAAAGCTTCCAGATGGCGCTAAGATACATCCCATCTTTCACGTGTCCTTATTAAAGCTAAAGTTGGGAGAACATAAGAAGGCCCAGACTCAGTTGCCGAGCACCACTAATAATGGTGAAATCAAAGCCTAACCTGAAGCTATATTTGATCGAAATATTATGATGCACCAACGACGCCCTTCAATTGAAGTACTTGTGAAGTGGACTAACTTACCCTCCAAAGATGCAACATGGGAGTCACACGAGGAGTTGAAGATCCAGTTTCTAAAGTTTATGGACCCTCAGCCTTAAGGACAAGGCTGATCTGAAGAGGGTGGACTTGATAGGACTTCAGCAGGGTTGAGTCCTAATCATCTTAGTACTAGTCAATAAAAACCCAATTAGATTGTAATAAAGTCACTCCTATCTTATAAAGGAGTATAGCTAGGGTCTAGATTAGCCCTTAGGGTTTAGTATCCACCACACCCCTTACTCGGTTGGTCGGCTAGGGTTTCCCCCTGCTTAGGTCGCTATAGAGCCACTTAGCCACCTCCTATTCCTATTAAGGCAAGTTGGCTATAGGAGGGGCAAAGGTATAATTTTACTTAGGAAAGCACCCCCTTAGGCTAGGGTTTTGATCCATATTTAAAGATGTAGCCACCCCCCCTCTTGAATCAAGCAATCTATAATTTTAATTCAGCCTTGTGCCGAGTCTAGGAGGGAGAAACCCCTATAACGTTCCAAGGGTTAATCCCCTTCAAGGATCAAAATCCATGTGGCTCGATGGGGTTCTATTAAAGTCCATATAGCTCGATGAAAACATTGGTGAATTCATCCAACAATTGGGCAAGCTTAGGATATACAATTTACACGTTCTTCTCCTTTGATAGATGCTGGATATATATCAAAAAATCGCTATATGTCTTGTACAAAACTTTCTCCATCCATTGTGTCAAAACGGTGGAGATATGGCTACTACGCTTGCCTCATAAAGTGACATGTTTATCTGTACAATAAAACTTCATAATCAACTTAGAGAAATTTCAAGAGATGTCACCTAATGTTGTTAGTCATTCGATTCTAAGCACAACTTCATAATCATCAATGGGTAGGAGAAAAAAGTTGGCTACAATCTCTTGGTCTTATAGAAGCAATTTTACCTATGAGCACTATTGGTCTCACTTAAGGATCCGGCCGTTGACGACCTTTACATTAAATTTATTGCAACCTTCAATTTAGAGCACCATACAAGCAACAACCTTACTATTGAGAAAGTTATTTGTGCTACTTGTATCTATAAGAATGGTGATGGTTATTGCTTAAGAAGCATTCCCACTTTCATGGTCTGTGGGTTGGAGTAGTCGGCTAGCGTGTGCACCATAAAATCGATCGATCAAGGCTCTTCCTCCATGGCTTCATTTTCAGGTTTAAGGCTTTCTTTAGATGGTTCGATGTCCTCATCCTATATTGGTTCTATCACAAGAAATCACCCCTTTTTGTAGTGATGTTTGTGGCTCTATGGTTCATTGCAGTACCAATACAACCCCTTAGCAGATCGCTCTTGAAGCTCATCACTTGTCAATTTTTTAGGTGCAGGGGCTTGGATGGTAGTAGAGGGGGGTGGAGGCTTCAGCATTGCTGGTCTGGGAGTGACCCTAGTCCTTTGGGCTTCATGATTCAATCATTCTTCTTGTAGCCGCACGAAGGAAAATAGCTACTATAAGGGTGTAAGGTTGTCACGCCTTCACTTCTCCTAGTATCTCTGGTTTTAAGCCCTCAATGAAAGTTCCTAGAAGTTGATTTTTAGACCAATCATAAGTTTAGTTAGATAATCGCTTAAACCTTGTTTGGTACCTTGGATGGTGGTGGTTTGTCAAATCTTCGCTAATTATCTATCGATATTCTCGAATTCAGTCGATCCGAAGCAGTTCAATAATCCCTCCTTGAATTACTGCTAAGAAGGGCATCCATAGGTATGCTCGAACCAATTAAACCATTGAATCACATCCCCTTCAAGATGGATGGTCGCAATATCCACCATGGAAGCATTGGTGGTGCGGTGGAATTAGAAGTAGCGTTCCACATGTGAGATCCAACCGATCGGGTCTCCTTCTTCCCATCTAGGGAAGTCTACCCTCATGCGTGGGTTATATAGATCGGTTATGGTGCCTCCTCACTATGGAATTCTTCTCTCTAATTTGAAGTTTCCCCTTGCTATGATTTTCTTGGGCTCGGTGGTCGGCCCATATTGAGTTCGACGAAGATAGTCTAAATTTTATCCTCCATACGGGTCTCAAAGTCTTCAAACTTGGCATTAAGGGCCTTCTCTGATGCTATAGTATAGGCTTCTAGATCTGTGATGTTGAGATATTTCTTCTGTTGTTAGGTTAGGGGCATGGAAGGTTTCGGAGGAAGGGTGGCTGAAAGGGTGGAAGGATCAGTGCGGTAATAGGTTACGGTTAGGGCCATTTGTGGGGCTGATTTGTATTGGTTTATGGGAGCGATTACGTAGGGTTTTTGGGTTGTGACAGTAGGGATTGAAGATGAGAAGGAGAGAGTCCAAAAATCAGGAAAAGACAATAGCGAAATATGATGAAATTCAATGAAAAAGATACGGTGTACATGCTGTCCTGTTAAATAGAATTTACACTGGAGAAATAATGAATTCTTGACGTAAATTCTATAGAAAATATGAGGAAAATATGCAAAATATTGATAGCAAAACCTCGGTTCAAGTGTGAGTAATAACAGTAATTTAGATCGACAAAATGTTGACAACATAACGATAGGAATATTGATGCAAGGATAGAAGGTATATTCTTTGTCATAAAAATCCAGCAATACGCGATGATGAATTGCAGCGCAATAAGATCAGTTTCAAAGGAAAAATTTTCTAGAGATCAATCTCAAATGAAAGCTAAGTTGACATATGAGATGGTGTAAAAATTTCATCCACAATAGATATGCAATAAACTAATCTCAAGAAGCCTATATATGGCTAAAATTTTTTTGCAATGTTTCCCCTTCGCAACGATGATCACGTTTGCGACGGTAGAAATTTGCTGCAAGGACAAGATGAAAAAGCTTCTTTTTATATAAAGATAAGGACTTGCAGTAGTAACAAGGTGTGGGTGGTGGAATTTTACCAGATTTTAAATTCAAACGCAGGTGGGCAGTGGTAAATTGATTGATCTGCGACTTAGGGTGGAAGGTGAAGGCGATGCAGTGAAGCAGTTATGAGAATTGCTTGGATTGGTGGAGGCAGCAGAGATGATAGTAGGTATAGCAGGAACGTGGCTCTGATACAAGATGATAGAACCCCAGAAGGAGCTCTATAGGATTTGATCTTTGAGGGGGATCAACCCTTGGAACACTATAGAGATTCCTCCTCCTAGGGTCGACCAACAAGGCTGAAAATAACATATGTCATACTTGATTGAAAATAGGAGGAGGCTACAACCTTATATATTGCTCAAAACCCTAATCCTAAGGGGTGCTACCTAAGCAAAATTACCCTATTGCCCCTCCTATAGCCGCTCTGCCTTATTAGGGATGGACGACAGCTAAGATGGCTCCATGGCCATGGCTGCCTATACCTGCTAGAAATCATGGCTGACCAGCCCAATAAAGAGGGCGATGGCCAGTAAGCCTTAAGGCCCCAAAATAAACTCTAGCCATATTTCTTTATAGGATAGTGGTGACTAAGTGAGGTTTTATTACAAATCTCACAGAGTTTTTATTAACTACTTCTAGGGTGATTAGGACCCAACCCTACTAGGGTCCTATCAGTGTCTGATCCCTATCAGATCCCTCTGACGCTCAAAGACATTTGAGCTAGCAGCTTTGTCAGTGGATCTGTAATGTTATCGTTGGATGTAACTCTTTCCATTGCTATATCTTTACGAGCTATAATCTTTTTAATCAGGTGGAATCTCCTTAGAACATGCTTGGACTTCTGATGAGACCTAGGTTTCTTTGCTTGAGCAATCGCTCATCGTTATCGTAGTATATGAGAATCAACTCCAAGCTGCATGGTACAACTCCTAAATCCCTAATGAACATCTTCATCCACTCCTCTTCCTTTTCCTCTTCTGTCATAGTAATGTACTCTTCCTCTGTGGTTGAGTCAACAATAGTATCTTGCTTGGAACTCTTTCAGCTTACTGCTCCTCTATTTAGGGTGAACACATACCTTGAATCCGTGTAGCCCTCAACCTAGAGGCTATCCCCTCTATATACTAGTAAAAGATCCTTAGTCTTTCTCAAGATTTAAGGATACACTTTTCTACTTTCTCAATATGGATCCGCCTGATACCTGCTCGTGACACTTAGAGCATGTGTTATATCAGGCCTGGTATATAACATAACATACATAATAGATCGAATTGCTAAGACATAGGGTATCCTATCCATGTCTACCCTTTCTTCAAGAGTCTTTTGGGATATAATCATAGGAAGTGATATTCCATGTCTCATCCGTATGAGATCTTCTTGAAAAATTTTTCTTGCCATACCTTTTAACAATGGAGTCTATGTATCTGGATTGGGACAAGCCAAACATCTTCTCGGATCTATTTTCATAGATAAGAATCCCAAAATGTAAGATGCTTCCCCTAAGTCCTTCATTGGAAAGTTTCTGGATAGCCAAGCCTTAACTATGGAGAGCAGTCCTACATCATTCTCATTGATTAGGATATCATCCATATACAACACCAAAAAGGTTATAGTACTCCCACTTACCTTCCTATACACACAAGGCTTATCTTCATTCTTAATGAAATCATAAGATCTGATCGCTTGATTAAATCTTATGTTCTAAGTTTGGGAAGATTACTTCAGTCTATAGATGAACCTGATCAACCTACACACCTTATCTAGACTCTCTATGGATACAAATTCCTCTGGCTATATTATATATACCTCCTCCTCGAGGTTACCTTTGAGGAATACAGTTTTCACATCTATCTATTAGATCTTATAGTCAGAATGTGTGACAATGGCTAAAAGAATTTTGATGGATTTCAATATTACTATGGGTGAGAAAGTTTCGCCATAGTTAACTCCTTACCTTTGACGATACCCTTTGGCCACCAGCCTTGCCTTATAGGTCTCCATCTTTCTATTTATTCCAATCTTCTTCTTAAAGATCCACTTGCAGCTGATGAGTACGATACTCTCAGGTGCATCCACAAGATTCTAAACCTTGTTAGAGTAGATAAAATTCATTTTATAATTCATGGCCTCCTGCTACTTCACAGAGTCTATACTCATAATAGCCTCCTCGTAGGTCTGAGAATCAATATTCTGAGTGTTCTCTCCATTGATCTATCCTACATATCTTTTTGGAGGGTGAGATACTATACTAGACTTGTGCAAAGTTAGAACTTGTGTGCTAGGTACCTGAAAAGGCTCAAACTCTAGAATGGTACTTGAGCTATGTTTTCCAATCTCACTCAACTCTATCTCATTCCGCTATTTCTGCCAAAAATATATTCATTCTCAAGGAACACAACCCTATTAGCTACAAAGACTATCTAGTCCTTAGAATGATAGAAATAATACCCCTAAGTTTCATTAGGGTATCCCATGAATTTGCACCATTCTGTCTTTGATTCTAACATGTCAAGGTTGCATCTTCTAATGTGGGTAGGGCAGCCACAAATCTTAATAACCTTAAGATTTAGCTTCCTCACTTTTCATCTCATAAAATGTAGAGATTATTGACCTAGATGAAACTCTATTCAGAAAGTTAGTTGCGGTCTCCTTAGCATATCCCCAGAATAGGATGGGTAGGTTAGCGAAACTCATCATGGACTACACCGTCTCTAATAATGTGTGATTCCTCCATTCTGATACACAATTGAGCTATGGTGTATAAGGAGGTATTCAATGGCGCAAAATCCCATAGTCCCTAAGGAAATGGGTGAACTATGTACTCAAGTACTCTGTTCCTCGATTCGATCCAAGAGTCTTAATACTCTTTCCAATCTAGTTTTACTTCATTTTTATATTCCCTAAATTTCTTAAAGGCCTCAAACTTGTACTTCATCAAGTACACATATTTATATCTAGAGAAATCATTAGTAAATATAATGAAATACGAATAACCACCTATAGCCTGATTCGATATGAGACCACATACATCAATATGTATGAGTTCCAATAACTCAGTGGCTCTCTCTTTAGTTTAACTAAAAGGAGAGTTGATCAACTTTCTACGAAGGTAAGGTTCGCAAGTTGCATACAACTCATAATCGAATGGATCTATGTAACTATCTTTTAATAATTTTTGAATCATTCCCTCATGGATATGACTTATATAATGCCATAGGTATATGTTGTTCATCTCTTCTTATTTCCTTTTGGACGTACTTACTTTCATGATATATGGAGAAATGTCTAGCACATATAAGCCATTAATCAAGATCCCTCTTGTGATGATCTCATTATGTAATATTATTGAACAACTATTATTTTTAATAACTAATTTATATCCACTAATTATCAAATAAAAAATAAAAATAATATTTTTGATAATAGAGGGAACATAATAGCATGCACCTAATACAATGGCAGCTCCTCCAAGCAGATGAAGGGTAACTTCGCCAATAACAAATATAGCAACTCTTGCTCCATTACTCATCTTGAGGTCTATCTCACCTCTTGCCAATCTCCTAGGCTTTGCCAGAACCTGCAATAAATTATATAAATGATAAGCACTCCCGGTATCTAATACCCATGTGTTATCATAATAATCTAATAAAAGGAGACTAATCATGAATGTATCTAAAGCTTCTCCAAGCTTTTATTTTGCCTTCTCTGCAAGGTAATCCTTGTAGTTCCTATTCTAGTGCTTATCTTTGTCGTAGTGGAAGCACTGACCTTTGTCATTGCTTGAGTTTTTATTTAATTAATAATTAATTAAACTCTTTAATTAATTATTTTTAAAATTTTTAGGATACTCTACTATATGGTTCCTAATATGACAAGAAAATGAATTTGTGTAGCTAAGAAACCCTAGCCACAAGGAGCCCCCTATTGTTAGGAGTCCCTGGTTATAGGGAACCTTGGGCGGCTAGGAAACCCTGGCCCCCAAGGAGTTCCTTTGTAGCTAAACCATTGGCTACAACCTGCCATGGGTGACCAGCAAACCTTGGCCACCTAAAGACCCCTTGTGGCCAGGAGTCCTTAGCCGTAGGAAACCCTGGCAGCCATGAAACCTTGGCAGCCAGGGTCTCCCATGTAGCCAAGACTCTTGGCCATATGAGAGGTTGTTGCCATGGCTGAGAGCTTGCTGCTCTTGGCCATGCTACCTTCGGTCAGGCTAAGAGCAACATCCTTGTTCTCGGCTAAGGCTATAAGTAGCCTTTGGCCATCCCATAGGACAACAATTGCTGCCTTTTCCCCTCAATAATTTTGACATCAAAAGACTTTAAAACACCTCTCTATAATACCTCTTCACAGTGAGAAAATATGCTGTCCAAATCTAAAAAAATATGAAAAATCACAGCAAGGTGCATAGAAAATAATTTACGTATTTCAATCTCATCACACATAATTTAAAGCTAATCATTTGCACATGCAACCTGGCTCTGATACCACTATTAGGGAACCATAAAAGAGCATCATATGTGTAGGAGAAGAACAAAATAAAAATCGATTTCCCCCAATTATTACATTGTCATACAAAGATTAGTGCACAAAAAATAAAAAAATAAAAAATTGTGAACATGAAAGATTGATTACATAGGGAGATCGTATATCCCTGAAATTTTAGATTCAAATAGAGAGGATGAAGGAGATCAAATATTCTCCTCTCTAGCAGTATTCATACGATGAATGGTTACAACGATGCTCCTCTAATCGCAGTCGAAAAACTTGCAAATCTTTTACACCTCTCAGCACTCATGGAAGAAGATCTACTATCCTCCTATCAAAACTCCTTCTGACTCAGTAAATTGTTATCCCATAATAATTCATTCAACTCATCGACTATGGACATACTAGACCATTGTGCCATAGTCCCCAAATGGTAGAGGGGATCAAATCTATCAGACTTGTGTCTCTGTAGTTATTGTGTATCTATAGTCCTTCATTCATCTAATATCTTAGAGGTCATATATTGGCCACAGTACTGTCAGGCCACATATATAATTCGTTTGAGTCTCGCTCTAATCAAATTCTCCCAGAGAATTTTTTTTCTCATAATCTGAACAACCATAGCCTGTGATTTGTCTGAGCAAGGACACATAAGATATTCCTCTTATAATGCTGAGAGTAGATGATATTTTATTGACACTTAATTGTCTTTGTAGGGTTAGCTACTAATCCCGATAACTAGTTGTACTAGATCTGGAATATTTAGATCTATAAGTCTGATATCAAAAATTGGAGTACTTAAATAAGACATCCTTGGTGTCTCAAGTCTAAGAACTAGGCACACAACTGGGACTACAAAATTGTAGTCTGATGTTAGGTATCATTAACCATACAACATTCGTAAGCAGATCAATCAGCAAACTCATTCTTTAATGAGCACATGTACTGTACTCTTAGTATCCTCATATAAGTGGCTATGAGACCAGTTGTCTCCAGTATTTGGATAGGTATCGAGTACACTGGTCTATCCGATAATCTTAATATCCCTCTAGAGTAACCTATGATCGAGACTATTTAGGCTCTATGTTTAAGGTTGAATCGATCTCATTATCGTGATCTCATTATGATTCGATTCTCATTGCATGAAACTAAGGACATTACAATATATATATATATATATATATATATATATATCTATATATATATATATAATATAATGTGAGAATATGCCAATAATAATAATAATGTAAAAAGACTGTGCAATATGTCACATGTGTCAGCACTCATTTGATATAGCTTGTAGGACACTTGTAACCAGCATTAGATGGATGAGGGATTATAGATAGATGGTAACTGAGAACAGATATGTCTAATGGATTAGATTCCCCTGTGTCATCTAGGGTTATCTATAGTCGATGAGTTGAGTGAACTGTTATGAGATAACAATTTATTCAGCCAAAAGGAGTTTTGAAAGGTGCAAATCACGGTCAGTTCAGTATTCGGCCCAGAGGGTCATATAGTGGATATTTTGACGAGTAGAGGTTCAAATATAAGATATCTACGGAGCCCATATTTTATTAGATATCCAATAAGCCCATATATTATTGGTTCCTATGGATGAAATCCAATTGTTGATTACAGGTGCATTGCAAGCCAATCACATGAGTGATGGCATATGTGATACATTATATAAATATTTTATATAATTATTATTATTGACATATTCTTACTTTATGTTAGCTATTACATATATTGTGATGTCCTTGGATCTATATAATAAGGATCAAATCATGATGAAATCATGATAATGAGACCGATTTCACTATTAAACATAGACTATAAATAATCCCAATCATAGGTTACTCAAGAGGGACATCGAGATAATCGGATAATTTAGTGTACTATATACTTGTCTATATGATGAAGGTAGCTAGTCTCATAGTTCCTCGTATGGGAACACTAAGGATATATTATCGGTGCTCATTGGAGAATGAGTTTACTTATGGAATACTGGATAATTAAATAATACCTAACGTCAAACAGTGATTTCATAGTTCCAATTGTGTGTCTAGTCCTTAGACTTCAGACACAAAAGATGTTTTATTTAAGTATTTCTTTCTTTAATGTCGGACTTATAGGTCTGGAAGTTCTAGATCTAGTACAATCAGTTATCGGGATTGGTAGCCAACCCTACAAAGGTAATTGAGAGTCAGTAGATGATTGTCCACTCTTAATATCATAAGAAGAATATTTTGTGTATCTTTGCTTAGGTAAATCCTTGCCCAGGATCATTGAGATTAAGAGAGGAGTTTTCTAGAAGAATCTGATTAGAGCAAGACTCAGATAGATTCTGCATGAGGCCTGACAGTACCATGCTTGATATACAATATTTGATAAATTAGATGGTGAAGGATATTAGATATATGATAACTAAGAATAGATAGGCCCAATGAATTAGATCTCCCTATACCGTTTGGGGACTATGGCATAATGGTCTACTATATTTACAATCGATAAGTTGAGTGAATTGTTAATCGATAAGTTGAGTGAATTGTTATAGGATAACAATTCACTAAGTCAGAAGGAGTTCTGATATGTGCAACTCACAGTCAATTTAGTATTGGGCCTAGAAGGTCACATATATATGGTGGATGTTGCGTCGAGTAGAAGTCCAGATATTAGATATCTGTGGAGCCCCTATTTTATTGGATATTCGATAAGTCTCTATATTATTGGATCCTATAGATGAGATCCAATAAGAGCTAATAAGAAATTATTAGATAGAGATTCACTAATCTAAGAGGCCTGGGCAGTTGGATAGAGATCTAGTACCCAATTGAGTATGATCCATTAGGGTTAAGTTGACAATAACCTCTATAGGTAGGAGGAGGCTCAAGTGTTTATGGGTGAGAGCTTCTGGTGGCTGCCTCTCTTATTCTCCTCAGCCTCTTCTCCTCCTTGGGTGATAGATCTTGTGTGTTACATATAGAGAGGGAGATCCGACAGCAATCTGAAGAGTATCGCCGTTGCATCCACTATGTGGATATCGCTAGAGAGGCCAACATTTAACCTCCTTCATTTATACCTATAGATCTAGGTTTTCAGGGATATATGATTTCCTTCAGTGAAACAACTAAAACACAATGTGCATATTTTTTTATTATTCATGCACTAATCATCACAAGACAATTTCATAATCATGTGAAACCAGTTTTGCTTTTTGTTTTTCTGCTATACATATGATGCTTTGATAAGGTTTCCCAATACCAAAAGGAGCTAATAAGAGACTATTGGGTAGAATTCTACTAATCCAAGAGGAGGATGGAGATCCAATATCCAATAGGGCAGAATTCATTATGGTTAAGTTTACAGAGATCTTTATAAATAAAAAGGAGTCATAGGGCTCATAGGCTAGAGACTTTTGGCCACCTCCTCCTGTTCTCCTCCCTCCCTTTTCTTTTCAATCGACCACCCTTCTCCTCAGTGCATGAGGATAGTAAAGAAGATAGGAGTTCTTCTACGCTTGGTGCAAGATAGTGCGCAAAAGTTATAAAGAAGGTACATAAAAGCTATGAGTTTTTGCACTACAAGGGATGAGCATCCCCGCTTCTTCCAACATGTGAATACCATTAGAGAGGAGAACATCTGATATCATTCATCCTCTTCCTTGGATCTAGTTTTTTAGGGATATATGATCTCCCTAGGTAAAATATCTAACACGTGTTACTCTATATAGTCCAATCAAGTTTTCTAACAGTGGTATTAGAGTCAAGTTCATCATGCAATGATTGGCTATAAATAGTGTGTGTTGTTATGAATCACATAGATTATTTTCTATGTAGATTGTTGTGAATTTTGTCATAATTTTTTCAAATATGGATAACATCATTTCTCGCTGTTGAGAGGTACTACGGAGACGTCTTTGGACATCAAAATTTTTGATGCAAAAGAATGAGAAAAGGGTAGCAAATGTTGCTGCCCTATGGTTCAGTCGAAGGCTGCTTGTTGCTTCTAGGGCTCTTGGCCTGGCCACCTACTGCAAACAGATTCTAGGGCTCTAAGCCTGGCCACCTATAGCAAACTGAGAGTAGTGATGTTGTTCGCAGCCAAGCAGTAGGCCCCCATGTGGTCAAGGAGTCTTGACCGCATGGGGAACCCCTAGCGGCTAGGGTTTCCTAGCCATCTGCGGTAACCCCATAGTTGGGGACTCCTGGCCACAAGGGGTAGCATGGCGGCCAAGGCTTTGCTAACTGCCTATGGTAGCTTACAATCAAGGGTGTTGGCTGCAAGGGACACCTTGGGGGCTAAGAACTCTTGCGGCCCTAAGGTTACCCTGTGGCTAGGGCCTCCTGGTCGTAAGGGTCTCCCTAGCAGCTAGGATTTTGATAGGACTCCAGTAGGGTTGAGTCCTAATCATCTTAGTATAAGTCAATAAAAATCCTGTTAGATTGTAATAAAGCCACTCCTATCTTATAAAGGAGTATAACTAGGGCATAAATTAGCCCTTAGGGCTTAGTAGTTGCTACACCCCTTACTGGGTTGGTCGGTTAGGGTTTCCCCCTGCTTATGTCGACTATAGAGCCACTTACCCGCCTCCTGTTCCTATTAAAGCAGGTTAGCTATAGGAGGGGCAAAGGGATAATTTTACTTAGGCAAGCACCCTCTTAGGCTAGGGTTTTGATCCCTATTTAAAGATGTAGCTGCGCGCCCCCCCACCTCTTGAATCAAGCAATTATCAATTTTATTTCAGCCTTGTGCCGAATCTAGGAGGGAGGACCCCTATAGCATTCCATGGGTTGATCCCCCTCAAAGGTCAAAATCTATAGAGCTCCTTCTGGAGTTCTATCATATGGTATCAGAGCAGCAAACTTACTGCCCCTATAGCTATCTCAACCACCTTCATCTTCCCAAGTAATTCCCACAATTGCTACGACATGCGCCTCCACCTTCCACCCCAGCCGTTGATTAAATCAATCTACTGATGCCCCTTGTGTTTGATCTGAAAATATGGTATATTTTTATCATCCATGCCTCTCCAATACTATAAGATTCCTTACTTTACATGTTGAAGATTTTTTCCAAATTTTATCCATTACAAATTTTGTTTGTCGTAAACGTTATTATAGTTGCAAAGGAGAAACATTGCAGAAATTTTCAACCGATTGTTGCTTCTTGAAACTAAACTTTTAATCATCCTTTTTGATTAAAACTTTTAGACAATTTCATAGATCATCATAGATTTCATCTAAGACTGATCTCATAAAAAAACTCCTTCTGGATCTGGACTTATAGTACTGTGATTCTTTGTTGCATAGTATTAAAATTTTATAATGCAGAATCTGCCTTCCGTTTATTAGCCTCTTGAAACCGAACTTTAGTTCATCTTTTCTGGCTAAAATTTTGACACAATTCTCAAGATCAGGTAGCTTTCATCTGGATTTGATTTCTCAAAAAAACTCCTTCTGGAACTGATCTTTTTATGTAATCTTTGACCATCATGCAGTTCTAGAATTTTACGATAAAAAAATCTGCCTTTCGTCTGTTTCCCTATTTCCCTACTGTTATGCTGCCAAAATTTTATCAAACTTTTTACTGGTATTAACAACATCTGAAACAAGGGTTTCTATATAATTTTCTTAAACTTTCCTCTGGAATTTATGTCGAGAAGTCATTGTTTCTCCGACGTAAAATCGGTTCAGTAGGACAGCACATCATAACACTTTTTTTCATCAAATTCTATCAGATTCGAGTTCTATTTTTTGTAAGATTTTGGACTCTCTTTTCCTCATCTCAAGACCCTACCATCCTCATCAAAAACCCTTTAAAACCTGACCCTAAGCTGAAACTAAACAGCCCCCTAAATCTGCCCTAAATCGCAGCCTACTTCCATCCAAACTGATTCACGTTCCAACTGGCCACCCCCTTCTCCAAAATTCCTATGCCACTAACTCGGCAATAGAAAAAAGATCTTAATATTATAGATCTAGAGATCTATACTATGGCATCAGAGGAGGCTATCGATGCAAAGCTTGAAGCCTTTGAATACCGCATAGAAGAGAAAATGCGATCCCTTTTCACCGAATTCAGCATTGGCCGATCGTCGAGCCCGAGGAAATCACAACATGGAGAAACTTCAGATCGGTGAGACGATCCTCAAGAACATGGCCACATCACCTCTGATCTCAATAATCCATGCATAAAGGTTGACTTCCCTAGATAGGAAGAAGGAGACCCGATCAGGTGGATCTCGCGGACGGAGCACTATTTTCAATTCTACCGAACTGTCGATGCTACACGGGTGGAGATTGTTGCCATCCACCTCAAGGGAGATGCTATTCAATAGTTTAATTGGTTTGAGCACACCCATGGAGGACTCTCTTGGCAGCGATTCAAGGAAGGACTACTAAACCACTTCAGACTAACCGATTTTGACAACATCAACGGACAATTGGCAAAGATTCGTCAAACCTCTACAATATAAGAATACCAAACAAGGTTTGAGCATTTATCTAACCAAACTGAGAATTGGTTTGAAAAACAACTTTTAGGTACTTTTATCAAAGGCCTAAATCTGGAGATCCGAGGAGAAGTAAAGGCGCGGCAACCATATGCTCTTATGGCAGTGATTTCCTTCGTGCGTATCCAGGAAGAATAATTGAACCACGAGGTATGAAGGACAAGGGTCACTCCCCGACTAGCCATGCCGAGGCCTACTATCCCCTCTACTGCCATCCAAGCCCTTGCACAAAAAAAGTTGACAGAAGATGAGCTTCGCGAACGATCAATCAAGGGGTTGTGTCGACATTGTGACGAACAGTGGAGCTGCGAACATCGTTGCAAAAAGGGCCGGCTCCTCATGATTGAACCAGTGAAGGATAAGGATAATGAAACACCTGAAGAAGCCCTTGAACCTAAAGGAGAAGCCATGGAGGAAATGTCCTAACTGGCCGACTAGGTAGTGCACGTATTGGCCGGCTACTCCAACCCGCAGATGATGAAATTTGGAGGACTTCTAAAACAACAACCCATCACCGTTCTCATCAACACGGGCAGCACCAATAACTTCCTCAACATTAAGGTTATTGCATGTTTAGTGCTTCAAATTGAAGGTTACAACAAGTTCGATGTAAAGGTCGCCGATGGTCGAATCTTTAATTGTGACCAACGGTGCTCGCGGGTGAAACTACTCCTCCAAGACCAAGAAGTGGTAGCTGATTTCTTCCTCCCACCCATCGATGATTATGAAGTCGTACTCAGGATCGAATGGCCCACAACACTAAGTGATATCTCTTGAAAATTTTCTAAAGTAATTATGAAATTCTATTGCAAAGGGAGACAGTACGAGGCAAGCGTGGGAGCTAAATTTCCATCGTTTCGTTGCAATGAATGGATAAAATTTTGTATAAAGCACATAGTGGATTCTTGATGCATATTCAACAGCCATCTATGGGGGAGAACGTACAAAACTCAGATCCTAAGCCTGCCCTTTGCATGAATTAATTCGTGGATGTTTTCTTGGAGCCGTGTGGGCTGCCCCTTAACCGATCGCATGACCACCGTATTCCTATTTTACCAGGCAAACCTCTAGCAAATTTACGATAGTACCACTATCCTCACTTACAGAAGGACGAGATCGAGAACATTGCTAAAGAGATGCTTGACACCGGGGTGATTCGACCGAGTTGCAGCCCTTACTCCACACCGATGTTGCTAGTGCGCAAGAAAGATGATGAACTCTTGGATGAATTAAAAGGAGCCCGAGTCTTCACTAAATTGGATCTCTGATTCGGATACCATCATATTTGGGTATGCACTAAAGATATTCTGAAAACTGCATTCTGCACGCATAAAGGCCACTACGAGTTTCTGGTAATGCCTTTCGGGCTTACGAATGCTCCTTCTACTTTACAAAGCCTGATGAATAACATCTTCTGAAGTTTTCTATGCAAGTTCATATTATCAAAGTGCGGCTTCTTACAACGTAAAATGGAGTATCTTAGGTACATTATATCAGAGGATGGAGTGGTGATGGACCTGACAAAGATCGAGACAATGCAAGGATGACTGAGATCTATAAACGTAAAATTTTGTGATTTCCTTGGACTCACGGGCTACTACCAAAATTTTGTGAAAGATTATGGCAAGATCAGTTCCCCAGTCACGTCCTTACTGAAGAAAGACTCCTTGTGGTTGAATAAAGCCTCTGCAGCCTTCAAACGACTCAAGGTAGTCATGACGATAATGTCGATCCTAGTGTTGCCCGATTTTAATCGCACTTTTGTCATTGAGGCCGATGCGTCAGGAGTGGGCTATTCTTATGTAAGATGGTCGACTCTTAATTTACACCGAGGCTTCCTCCACACTCCATCCGAGGTTTTTACAAGAGATACTAATTACTACCAAATTTAAAATATGGTTGGATACAGGTCCATGGCACGAAAGATGAGTAAAACTAGAAGAATTGTAATCCATGCTCATGCTAGATTGGGCTCTCATCATCTTGAACCATACCAGAGGGTAGTCACCATTCCAGAAGAAAGATTGGCTATCACTAAAGACTAACAATATGGCAGCACATGCAAAGAAGAAACGGCCTCCCGACAAACTTCAGAATGGATGAAAATTAAAGATCGAGTTTTTCTACACCTCCAGCCCGATCAGTAGGAAACTCAAGCCTTAATGAAGTCGTCTCCCTATTTCTTTGGGCCTTGCAAAATTGAGGATCACATTGGGGCCCTAACCTGGAGAGCAAATTCACGCACCAGATCAAGATTACAGTTGATCCGCCAAGTATCCCACCTCAAATAGAAATTTAAAGAAGACAACTCAGCCCAAATCCTTCCAACTAATACCCCAGCTGATGAAGAGGTCAAAGTTTAGTTAATTATAGCATGAGAGTCATATGAGGATTTGAAGATCTAATTTTTAGAATTTATGGACCCTCAGCCTTGAGGACAAGATTGATCTGAAGAGGGCGGACTTGATAGGACTCCAACAAGGTTGAGTCCTAATCATCTTAGTACGAGTCACTAAAAACTCGGTTAAATTGTAATAAAGCCACTCCTATCTTATAAAGGAGTATGACTACGGTCTAGATTAGCCCTTAGGGCTTAGTAGCTACCACACCCCTTACTGGGTGGGTCGGCTAGGGTTTCCCCCTGCTTAGGTCAATTATATAACCACTTAGCCGCCTCCTATTCCTATTAAGACAGGTTGGCTATAGGAGGGCAAAGAGATAATTATACTTAGGCAAGCACCCCCTTAGGCTAGGGTTTTGATCATTATTTAAAGATATAGCCGCACCCCCCCCTCTTGAATCAAGTAATTATCAATTTTATTTCGGTCTTGTGCCGAATCAAGGCGAGAGGAACCCCTATAACATTCCAAGGGTTGATCCCCCTCAAGGGTCAAAATGTATAAAGCTCCTTCTGGGGTTCTATCAAATTTCCTAGCCACACAAGGATTATTTTCTACCATGTAGGGGACCCTATGGTGGGGATCCAAAATCCAATAAAATAATTAATTAAATAGTTTAATTAATTATAATTATCTAGTAGTCCTATATGATGATGTGTATCTATGATGTATGATGTGGATAGATGATCATGGACCATGTGATATGATGTGCGTATGTATGATTATTATTCTTATTGGGGCCTGCGAGCCTCTTTTTCTCATTTATTGTCAGGTCTGCGTACCTCTGATTATGTTGTAATTACATACGAAGACACGACGGGAGCGTAAAAGTGCCAGCGGGACGTAGGCCAAATGGATGATCGCAACGCATAGAAATATGCCAAGATATCGATGGAACCGATGATGACGAGATAGATGATCACTAGGTATAGAGGTCTGTCGATGCACACATTGTGATGTGAGTGATTAGGCCTACTAGCTCGGCCCGATCATATTAGGCTATGGTCCATGGTCATCTAGTGTGATTACTCATATGTGACATGTGGATATTTATACATCTACTAGATATTTATTATATATATTTACATGTGATATAGATATATATATTAAATATATTTATGTGTGATATATCATATTAGGAGATCGAATCAAAATTACCTCCTACAATAATATTAAGTCGGTAAGCGTACAATAATTAGATTGACCCATATGACCTTCTATCGTTATGGGGAGAAATCGAATCCTAACATAAGTAGAGTTAGTCAAGTCCTTGAGGCTCACTTATCTTACGATTTGAGATCTTGCCTATGACATAGAAATGTTACTAATAACCTGAAGACATGGTATGCTTGGTCGAGTCCCTCAAGGGCATATCATCAAGTCAGACTCATCTTATAATGATAGTGATGACTTAATCAAACATCATGGTTGGTCGAGTACCTCGAGACCATGATGGTTTGGAAGTCAAACAGGATAAGAATCGCAAGAAGTTGTGATTGGCAAGAGATGCATACCTTTTTAGGCTTAATGTGATTAGTCGAGTCCCTCGAGGTTACACTAAGATGTCGATTGGATCCCGATCTCCTAGAAGTCTATCGAAGATTTTTATTTCATATGTTGAGGGTGTTGTGTGACTCATTAGAAAACAAATGGGAGTAGATTAAGATAGAAGTCCATGCCTTAATTGTTTACTTTTATAAAATCTGTATATTATTTATGTATGCTACATCTTTTGTTTGTTAAAAACATGTCGCTTACAAATTCCTTACATGACATAGTTAATGTCAATTTTCTCACTGATCCAAACTATATGGAATGACTCCGTAACCTGAGAATCGTTCTCATAGCAAAGAAAACTGCATATGTCCTTAACACGATATTGCCCATGCTAAAGGAATCTACATGAAGTATATAGACAATTCCACTCATGCTAAGTGCTATATGTTGGCCTCTATGATTCTTGAGTGATAGAGGCAACATGAGAGTATGAATGTCAATTCCATCCTCCTTCATTTTTGATAGATGTTTAAGGAACAAGGAAGAACTCAGAGATATGAGATATCTAAGAGTCTCTTCTGCACTAGGATTACAGTAGGGATATCAATTCATAACTATGTCTTGAGGATGATTGAGTGGATTGAGAAACTCATAGGTCTAGAAATGAACCTAGAGGATAACATATACATAGACCTTATACTTTAGTCCCTCTGAGACTCCTTTTCATAATTTATTAATCAAACATAAACAACCTTGAGGTGATTCTCCTTGAGCTCTTCAATATGTTGAGGGATGCAGAGATTTCCATCAAGAAAGAGAAATTAGTTCTCTATATTGGTAAGACCAAAAAAAAAAGAAAATTTGATAAGTCCCTTAAGATGGGCAAGGGCAAAGGCAAATTGGCTAAGACAAAGGTTGTCAAGAAAGACTCAATAAAAGATAAAAACCAATACTTCCACTACAACAAAGATAGGTATTAGAAGAAGAACTACAAAAAGTACTTTATAGAGAAGGCAAAATAGAAGCTTAGAGAAGCCTCAGGTACATTCATGATCAGTCTTTATTTGTTAGATTCTTATGATAACACATGGGTATTGGATACCAGGAGTGTTTGTCACATTTACAATTCATTGTAAGTTCTAGTAAAACCCAAGAGATCGGTGAGAGGCGAGATGTACATCAAGATAAGCAATGGAGTAATAGTTGTTATAGTTGCTATTAGGGAGGTTGTTGGGAAATCTTAAGAGCATCACATGCGCAACATTAAAACAAAACAAAAGGTTTCCCAATTTATTATGTCGTTGTGTGATGATTTGTGTATGAAAAATCGAAAAACTATGAATCGTGTGAGATGTGTTACTTAGAGAGATCATATATCTCTAAAATTTTTAGATCTAATGGGAGAAGATGAAGAAGGTCATATGTTCTCTCGAATGATATCCACACAGTGGCTTGATGCAGCGATGCTCTTCCAATCGTATTGCAAAATTCATAAGTTTTATGCAGTTTCTTCATAGCTTTTGTGCACCACCTTGTAGCGAATATGGAAGAAGAACTCCTTTATTCTTTGTTGTCCTCATGCAGTAGGTAGAGGGGTGGTTAGCTGAGAAGAGAAGGTAGGGAGGAGAATAGGAGGGGTAGCCAAAGAGGCAGCCTATCACCTTTATTAGTTGTCCCTACTTCCTATTTATAAAGAGCCTCTTTAAATCCTAATGGATCTTACCTTAGTGGATATTGGATCTCTATCAATTACCCTCACCACTTGGATTCTTAGATATCTATCCAATAATCTCAATTTGCCTCTAATTGGGCCTCATCGAAGGAATCCATTAATACTGGGTCTCATCCAATGAAACAAGGACTTATTAGATAATAAATAATCATTCCACTATTCGTCGATACATACACCATATATATATGATCCTTTAGGCCCAATATCGAGCTAGTTGTGAGTTACACCTAATAGAACTCTTTCTAACTCAAAACTTCTGGCTTAATGAATTGTTATGGGATAACAATTCATTTAACTCATCGACTATGGATGTATTATGCCACTACACTATAGTCTCTAAATAGTATAGGGGGATTTTAATTTATTGGATCTATTTATCCTCAGAATCATGTATCTATAATCCATCACCATCTAATATTCCAGATATCGTATATCGAGCATGGTACTGTCAGGCCTTATAAGGAATCCATCAGAGTCTTCTTCTATTCTGATTCTCCCGGAGAACTTGATAGAACCCCAAATGGAGCTATATAGATTTTGATCCTTGAGGGGGATCAACCCTTGAAACGCTGTAGGGGCTCCTTCCTCCTAGACTCAGCACAAGGCTAAAATAAAATTAACAATTGCTTGATTTAAGGTGGGGGGGGAGGGGGGATGGGGGGTAAATCTTTAAATAGGGGTCAAAACCTAGCCTAGGGGGTGCTTACCTAAGTAGAATTACTCATTTGCCCCTCTTATAGCCAACCTACCTTAATAGGAATAGGGGGCGGTTAAGTGGCTATAAAGCCGACCTAAGCAGGGGGAAACCCTAGTCGACCAAGCCAGTAAGGGGTGTGGTGGCTACTAAGCCCTAAGGGCTAATCTAAATCCTAGCCATACTCCTTTATAAGATAGGAGTGATTTTATTACAATCTAACATGATTTCTATTGACTAGTACTAAGATGATTAGGACTCAACTCTGCTGGAGTCCTATCAAGTCCGCCCTCTTCAGGTCAGCCATGTCCTTAAGGCCGAGGGTCCATAAACTCTAGAAACTAGATCTTCAACTCCTCGTATGATTCTCATGCTATCATCAACTGAACTTTGACCTCCTAATTAGCTGGGGTGTTAGTTGAAAGGATTTGGGCCGAGTCGTCTTCTTTAAATTTCCATTTGTTGTGGGATACTTGGCGGATCAATTATAATTTTGATCTGGTGCGCGAATCTGATCTCCAGGATAGGGCCCTAATGTGATCCCTAATTTTGCAAGGCCTAAAGAAATAGGAAGACCACTTCATTAAGGCTCGAGTTTCCTACTGATCGGGCTGGAGGTGTAGAAAAACTCGATCTTCAATTTTTCATCCATTCTAAAGTTTGTCTAAAGGTATTTTCTTCTTTACATGTGCTGTCATATAGTTAGTCTTTAGTGATAGCCAATCTTTCTTCTGGAATGGTGACTGCCCTCTAGTATGGTTCAGGATGATGAGAGCCCAATCTGGCATGAGCATGAATTGTAATTCTTCTAGTTTTACTCCTCTTTCATGCCATGGACCTGTATCCAATCATATTTTAAATTTGATAATAATTAGCATCTCCTGTAAAAACCTCATGTGGAGTGTAGGAGAAGCCTCGGTGTAAATTAGGAGTCGACCATCTTACATAAGAATTGCCCTAATTCTAACTCCTGATGCGTCAGCCTCAATGACAAAAGTGTTGTTGAAATCAGGCAGTGCTAGGATCAGCGTCGTCATCATGGCGGCCTTGAGTCATTCTTAGGCTGTAGAAGCTTGTTCCAACTATAAGAATAAGTCTTTCTTTAGTATGGACATGAGCGGGGCATTAATATTTTCATAATTCTTCATAAATTTATGGTAGTAGCCCGTGAGTCCAAGGAAGCCATGCAACAATTGTACGTTTGTAGGTTTTGGCCATCCTTGCATTACCTCAATCTTTGTCGGGTCTACCACCAGTTCATCTTCTGATTTAATGTGCCAAATATACTCCACTTTACATTGTAAGAAGTTGCACTTTGACTGTTTAATATAAAGAGTATTTTCTCAAAGAACGGTTAGAACAATTTGTAGGTGCTCAAAATGTATATCAAGCGTAGGGCTATAAATGAGAATATCATCAAAGAATATCAATACGAACTTTTGTAGAAAACTCCAATAGATATCATTCATCAGGCTTTAGAAAGTAGAAGGAGCATTTGTAAGTTCGAAAGGCATTACCAGAAACTCGTAGTGGCCGTTATGTGTGTGGAATATAGTTTTCGAAACATCTTCAGTGTATACCCGAATCTAATGATAACCAGAACGGAGATCCAATTTAGTAAAGACTCGGGCTCCTTTTAATTCATCCAAGAGCTCATCTACGACTAGTATAGGATATTTGTCCTTGATAATGATAGCGTTCAAGGCTCGATAATTAATACACATTCGCCACGTACCATCCTTTTTGCGCACTAGCAACACCGATAAAGAATAAGGGCTGTAACTCTGTCGAATCACCCCAGTGTCAAGCATATCTTTGACAATGTTCTTGATCTTGTCCTTCTGCAAGTGAGGGTAGTGGTATGGATGTAAATTAGCTAAAGGTTTGCCTGAGTGTTGTACGTTCTCCCCTTTAGATGGCTGCTGGATATGCATCAAGAATCCACCATGTACTTTGTGCAAAACTTTATCCATTCATTGTGATGAAACAGTGGAAATATGACTCTCATGCTTGCCTCGTAACATGACCTGTCTCCCTTTATAATAAATTTTTTAATTAATTTAGAAAAATTCTAGGATATATCACCTAGCGTTATGAGCCATTCGATCCCGAGTACGGCTTCATAATCATCGATGGGTAGGAGGAAGAAATCAACTATCACTTCTTGGTCTTAGAGGAGTAGTTTCACCTGTAGGCACCGTTGGTCGCAATTGAAGATTCGACCATCAACGACCTTTACATCGAACTTGTTGCAACCTTACTATTGAGGAAGTTATTTGTGCTACCTGTGTCAATGAGAACGGTGATGGGTTGCTATTTTAGAAGTCCTCCAACTTTCATCGTCTGCGGATTGGAGTAGCTGTCCAATGCGTGCACTGCGTAGTCAGCCGGTTGGGACTCTTTCTCCATGGCTTCTTCTTTAGATTCAAGGGCTTCTTTAGATGTTTCATTGTCCTTATCCTTCGTTGATTCAATCACAAGGAGCCAGTCATTTTTGCAGCGATGTTCGCGGCTCCATGGTTCGTTGCAATGCCAACAAAACCCCTTGGCCGATCGTTCGCAAAGCTCATCTCTTATCAACTTTTTTGATACGGGGGCTTGGATGGCAGTATAAGGGGTAGTAGGCCTCGGCATGGCTAGTCGGAGAGTGACCCTTGTCCTTCATATATCATGGTTTAATCGTTCTTCCTAGATACGCGCGAAGGAAATCACCACCATAAGTGTGTACAGTTGTCGCGCCTTTACTTCTCCTCGGATCTCCGACTTTAGGCCCTCCATAAAATTTTATAAAAGTTGTTTCTTAGACCAATTCTCAGTTTGGTTAGATAAATGCTCAAACCTTATTTTGTATTATTGTATTGTTGAGGTTTGACAAATCTTTGCCAATTGTCCGTCGATGTTGTCGAAATCGGTTAGTCCGAAATAGTTCAGTAGTCCTTCCTTGAATCGTTACCAAGAGAGTCCTCCATAGGTATGCTCAAACCAATAAAACCACTAAATAGCATCTCCCTCGAGGTGGATGGCAGCAATCTCCACCCGTGTGGTGTTGGCAGTTCGGTAGAATCGAAAATAGCGCTCCGTGCGTGAGATCCACCCGATCGAGTCTCCTTCTTCCCATCTAGGGAAGTTAACCTTTATGCATGGATTATTGAGATCAGAGGTGATATGGCCATGTTCTTGAGGATCGTCTCGCCGATCTGAAGTTTCTTCGTGTTGTGATTTCCTCGGGCTCGACGGTCGGCCAATGTTGAATTTAGCGAAAAGTTCACATCTTCCCTTCTATGTGATTTACAAAGGCTTCAAACTTTGAATTGATAGCCTCCTCTAATGCCATAGTATATGCCTCTAGATCTATAATATTGAGATCTTTTTCTCTATTGTCGGGTTAGTGGTATGGAAATTTTGGAGAAGGGGGTGGCCAGTTGGAAGGTGAATTAGTTTGGATGGAAGTAGACTACGGTTTAGGGTAGATATGGGGGGCTATTTGGTTTTGGTTTAGGGCAGAGTTTTGAGATGAGGAAAAGAGAGTCCAAAATCTCACAAAAAATAGCACTCAAATCTAATAGAATTCAGCGAAAAAAAGTGTTGCAATGTGCTATGCTGCTGAACCGATTTTACATCAGAGAAACGATGACTTCTCGACGTAAATTCCAGAGGAAAGTTCAAGGAAATTATGTAAAAACCCTTAGCTTACATGTTAATACCAGTAAAAAGTTTGACAAAATTTTAGCAGCATAACGGTAGGGAAATAGGACAAAAGACGAAAGGGAGATTCCTTCATCATAAAATTTTAGAACTGCGTGATGGTCAAAGATTACACAAAAAAATCAGTTCCAGAAGGAGTTTTTTAAGAACTCAAATCCAGATGAAAGCAAACTTGATCTTGAGAATTGCATAAAAATTTCAACCAGAAAGGAGAAGGAATAAGCCTATTTCAAGAGGCAAAAACACGGTTGAAAATTTCTACAGCATTTCGCCTTCATAACAATGATAATATTTACGACAAATGAAATTTGCAGCAGATAAAATTTAGAAAAAATCTTCAATATGCAAAGTAAAGAATCTTACAGTATTTAAGAGGCATGGATGATAAAAAAATACCAGATTTCTAGATCAAACATAGGGGGCAGCGGCAGACTGATTTGATCTGCGGCTTGGGTGGAAGGTGGAGGTGTGTGTTATAGCAATTGTGGGAATTGCTTGGGAAGGTAGAGACGACTGAGATGGCTACAGGGGTAGCAAGATCGCTGCTCTAGTACCAGATGATAGAACACCAAATGAAGCTCTATAGATTTTGATCCTTGAGGGGGATCAACCCTTGGAACACTGTAGGGGTTCCTCCCTCCTAGACTCGATACAAGACTGAAATAAAATTGATAATTACTTGATTCAAAAGGGGGGGCAGCTACATCTTTAAATAAAGATCAAAACCCTAGCTTAAGGGGTGCTTACCTAAGTAGAATTATCCCTTTGCCCTCTTATAGCCAACCCTAATAGGATAATGCACATGATATTCCTCTTATGATACCAAGAGTGGACGATCCTT
Source organism: Ensete glaucum (assembly GCA_021527575.1). Taxonomy (NCBI): domain Eukaryota; kingdom Viridiplantae; phylum Streptophyta; class Magnoliopsida; order Zingiberales; family Musaceae; genus Ensete; species Ensete glaucum. The sequence continues at coordinate 40,751,973 of CM038551.1, read as the reverse complement.
TATTGACACTTAATTATCTTTTTAAGGTTGGATACCAATCTTGATAAGTAGTCATACCTGATCCAGAACCTCCGGACCTATGAGTCTGACGTCAAAGAAAGGAATACTTAAATAAGGCATCCTTAGTATCTCAAGTCTAAGGACCAGACACACAACTAAGACTATGGAATCACTATTTGACATCAGATATTATTAACCATCAAACATTTCGTAAGGGGATCAGTCAGTGAACTTATTCTCCAATGAGCACATGTATTATACCCTTAGTGTCCCCACAGGAGCAACTATAAAACTAGTCACCTTCATCATATGGGTAAGTATACAGGACACTGGTTTGTTCAGTTATCTCGATGTCCCTCTCGAGTAACCTATGACTAGAATTATTTAGGATTTATTTTTAATGGTGAATTGATCTTATCATGATCTGATTCATATTACACAGATCCAAGGACATCACAACATATGCAATAAGTAACATAAAGTGTGAATAAAAATGTCAATAATAATAATAAGTAAAAAAGTCGCACAATGTGTTATACGTGCCATCACTAATGTGATAGGCTTACAGGGCACCTATAACCAGCAATCTCCCACTTCACCTAAAGTCAATCACCTAAGTGTCTGATTCTCATCAGGCCCCTGTGATACTCAAATATAATATGAGACACTGGCTCCATTAATGGATCTATAATATTATCTTTAGATGAAACTCTTTCTATTGTAATATCTCTATAGGCCATGATCTCTCTGATCAGTTGAAACCTCCTCAGAATAATTGTGATGCGACATGAGTTCCCTTGCTAGAGCTATCGCCCTATTGGTATCGTAATATATAGGAATTGACTCCTCACTTCTACGAATGACTCCTAAATTTATGATGAACTACTTCATCCAGACTTCCTCCTTTGTTACTTCTACCATTGCAAAATACTCTATCTCTGTGGCCGAGTTAGCAGTAGTATCTTACTTGAAAATCTTCTACCTTTATGCTCCTTCATTTATGGTGAAGGCATACCCCGAGTTCGACTTACTATCATCGATATCGGATTAGAAACTTGAATCTGTGTACCTCTTAACCTGGAGACTACCTCTTCCGTATACCAGTAAAAGATCCTTAGTCCTTCTTAAGTACTTAAGGATGCACTTTACTGCCTTCCAATATTCGAAACCTAGATTAACTTGAAACCTGCTCGTGACAATTAGAGCATGCATTATATCAGGCCTAGTACATAGCATAATATACATGATAGACCCTATCGTTGAGGTATAAGGTATCCTATTATTGTTTGTCTTTTCTTCCAGAGTCTTTGGGGACATATTCCTAGAAAGTGATATCGTATGTCTGCCCTTTCTTTAAGACCTCTCTTGAAATTTTTCATATCAAACCTTTTGATAATGGAGTTTACGTACCTCGACTAGGACAAGCCAAGTATCCTTTTGGATCTATCTCTATAGATCTGAATTCCCAAAATATAGGATGCTTCCCTAAGCCTTTCATGGAGAAGTGTCTGAATAGATAAGTCTTAACTATAGAGAGCATCCCTACATCATTCTCAATGATCAGGATTACTGAATCTCAGATTTTGATAATGAAATCAATTGATGGGTTTTGATCTAGCATATGTGTTAGAGAAAGTAATGCAAGGTTAACTATGATGGAGCAAATGAATTACAACCAAATGTTGGCCCAAAGTCAAGTTCGAGCATCGAGCCAAGGTTCGAACGATGCAGTGGGAGCTCATCGGGAGTTTTCTATGAGTTCACCGAAGGAATCGGGAAACTCGTTGGGAACAAGTAAGAAGATCGCCGGAAAAAGATCGTACTATAGGTTGTCGGATTGTCGGGGGTTAGGTCAATTGTTGAACTTGATGGTCATGTACGATTGTAATCAGCAAATTATAGTTATTTTTGAGTCATAATTGAGTTAATTTTAGAAGGAAACCAAATTAACTCAAGTGAGGTAAATTAGGTCCACTTTGGGTTTGGATTGAGCTTATTTGATTGACCTAGGAAGGGGTCAACTAAAGGTACAAGTTGAGAATAGAAAAGAGTAGAAAACACCTTTCTGGGATTCTCGACGATAGTACCACTGGTGGGCAGCGATAGAACCACCATCACCCTATTTTCAAGGTAGCTTTCGGTGGTGGTACCATCTGTATCGGTGGTAGTACCATCCATACCTAAATTTTTCAAATACGTTTGAATTTTTTGTTATATTTTCTAAAGCCAATTGGGGTCTATAAATATCTCCCTACCTTGTGATCATCTATCTCGTCATCATCGATTCCGTTGGCACCTTGGTGCATCTCCATGCATCGTAATCATTCGTCTCGGCATCGTGGGTCCCGTTAGCACCTCCATGCTCTCGTTACGCCTTTTCTTGCAATTACAACATAATCACAAGCACGTAGGCCTGACAATAAACAAGAAAAAATTGGAGGCCTATAGGCCATAATAATAATAGTAATTACACATACATACATCACATCACATGGTCCATGATTATCCGTCCACATCATACATCACATGTACACATCATCATATAGGACTACTAGATGAATAATATTAATTAAACTATATAATTAATTATATTACTGGAATTTTGGGATACCCTACCATAAGGTGCCCCATATGGTAGGAAAGAGACCCCTATGCAGCTAGGAAATCCTAGCCGCTAAGGGCACCCTTGCGACTAGGAGGGACCCTGAACATAGGGAAACTTTGGGTGGCCAAGAAACCTTGGCCCCCAAGGTGTTCCTTGTAGCCAACAACCTTGGTTGCAATCTGCTATAGGCGGCCAACAAACTTTGGCTGCTATGCTACCCCTTGTGACTAGGAGTCCCTGGCTGTAGGTTACCTTCTGCAACTAGGAAAACCAAGTCACCAAGGTTCCCCTTGTGGCTAGGATTCCTTGGCCACATAAGGTGCTCAGTCATTGCTTAGAGTAGCACGTTTTGCTCTCAGCCATGGTGGTTTTTGGCCAGGCCAAGAGCACCAAACCATGCTATTGGCCAAGGCTACAAGCAATATTCGACCAATCTCTAGGGTAGCAATTTTCTCTTATATTTTACGTTAATAATTTTGACGTCAAAACATCAATTTAAAGCACCTTTCAATGCTGAGAAAAGGGGCTATCTAGATATAAAAACTATGACAAAATCACAACAAGTTATGTAGAAAATAATCTAAGCATTTCAATCTCATCATACACAGTTTATAAGCCAATCATCACATGATCAACTTAGCTCTTATATTACTATTAGAAAACCTTAAGAGCATCATATGCATAGTGAAAGAACAAAACAAAAGGTTTCTCATATTTATTATATCATCATGTGATGATTGGTGCATGAAAAACTATAAAATCAAAAAATTACAAATCATGTGAAATGTGTTACCTACGGAGATCGTATATCCATGTAAATTTTAAATCCAAATAGGAGAAGATGAAGGAGGTCATATGTCCTCCTCTCTAGTGGTATTCACACAATGGATCAATGCAGTGATGCTCCTCTAATCACAATGTAAAACTAATAATTTTTACACACATTCATAGCTTTTGTGCATACCTTATAGCGAACATGGAAGAAGAATTCCTTTCTTCTTCAATGTTCTCATGTAGCAAGGAGAGGCATGGTCAGTTGAGAAAAGAAGTGAGGAGGAGAATAAGAGGGGTAGGCAAAGATGTAACCTATCATCTTTCTTGGTTGCCCCCGCTTTCCTATTTCCAAATAACCTCTTTAAACCTAATGGATCTTACCTTGGTGGGTATTGGATCTCTATCCAATTAGCCTTATCACTTGGAGTATTCAATTTACCTTTAATTGGGCCTCATCTAAGGAATCCATTAATATCAAGTCTCATCCAATGAAACAGGGGCTTATTGGATAACTTATATTCAATTCTCTGCTCGTCGCAACATCTACCATATGTGTGTGACCCTATAGGCTCGATATTGAGCTGGTCGTGAATTACACCTGTCAGAACTTTTTCTAACACAGAACGCCTTCTGACTCAAGAAATTGTTATCCCTTAACAATTTACTCAACTTATCGATTATGAACATACTAGGCCACTACATATAGTCCCTAGGTACAGGGGATCTAATTCTTTGGACCTATCTGTCCTCAGTTATTGTGTATCCATAATCTTTCATTAATCTAATATCCCAAAGATCATATATTGAGAATGATATTGTTATGCCTTATATGAAATCCATCTAAGTCTCATTCTAATCGAGAGAATAAACTTCTTATCTTAATTCGAATGACCCTAGCTAGGGATTTACTTAAGCAAAAAGATAACAGATATTTTTTTAGTGATACTAAGAGTGAATATTTTAATACTCAATTGCTTTCGTAAGGTTAGTTACCAATCTCGATAACTGATTGTACCAGATTTAGAACCTTCAGACCTATAAGTTCGACATCAAAGAAAGAAGTATTCAATCAAGGCATTATTGTGTCTCAATTCTAAGGACCAGACACATAATTGAGACTACAAAATTACTATCTGACGTCAGGTATTACTACCCATCAAACATAAGCGGATCAATTAGTAAACTCATTCTCCAATGAGCATATAGATTGTACCATTAGTGTCCTCACATGAGCGACTAGCAGAAGTCACCCTATATTTGCTTAGTGGAGCTACTATTGCATGAAATGCATATTATTATGTTATTTCAATTATCAAAAATATTATTTCTATTTTATATTTGATAGTTAGTGGATATAAATTAGTTTATGGGAACAATAATTATTCATTAAGACTGGATGATAAGATTATCACTAGAGGATCATTGCATAATGATTTGTTTATACCAAATATTGCTCCATAAATCATAAATATAAGTGCATCAAAAAAGAAATGAGAGAAGGTAAATAGTGCATACTTATGACATTGTACGCTAGGTTATATCCATGAAGGAAGAATTCAAACGTTATTAAAGGATGGATACTTAGATCCATTTGACTATGAGTTATATGCAACTTGCAAAACTTGTCTTCGTGAAAGTTGATCAACTCTCAATTTAGTAGAACTTGAGAGAAAGCCACTGAGTTATTGAAACTTATACATAACGATGTATATGGTCCTATGTCAACTCAGGTCATAGGTGGTTACTCCTGCTTCATTGCTTTCACTAATGATTTATCTAGGTACGAACATATGTACTTGATAAAGTACAAGTCCAAAGCCTCTGAGAAATTTAGGGAATATAAGAATGAAGTAGATAACTAATCTAGAAATAGTATTAAGACTCTTCAATCGAATCGAGGAGAAGAGCACTTGGGTACAAACTTTACCCATTTCCTCATGGACCATGAGATTCTATCCCAATGGATATATCCTTATATACCTTAGCTCAATGGTGTGTCAGAAAGGAGGAATCATATGCTATCAGATATGGTATGGTCCATGATGAGTTTCGGTGATCTACCCATCTCATTCTAAGGATATACCTTGGAGACTGCAACTTACCTTTCGAATAGAGTTTCATCTAGGTCAGTAGAGTCCACACCATATGAGATATGTAAAGGGAAAAAAATGATATTAAGATTGTTAAGATTTGGGGTTATCCTGCCCAAGTTATCCCGACAAGTTAGAATCAAGGATGGAGTAGTGTAAGTTCATGGGATATCCTAAGAAAACTTATGGGTACTATTTCTATCATCCCGAGAATCAAAAAGCTTTTGTTGCTAAGAGGATAGTGTTCCTTAAGAAGGAACACATTCTTGGTGGAAATAGTGAGAGCGTGATAGAGTCGAGCGAGGTTGGAGAACTTAGCTCAAGCATTATTCTAAAGGCCGAGATTGATCAGGTACCTAGCACACAAGTTCCAACTTTGCATAGGTCAAATAGAGTATTATTAAGAAACCTTATTAAAAGCATCACATGCATAGCAAAAAAATAAAACAAAACTAGTTTCCCATATTTATCAAATCGTTGTTTTATGATTGATGTACGAAAAATCATAAAATCAAAAAATCTATGGGTTGTGTTAGATGTTTTACCTAGAGAGATCATATATCTCTAAAAATTCATATGCATAGAAGCAGATAAGGGAGGCAAGATGTCCTCTTATCGAGCGGTATCCACACGATGGATGCGATAATGACGCTCCTTAGATCATTGCAAGATCTTCATCTTCATGTGTAGCACACAAGACCTATCGCCCAAGGAGGAGAGGAGGCTGAGAAGAATAGGAGGGGCAACCACTAGAAGCTCTAGCCTATAAATCCTTTAGCCACTCTTATTTATAGAAGTTTCTATCAACTAAACCCTAATGGATCATACCTTATTGGATCTTTATCCAACTGCCCAAGTCATTTAGATTAATGGGTCTCTATCTAATAAACTCTAATTAGCTCTTATTGGATCTCAACCATAGCATCTAGTAATATAGGGGCTTATTAGACATCAATAAATATGGGCTCTGTGGATATCTCATATCTGAACTTATACTCATCGCAATATCCACCATATGTGTGTGACCCTCTAGGTCTGATACCGAGCTAGCCACGAGTTGCACCTGCCAGAACTCCTTCTGACTTAGTGAATTGTTATCCCATAACAATTCACTCAACTCATTGACGACAGACGTACTAGGCTACTACGCCATAGTCCCCAAACGGTATAGTGAGATTTAATTCATTGGACTTGTTTATCCATAGTTATTGAGTATCTATAATCCTTCTTCTATCAAATATCCCAGAGACCGTATATCAGGTCTGGTACTATTAGGCCTTATATGGAATCCATCCGAGTCTTGCTATAATTGGATTCTCCCAAAAAACTCTCTCTCTCAATCTGAATGACCCAGACTAGGGATTTGCTTGAGCAAGATACCAAAAGTAAATGATCAATTGATTGCCTTCGTATAGTTAGTTGCCAATCCCGATAACTGGTTGTACCAAATGTAAAACTTCCAAACCTATAAGTCTAGTATTAAAGAAAAGAGTACTCAAACAAGATATCTTTTATATCTAAGGACGAGACACACAACTGAAACTATATAATTGCTATCTGACGTTAGGTATCATTAATCATCTAACATTTCATAAGCAGATCAATTAGTGAACTCATTCTCAAATGAGCACCTGTACTATATTCTTAGTAGCCCCACATGAGTAGTTATGAGACCGACTACCTCCATTATATGGATGGGTATACAATACACCAGTTTGTCTAGTGATCTCGATGCCCCTCTTGAGTAATCTATGACTGAGATAATTTAGGATCTGTGTTGATCTAATCATGATCCAATTCCTATTACACAGATCCACATTACAATAATATAACATGTAATATAAAGTAAGAATATAATAATAAGCAAAAAGATTATGCAGCATGTCACATGTGCTGTTACTCACATGATTAACTTGTAGGGCACTTATAATCAATAATCTCCCAATCACCTAAAGCCAATCACTTAAGTGTTTGATCCCAATCAAACCCCTATGATGCTCAAAGATAATTTGAGATAATGATTTCAACAATAGATCTGTAATATTATATTCATATAAAACTCTTTTCGTCGCTATATCTCCATAGGCCATGATCTCCCTAATCAGTTGGTACCTCCTTAGAACACTTCTGATGAGTCTTGGGTTCCCATGCTAGAGCTATCTCCCCATTGGTATTGTAATATATGGGAATAAGCTCCCCGCTGCTCGGTATGACTCTCAAATCTACAATGAACTTCTTCATCCAGACTCACTCCTTTGCTACTTCCGTCACCATAATGTACTCTATCTTTGTGATCGAGTTAATAATAGTATCTTGCGTGGAACTCTTCCAGCTATCGCTCCTCTATTCAGGATGAAGATATACCCTAAGTTTGATTTACTATCATCAATATTAGATTAGAAACTCGAGTCTATGTAGCCCTTATCATAGAGGCTACCTCCTACGTATACTAGTAAAAAATCCTCAATCCTTCTCAAGTACTTAATGATGCACTTTATTGTCTTTTAGTGTTTCAAACTTAGATCTGCCTGATATATGCTCATGATAGTTAGAGCATACATAATAACAGGATAGGTACATAGCATAATATATATGATAGACTCTATCACAGAGACATAGGGTATCATATCTATGTCTGCCCTTTCTTCATGAGTCTTCGGGGACATACTCCTAGAAAGTGATATTTTATTCTTATCAGTATGAGACATATTTTTTATAAGAATTTTTCATGTCAAACCTTTTAATAATGGAGTCTATGTACCTAGACTGGGATAAGCAAAGCATCCTTTTAAATCTATCTCTATAGATATAAATCCCCAAAATATAGAATGCTTCCCCTAAGTCCTTCATGGAGTAGTGTTTGGATAGCCAAGCTTTAACTATAGAGAGTATTCCTACATCATTCCCAATTATCAGAATGTCATTAACATATAACACTAAAAAGATGATAGTGCTCCTATTGACCTTCCTGTACACACAAGATTCATCTTCATTTTTAACGAAGTCATAAGATCTGATCGCCTTATCAAATCTTCTATTCCAACTTCGTAAAGCTTGATTCAGTCTATAGATGGACCTTAGCAACTACACACATTATCTGGACTCTTCTTAGACACAAATCCCTTAGATTATATCATATACACCTCCTTCTTGAGGTTATCGTTGAGGAATATAATTTTCACGTCTATTTGCCAGATCCCACAATCATAGTGTGCTGTAATGGCCAAAAGAATTCTAATGAATTTCAACATAACTATGGATGACAAGGTTTCATCATAGTCAACTCCTTACCTTCGATGATACCCTTTGGGAACCAGCCTTGTCTCATATGTCTCCACCTTTCTAACTACTCCGATTTTCTTTTTGAAAATCTATTTACAACCAATAAGTACGATACCCTCAAGTACCTCAATAAGGTTTTAAACCTTATTAGAGTATATAGAATCCATCTTATAATTCATGGTTTCTTACCACTTCTCAGAGTCTACACTCATAATTGCCTCCTCTAGGTCTAAGGATTAACATCCTGAATATCGTCTCCACTGATATGCCCCACATATCTTTCAAAAGGATGATATACTCTATTAGACCTATGCAAAGTTAAAACTTGTGTGTTAGGTACCTGAAATAGACTTGGCTTCCAGAATTATGCTTGACCTATGTTCTCCAAACTCGCTCAAATCTATTATGCTCTCACTGTTTCCACCAAGAATGTGTTCCTTCTAAAGGAACACTATCCTTTTTGCAACAAAGACCTTTTGATCCTCAAGATGATAGAAATAATATCCATAAGTTTCCTTGGGATATCCTACAAAATTACACTACTCCATCTTTGATTTCAACTTATCAGGGTTGTGTCTTCTAACGTGGGCAGGACATCCCTAAATCTTAACAACCTTAAGATTTGGCTTTTTCCCTTTTCATATTTTATATGGTATAATACTACCAGCCTAGATAGAACTCTATTCAGAAGATAAGCTATAGTCTTCAAGGCATATCCCTAGAATGAGACAGATAGGTCGACAAAACTCATCATAGAGCACACCATATCAATAGCATGTGATTCCTCCTTTCTGATAAACCATTGAGTTGAGGTGTATATGAAGGTGTCCATTGGGATAGAATCTCATGGTCTTTGAAGAAATAGGTGAACTTTATACTCAAGTACTCTCCTTGTTCATCTCATCTCATTTCCTCTTGGACGCACTTTCATTCATGGTCTGTGGAGCTATATCTAGCACAATAAACCATTATTCAATGTTCCACTAGTGATGATCTTATCATCCAAAATCAAAGAAAAATTATTTTTCTTAGAAACTAATTTATATCATAATAACATGCATCTAATACAATAATAGCTCTACAAGGAAGATGTAGGGTGACCTTACCAACAGCAACGACAATAACTCTTGCTTCATTGTCAATCTTGCCCCCTTTCCTCTATTACATGAGCTCGGTTTATTTAAACTCGCTCAACTCTATCACACTCCTATGAAATCACCAATAGCAACGTGAAGTCCATCTCACCTCTCGCCAGTCTCTTAGGCCTTGTCAGACCTTACAACAAATTGTAAATATGATAAGCACTCCACGTATCCAATACCCATGTGTTATCATAAAAATCTCACAAATAGAGACTAATCATGAATGTACATAAAGCTTCTCCAAGCATCTGTTTCGTCTTCTCTACAATGTACTCTTTATAGTTCCTCTTCTAATGCTTGTCTTTGCCCTAGTGGAAGCACTGACTTTTATCCTTTGTTGGGTCTTTCTTGGTAACATTCGCCTTACCAGGTTTGCCCTTGCCCTTTCCCTTACCCTTCTTAAGAGATTTATTGTCACGCCCCTCCAAAATATTGACAATATTTAAAATTTTCCTCACAACTAATCCAGGATCCAAACACACATTTTGAGGTCACTAAGAAAACATTCAGATCAAATTTTCACCTCTATAGTCTACAAATTCATCACCTGCAGTTCATAAACATACCACGCATCACTCGATAATTCATATAATCTGAACTCAACTCTTCAAAATAATAACCACACATAAACTCATAAGTGGGGAAGTCTATGCAGTCACTAAATCAACGATTACCATAAATTCATATCATTACATGAATTTAACTTAACATTCCAAAATCCTATACATGAGGGATCCTTTATCTTACACAAAATCCAGGTTTAGATTCATCGTCACATTTCAGAAGATGCAGTAGCTTATACAACAAAACACATATGCTAACAAAGATCTAAAATCTTCTAAACTTTCCACCGCCTCAATCTTAATAATTAAGCAAGCGATATGCTATCCGAAAAATTTATCAACAAACGGGGTGAGCATAAGGAGCTCAAAGTGACTAACATATCCATATCAAAATAATACAATTTCCAAAGGGATACAGTTTCAAATTACAAGGCGTAATATACGATTTCGTAGACATAATATCGTTAGGAGCGAAACATAATTGTCTTTTCAATCTTACATATTTGGTTCACGGATGGGGCATAGAGTAATTGGAGCATCTCAAGAATAAAGAAAACATATCGGAGCTTATCGGTGGCATACGAAATGTTACGAAGCATATCAACGGCATATGGAATATTTCAAGCAAAATCATCGATGAATGAAGCATTTGAGCATATCAAAACAAATATCGACAGAAGCTCATACGTCGTCCTTGACGTCAATCATATCATTCTTATCCGAGCATGAGCGAAACAACTCACCAAAACTCGGATGTCATATCAAACATATAGAAGGTGTGGTGGGATCTCGAATGTGATCCATCCATTTCGAATGACCACGACAAATGTCTCTCACGTCGGGAGCTCCATCCACCCACGTCTAGGTGAAGTCGAGGGGCAGAGCATCGCAGGCTCTAAGCACATACCCTTTACCATTTCTAGCAAAGGTCCAGAATATCCCACAGAGCGGGACCCCACATAGCGGGCAATAAGCGCATACCCTTTACCATTTCTGGCAAAGGTCCAGACAATCCCACACAAGAGGGTAGTTTTAACAATAAGTAGCATATGTCGGAAACACACGCGGAACAAACAAAATGTGCATGTGCCTTTTCGAGACAATACGAAACAAAGAACAAATCTCTCACAAATGTATTCAGATTTGGAATGAAATGAAAACAAGAGTGTATAGGGATTCCAAGCAATCATATTTAGCTCAATTCCAATAAGAAGGTTAGACGAATTCAAATATCCAAAGGAATGGAATATACGACCAAAGCTCGATTTCGGACAGAATTCCAATGGCACAGCAAACAAATATTTCAGAATATCAATTATGTTCTAATACCCATAAGAAAGCTATGGTCGAACCATATATCAATCTATATTTTGATGGAACAAATTTCGTATGAAATAGGGTTCCCAACACGGAGTTACTTTTGATTTGGTAACCCAAGGGCAAAAACACAATCACTGTTTTGCAAAATTTATAGGGTCGGATTTAACAGATAATAGGGTAGGCAATTGAATTCCAAAATTTTCAAACTATATGTCAAAAGAAAGATTTTCAAGTCTAGTTTCAAATAAAATCAGTTTAGTAAAAATCAAAATTTTCAACAGGGAGTTATAGGCATTTTAGTATTGACAGGTCAGAAATCTTGAACCCTATTTTATAACGTCTATAGGCTCATTTGAAACAGATGTTTGGGTAAGTATTCGGTGTCCAAAATCTACAAAATCAGTGTCAAAAGGAAGATATAAGAGTCTAATTTCAAACAAAATAGTTCATACCTGAATTCACATTTTGTACTGAAACTTGTAGCTGAAACAGTGTATAGGGGTCAGTTTACCGAAAAACTTCAGAATCCATGGTTCTACCAAAGAGAGGCATATCAGTTTCTAAATAGAAATCCTTCAATTTATTTTGAATCTACATAAAAACAGAGACTAAAGATTCTGTAGGATGGGGTTAGAACACTTGCCTTTGATAATTTTGACCCTAAGTGAAAAGATTTGAGCAAGAACCCTTAAAGCCCCAATTTTCTTCTTCTTCTTCTTCTTCTTCTTCTTCTTCTTCTTTCTTTCTTTCTTTTTTTTTTCCTGATCATCCACGCCTTCTCCGCTTCCTTAATAATGAAGGCGAGAGGCTTAAACGGTGGAATTTGTCATTTTATACATCTTGCAATTTAGTCCTTGCATTTAGTACATTTAGGATTAGGTCCTCGGGGTTTACATATAGGTCATCGATTCTTTCTTTCTTTTTTTTTTTTGAACAGATCACCCAAATCTTACAAATAAGTTACTTCTGATTCATACTCTATTTTTTTATCAATTTAAAATGAATGCTTACATTATCACCAAAATTTATACGAAAATTCGGAAATGAGGGTGTTACACTCTCCCCTTAAAAGAAAAATTTAGTCCTCTAAATTTATCGTACCTCTATCGATGAAAAGACGGATACACCTTTTCATTTCCTCCTCTAGCTCCTAAGTTGTCTCCTCGCCGAATGATGTCTCCAATTTACTTGAACCGATTGGGATGACCCGATTCCTTAGGACTTTTCTTTCTTATCAACAATCAATAGGCTCTTCCACATAAGATAAATCTTTATCGATCTCCACCACTCATACTTAATGATGTGAGAAGGGTCATATATATACTTTCTAATCATCGAGACATGAAATATATCATGGACATGGCACAATCTTTGGTGGCAAGGCAATCAGATGCATGTAACCAACCCTCTCAAGAACCTCAAAAGGTCCAATAAATCTTGGGCTTAATTTTCTTTTCTTCCCAAACCTTATAATGCCTTTGGAAGGGGAGACTTTTAAGAATACAAAATCTCCGATTTCAAACTCAATATCTCGTCTTCTATTGTTGGCATAACTCTTTTGACGACTCTGAGCAGTCTTTAAACTTTTCCTTATAACTTGAATTTTCTCGGTAGTTTCTTGTACCTTGTCCTATACTTTTCACACCAACTTCCTCCCAACATATAGGTGTTATGCACTTTCGCCCATATAAAGCTTCATAAGGAGCCATCTGAATACTTGAATGATAACTATTATTATACGTGAACTCAACAAGTGAAATATCTTTATCCCATTCACCTTTCCAATCCATAACATAGGCTCTAAGCAAATCCTCCAGTGTTTGAATTATTCTTTCTGACTGACCATCAGTCTGAGGATGATATGCAGTACTAAACTTAACTTTAGTGCCCATCGACTCCTGCAATCTTCTCCAGAATCTAGAGAGAAATCTGGAGTCTCTATCAGAGATGATCTCCATTGGAATACCATGAAGTCTTACTATTTCATTGACATATAAATCTACAAGTTTATCAAGCGAATGACTCATATTAATCGGTAGGAAGTGTGCAGATTTTGTTAACCTATCAATGATAACCCAAATAGCATCATGCTTCCTAGAGGTTCTGGGTAATCCTGAAACAAAATCCATAGTAATACATTCCCATTTCCATTCAGGGATATCTAAAGGTTGCAACAACCCTCCGTGTCTTTGGTGTTCTACTTTGATTTCGACAAGTCAAACATTTTGAAACATACATTGCAATTTCCTTCTTCATGCCTTCCCACCAATAATGACTTTGAAGATCTCTATACATCTTAGTGCTCCCAGGATGTATGGTGTACTTTGAAGTATGACTTTCCTTTAGGATTTGATTCTTGATATCTGGTTCATTTGGTACACATACTCTCTCCCCAAATCTCAATAGGCCATCCTTTGAAACTTGAAATTGTGGCTTCAATTCCTTTTCTACTTCATTCCTCAAGTAGATTAAATGTGGATCTCGTAATTGTGCTTCCTTAATTTGTTGAATAAGATCGATTGCACTTGAATGGAGGCCATCAATATCATCGAGTCTTGCTCTTTCCTCGAGCTTTCAAATTAAAATTTTCTTCTAATAACTTCCATTGCTTCACGACCGGACTAGCCATAAAACTTGTAGATTTCCTACTAAGTGCATCACTACAACATTGGCGGGTGATAACGGATGGCACAATCATAATCCTTGAAGTTCTATCCATCTTTCTCGCCTCATGTTTAACTCTTTACGAGTGAAAATATATTTTAAACTCTTGTGATCGTGAAAATTTCAAACCGACCATACAAATAATGTCTCCAAATCTTTAGAGCAAAAATAATTGTTGCTAACTCCAAATCATGAGTCGGATAATTCAATTCATAACCTTTAAGTTGCCTAGAAGCATAAGCAATTACTCTCCTTCCGCATCAAAACACATCCTAGGCCTTTTCTTGAAGCATCGATAAACTACAAATCCCTCACTACCACTTGGAATAGTGAGAATAGGGGCACTAGTCAACCTTCTTTTAACTCTTGAAAACTTTGCTCACAATCATCACCCCATACAAATTTCATGTTCTTTTAGTGAGTTTGGTGAGAGGTTGTGCAATTAGAGAATCCTCCACAAATCTCCTGTAATAACTCCATGCCCAAGAAGCTTCTAACTTTTACATTTGTTGGTACTTCCCATTCAACTACTTCTATTTTCCTTGGATCAGATATACCCTTCCCGAAATCACATGGCCTAAGAAAGCAACTTCATTCAACCAAAATTCACATTTCGAACTTCGCATACAACTTCTTTTCTCTTAGTATGGACAACACATCTCTCAAGTGTTCCTCATTCTCCGATTACTCTTTGAATACACCAATATGTCATCAATAAATACAATTACGATATCCAAGAGTGGTTGAAATATCCTATTCATTAGTTCCATAAAAGTCGGGCATTTGTCAAACCAAAAGGCATCACCAAGAATTCATAATGACCATATCGAGTTCTGAAAGCTGTTTTTGAAATATCCTCCTCCTTGATCTTCAACTGATAGTAACCTGACCTCAGGTCAATCTTAGAGAATATTTGTGCACCCTGCAATTGATCAAACAAATCATCAATTCTAGGTATGGGATACTTATTTTTGATGGTCACCTGATTCAACTGCCTATAATCAATACAAAGCCTCAATGTTCCATCCTTCTTCTTCACTAATAGTACCAGAGCACCCCATGGGGATACACTGGGTCGTATGAAACCCTTATCTAATAATTCTTGTATTTGCTTCTTTAACTCCTCTAGCTCGAGTGGTGCCATTCGTAGGGAGGCTTAGATATTGGGGTTGTCTGGGACTAGATCAATAGCAAATTCACCCTCTATCTAGAGGTAAACCAGGCAAGTCATCCGGGAATACATCAGGAAATTCTTTGACCACTACAATTTCATCTAGGTGGGTTTCCTGATCTGAATGCTCCTTTACACACACCATATAACAAAAATAACCTTTCTGCATAAGACGATAAACTTGAAGTGCGATATCAAGCAAGGAGGCAAATCATGCCTAATGCCCTCAAAGAAAAATATAGGCGATCCGGTATGCAGAAGTAATTATTTTTGTAACAATCAAGACTAGCGTGATGAGAAGATAACCAATCCATGCCAAGTATAATATCAAAGCCACGGATCTCTAGGAGAATCAAATCGAAGGAGTTCGCGGTCTCCAATAGAGATCAAACAAGATGGGTAGACCAAGTTTGTTGCCAATGAATCTCCAATGGTTGTTACATATAACATATAATCCGGGGTTTAGGTAGAATATCCAAGTGACAAGCAAAGTATTGTGAAACAAACGATAAGTTGGAGCCGGATCAAACAAAACTTTTGCATTTCTTTTAGAAACATGAAGAATACCTTCCACCACCGATTTGGAAGCCTTAGAATCTTGTTCTGATAGCGTACACTCTAGCATGGAGGGTCTAGGAGACGTGGCTCTTTCTTCCTTTTCGGCAATCTCTTAATTGATGATCTAGCTTTCCACAACCAAAACATGCTCCAAAACACCGACTTGTTTCATGATTTAATCCACATTTTACACATAACGTGTCCTCCCCAATGGTTTCCTTTTCTCAAATCCGGATGTCTTAAACCTCTTGTTACTAGCTTCATATTCATTTTCTCTCCGCTTTTGTCCCTTTTGTTCTTGCAAATGATTTCTTGAATTTCCTCCATGTCTCTTTCAATTTTCAAAGCTCTTTCTCAGACAAGATATGTTCGTAATTTTAAAGTGACATTCGGTTTCTTATTCGGTCGTAATCCCTTTCAAACCTTCTTGCTTTTCTAGATTCATCATCATCATATGTGTGGCAAACCCGAGAGCTCGGTGAATTTAGATTCATACTTTGTAATCATACTTCCTGGATAAGATTCAAGAACTCCAATTCTTTTGCTCTCTCACAACTGGAAAATATTTATCGTTAAACTTTTCTTGGAATAACTTCCATGTCATTGGCTCATGTTTGATTTCGACATCCTCTTAATCATTCTCCACGTGTTGACTTCTCCTTCCAAAGATAAAGGTGGCAAGAAAACCTTTCGATCATCAGGGTAATTTAAAGCATCAAATATTTTCTCTATCTGCATCATCCATCGTTCTGCCACCATTGGATCAGACTCACCACTAAAACTGGGAGGACTAAGCTTCTTAAACTGTTCAATTCCCAACCCTGTCTGGTTTGATGTCTCTGTTCCATCATTACTTCCTTGATGGACAGGTTGTTGTTGTTGTTGCATCACTTGTGCCATAGTCTCCAAAGTCCGCATGATACCACTCAATTGATCAGCAGTAGATGCAACAAGAGAACCAGATGATCTCGTCATCCTCGTTTCCTAAAACATCAAAGAAAATATTTTCTTTGATCAATCTCTAAATGATAGTCAATAAACCTCAAAAAGAAAATATTCTTAGTGATTCTCAAATCATGCTCTAATACCACCTCTGTCACGCCCCTCCAAAATATCGACAATATTTAAAATTTTCCTCACAACTAATCCAGGATCCAAACACACATTTTGAGGTCACTAAGAAAACATTCAGATCAAATTTTCACCTCTATAGTCTACAAATTCATCACCTGCGTTCATAAACATACCACGCATCACTCGATAATTCATATAATCGAACTCAACTCTTCAAAATAATAACCACACATAAACTCATAAGTGGGAAGTCTATGATCACTAAATCAACGATTACCATAAATTCATATCATTACATGAATTTAACTTAACATTCCAAAATCCTATACATGAGGGATCCTTTATCTTACACAAAATCCACAGGTTTAGATTCATCGTCACATTTCGTAAGATGCAGAGTAGCTTATACAACAAAAACACATATGCTAACAAAGATCTGCCCAAAATCTTCTAAACTTTCCACCGCCTCAGCCCAATCTTAATAATTAAGCAAGCGATACGCTATCCTGAAAAATTTATCAACAAACGGGGTAAGCATAAGGAGCTCAGCAAGTGACTAACTTATCCATATCAAAATAATACAATTTCCAAAGGGATACGTTTCAAATTACAAGGTAATATACGATTTCGTAGACATAATATCGTTAGGAGCGAAACATAATTGTCTTTTCAATCTTACATATTTGGTTCTGACGGATGGGGCATAGAGTAATTGGAGCATCTCAAGAATAAAGGAAACATATCGGAGCTTATCGGTGGCATACGAAATGTTACGAAGCATATCAACGGCATATGGAATATTTCAAGCAAAATCATCGATGAATGAAGCATTTGAGCATATCAAAACAAATATCGACAGAAGCTCAAACGTCGTCCTTGACGTCGAATCATATCATTCTTATCCGAGCATGAGCGAAACAACTCACCAAAACTCGGATGTCATATCAAACATATAGAAGGTGTGGTGGGATCTCGAATGTGATCCATCCATTTCGAATGACCACCGACAAATGTCTCTCACGTCTGGGAGCTCCATCCACCCACGTCTAGGTGAAGTAGAGTATCGCAGCTCTAAGCACATACCCTTTACCATTTCTAGCAAAGGTCCGAATATCCCAGGCGGGACCCCACATAACGGGCAATAAGCGCATACCCTTTACCATTTCGCAAAGGTCCGGACAATCCCACACACCGTAGTACAAGAGGGCAGTTTTAACAATAAGTAGCATATGTCGGAAACACACGCGGAACAAACAAAACGTGCATGTGCCTTTTCGAGACAATACGAAACAAAGAACAAATCTCTCATAAATGTATTCAGATTTGGAATGAAATGAAAATAAGAGTGTACAGGGATTCCAAGCAATCATATTTAGCTCAATTCCAATAAGAAGGTTAGACGAATTCAAATATCCAAAGGAATGGAACAAAATACGCGAAATCGACCAAAGCTCGATTTGGACGAATTCGATGAAACAAATATTTCAGAATATCAATTATGTTCTAATACCCATAAGAAAGCTATGGTCGAACCATATATCAATCTATATTTTGATGGAACAAATTTCGTATGAAACAGGGTTCCCAACACGGAGTTACTTTTGATTTGGTAACCCAAGGGCAAAAACACAATCACTGTTTTGCAGAATTTATAGGGTCGGATTTAACAGATAATACGGTAGGAAACTGAATTCCAAAATTTTCAAACTATATGTCAAAAGAAATATTTTCAAGTCTAGTTTCAAATAAAATCAGTTTAGTACAAATCAGAATTTTTAACAGGGAGTTATAGGCATTTTAGTATTGACAGGTCAGAAATCTTGAACCCTGTTTTACAGCGTCTATAGGCTCATTTGAAACAGATGTTTGGGTAAGTATTCGGTGTCCAAAATCTACAAAATCAGTGTCAAAAGGAAGATATGAGAGTCTAATTTCAAACAAAATAGTTCCTACCTGAATTCATATTCTGTACTGAAACTTGTAGCTGAAACAGTGTATAGGGGTCAGTTTACCGAAAAACTTCAGAATCCATGGTTCTACCAAAGAGAGACATATCAGTTTCTAAATAGAAATCCTTCAATTTATTTTGAATCCATATAAAAACAGAGACTAAAGATTCTGTAGGATGGGGTTAGAACACTTGCCTTTGATAATTTTGACCCTAAGTGAAAAGATTTGAGCAAGAACCCTTAAAGCCCCAATTTTCTTCTTCTTCTTCTTCTTCTTCTTCTTCTTCTTCTTCTTCTTCTTCTTCTTTCTTTCTTTCTTTTTTTTTTTCCTGATCATCCACGTGCCTTCTCGCTTCCTTAAGAACGGCGAGAGGCTTAAACGTGGAATTTGTCATTTTATATATCTTGCAATTTAGTCCTTGCATTTAGTACATTTAGGATTAGGTCCTCAGGGTTTACATATAGGTCCTCGATTCTTTCTTTTTTTTTTTTTTTTGAACAGATCACCCAAATCTTACAAATAAGTTACTTCTGATTCATACTCTATTTCTTTTGTCAATTTAAAATGAATGCTTACATTATCACCAGAAATTTATACGAAAATTCGGAAATGAGGGGTGTTACATTTATTAACTTTCTTTTTTTCTTTTTGTCTCACCAATATATAGAACTGGTTTTTCTTTCTTGATGGTATTCTCTTCCTCGCTCAACATATTAATGAGCTCAGGGAGAGTCACCTCAAGTTTATTCACATTAAAATTCATGATGAATTGTGAAAAGAAGTCTGGGAGGGGCTGATAAGATTTATACATAAGTTATTCTTTAACACCATTCGTAGACCTATGAGTTTCTCAATCTACTTAATCATCCTCAGGGTATGATTTTGAACCGATGTCCCCTCTGTTATCCTAGCGCGGAAAAGACTCATAGATATCTCATATCTTTGAGTTTTTTCCTATTCCTCTAATAGCTAATGACGATGGAAGAGGATAAAATTGGTATTCATGATCTCATATTGCCTTTGTAGCTCGGGAGCCATAGAGGCCTACATATAGCACTTAACCAAAGTAGAATTATCTATGTGCTTCATGTAGTGAACGATCTCATCCTCACTTACCCCTTCCTCTAGTATGGGTAATATCGTGTCAAGGACATATGCAATTTTCTCCTTTGTGAGAATAATTTTAAGGTTATGGAGCCAATCCATGTAGTTTAGACCAATAAGGTAATTGACATTAAGTATACCACGTAAGGGATTTGCAAGTGATATATTTATGATAAACACTGATGTAGCATAAATAAATAACATATAAATTTTATAAAAAGTAAATAATTAAGATATAGAATTCTATCTTAATTTACTCCAACTATTTTTCTTGCAAAGCACATGACACCCTCGGCGCATGAAACGAAAATCTCTAGTAGATTCTAGTGGGGATCGAGATCTAATCGACGTCTTAATGTAACCTAGAGGGACTCAACCAATCACTCTAAACCCAAAAAGGTAGGTAACTTTTACCAATCATAAGTCCTTATGATTCTTGTCTTATTCGGCCACCAAACCATCGTGGTCTCGACGGACTTGACCAACCATGATGTTTGGTTAAGTCATCACCATCGTTACAAGATGAGTCTCATTTGATAATATGCCCTTGAGAGACTCCACTAAGCAACCATGTCCTTAGATCATCAGTGACATCTCTGTCATAGGTAAGATCTTGAATCACGAGATAGGTGAGCCTCGAGGGACTCAACCAACTCTATATCATGATTCAATTTCTTCTGATAATGATGGAAGGCCACGTGAGTCAATTTGATTGTCTTACGCTTACCGACTTAATATTTTCATAGGAGGGGTTTTGATTCAGTCTCCTATTATAATGTGTCACACACATACATATTTAATATATATATATATATACATCATATGCAAATATATATAAGTATCTAGTAGGTGTATAATCATCCACATATCATATATAAGCAATCACACCAGATAATCATGGACCATAGTATAATGTGATCGGACTCGAGCTAGTGGGCCCAATCACTCACATCACGATCTATGTGTACATCGGCACATCTCCATGCCTTGTGATCGTCCATCTTGACAACATCGATTCTACCGACATCTCAACGCATCTCCAAGTGCCACGATCTTTCGTGTTGGCCTAGTGTCCCGCTAGCATCTCCATGTTCCCACCACCCTACTCGTGTAAATATAATATAATCATAAGCACATAGGCCCAATAATAAATGAGAAAAATCAAAGACTGGTTGGCCTAAATAATAATAATAATAATCACGTATATATACATTACATCACATCATCAATAATCATACGTTTACATCATACATCAGATGTATACATCATCATATAGAACTACTAGATAATAATTATTATTATTATTATTATTAAATCTTTTTAATTAACTAATATTTTTCTAAATTTTAGGATATACGGGGAATTCTCTAATTTATGAAAGGTATATATGAAAATTAGATTAAAGGATAGACCTTAGAATTTATGCAATTTAAAAGGGTAGAATTATCTTTTTTGATCAAAAACACTAATTCCTAGTGCGGTTGTCACAACTTCTTGTGGTTGTCACAATCCCTTGCAGTCGCTCCTTCATGTACGCGATCGTTGCCCTTTGCGGCAGGCGCCTTTCTTGCTTAGGCTACCCATTGCCTCGCGCGTAGATGACCACCAATGCGATGCTACCTTTGTCGCAAGCATCATCACACAACATTGCCTCTATGCCAAGTGGCATCGCCTACGCATGGTGATGCCTCTGCAGCGTAGAGGTGGCCACCCATGCATGCAAGCAGTTGTCACGTTTGCATAGGCTGCCGGGCCACAACTACTGCTCCTTTTTCCTTCTTTGCATCAACAATTTTGACGTCGAAAAACTGCTCTATGGTACCTTTCAATTATCAAGATAAGGCGCTTTCTAGATATGTAAAACTACATAAAAAATACAGTAAGAATGCGTGAAATAATTCTACATAATTGAATGCGACTAATAGGAACCCAAAGGTTTCTATTAAAGATAAACAGTTGTTATAGGGGCAACGGTGGAGTGGATGAACAACAAGACACCAAGAACGCTGCTTTGATACCAATTGCTAGTAACCCCTAGGTTCTTTTATGGATGGAGATGAAAAAAGGGGGAATAAACGATCACTTTGAGAGGATCGAACCTCCTTGATCTCAATAAGGGATCGGCCCTCCTTGATCTCTATAGGAGATCGACCCTCCTTGATCACTACAGGGGATCAATCCTCACAAGGTTTTGGCCAATATGCTAAAACATACTTTCTTCCTTAATTGATGAAAACATAAGTATTACACCCTTATCTATAGGTTCACGAGCGTTCGAGGCTGGAAGGTAGCAACAATAACATAGAAAGTAAATGAGGGCAACAACGGTGTCGTCGACGAAGGTGCAGGAGACGGCAACGGTAGGGAATGTTGGTGGAGGAGGAGGGAGTAGCACTGATGAATGACAGTGAGAAATCACTATAGTAGAGGCTAGCAGCATTGTGCAGGCAGCGATGCTCACTACGGTTGAAGGGGAAAAGGGAGATGGTGGTAGCGGTAGAAGCTACTTTGGAATCGCAATGGAAAATAGCGTGACAGGGGGTGGAAAGGGACTACGACAGTCGGTGGTTGCATGGCTATAGGAGGCAATGTCAATAACCAACGACAACATGGCTAGTAGAGGAAGAAAAGTGATGTCGGAAGGAGACGCTAGCAGTATCGTGCAGGCAGTGATGCTCGCTGCGATTGAAAGGGAAAAGGGAGATGACAGTGGGATAGGGGCACAACGTCATCTCTGTTGGAGGTGCGGGAGATGGGCTGGGTTGTGGTGGTTGTAAAACAAGGAGGCAACAATAGCGATTGCAGAGGAGGTGACGACGATGGCTGATGGCGGCTGCTATGGTCGTTAAGGACGACAAGGTAGATGGGGCAGCGATGGAGGCACTAGGCTCTACAAGCAAAGAGTGGTACGAACAAAGGCTACGACTACGTGGTCTGCATGCAGTAGGTGAGGGCGACAACAGCAATGGTAGGTGCGATGGCAATAGCAACACTGCAGCAATGTAAAATAGCTAATTTAAAGAAGGCAGAGATGATAGTGTTGGCAGTAGTGTATATGCAGTAAGCAGATCGCTATGTAGTCTGCTAAAGGCAACATTGATCGCTACATAGATCAACAGGGGATGTGCATCGGCTAATGATTGCTGTGATGAAGATGGTGAGAAATTACAACAAGGTGGCTGAGATGACGATGTTGTTAGTGGTTGCGATCTTAGGTTGGCAGGCAGCAGTGATGACAACACAAGATGAGGACATGATAGGGCGATGATGATGTTGTTGGCAGTTGCAATTTGAGGTTGGAAGGTAGCAGCAACGGTAGCACCAAGTTGAGAGAAAGATAGGGCAATGGGATGTTGTTGGCGGCATCAGTTGAAGGTGGCTACAATGTTGCAAAATCTTGGAGGAGAAATTGTAATGGAGATTGATAATGGAATTGTAGTGAGAACACTAGGGATCATCGCTCTGATACCAAATGATAGGAACCCAAAGGTTTCTATTAAAGATAAACGATCGTTGTAGAGGCGACGGTGGAGTGGATGAATAACGAGACACCAAGAACGCTGCTCTGATACCAATTGATAGGAACCCCTAGAGTTCTATCATGGATGGACATGGAAAAGGAGGTGATAAATGATCACTTTGAGGGGATGAAGCCTCCTTGATCTCTGTAAAGGATCGGCCCTCCTTGATCACTATAGGGGATCAGCCCTCATAAGGTTTTGGCCAATAGGGTAGAACATATTTTCTTCATTAATTGATGAAAACAGAAGTGTTACACTCTTATTTATAGGGACTCCAATCCAACTCCTAAATGAAATTGGACTCCTAAAGTAGACTCCTATTTGGACTCTTATTCAATTAGACTCCTACTTGGACTCCTAACCAATTAAACTTATAGCCAAATCCAACTTCTAGTTGAGATTGGACTCCTTATTCAAAGAGACTCCTAATTGACTTGACTTAACTGACTAAACATGACTCAATAGAGAACATAACTCAATAGATATGAACTCGACACTATTAGGGTCCTATCAATAATATATGCAATTTATAACCAATCATTGCACGATGAACCTAGGTCTAATACCACTATTGGAAAACCTAATAGGAGCATCATATGCTTAGTGAAAAACAAAAATAAGATGAGTTTTTTATGTTTATCAAATCGTCGTGTGAGGATTGGTGCATAAAAAACTACAAAATTGAGAAACTGCATAACACTTGTTAGATGTTTTACCTAGGGAGATCATATATCCCTAAAAAAATAGATCCAAATGAGAGGATGAAGGAGGCTAGATGTTCTCTCTAGCGGTGATCCATACGACAAATGCGATAATGATGCTCCTCAGATCACTACAGGGTCTCTCTCTCCACGCGTAGCACATAAGAGCTATTAGCTAATGAGGAGAGGAGGCCGAGGAAAATAGGAGGGACGACCACCAAAAGCTCTAGCCTATAAGCTCTTAAGCCCCTTCTAATTTATAGAGGTCCCTATCAACTTAACTCTAATAGATTATGTTTTATTGGGTATTGGATATCTATCCAACTACCTAAATCTCTTGAATAGTGGATCTCTATCCAATAATTTCTTATGAGCTGTTATTGGATCTCATCCATAGGATCCAATAATGTAGGGGCTTATTGGATATCCAATAAAATAGGAGCTTCGCGGATATCTCATATTCAAACCTCTACTTGTTACAACATCTACCATATGTGTGTGACGCTCTAAGCCCAATTCAAACTAGCTGTGAATTGCACCTGTTAGAGCTCCTTTCGACTCAGAGCTCCTTCTGACTCAATGAATTGTTATCCCATAACAAGTCACTTAACTCATCGGCTATAGATGTACTTGGTCACTACGCCATAGTACATGAAGATGTAATCTATTAGACCTATCTATCCTCAGTTACTATGTATCATAGTCCTTCATCCATCTAATATCCTAGAGATCATATATCGAGCATGGTACTATCAGGTCTCATACATAATCCATCTAAGTCTTGCTTTAATTAGATTCTCCTAGAGAACTCATTCTCTCTCAATCTGAATGACCCTGGCCAAGGATTTATCTGAGCAAAAAAATATGAGATATTCCTCTCATGATATCGAGAGTGGACGATCCTCTATTGACACTTAATTGTCTTCGCAGGGCTGGATACCAATCCCGATAATCGATTGTACTAGATTTGAAACTTCCAGACCTGTAAGTCTGATGTCAAATAATGGAGTATTCAAACAAAACATCTTTGGTGTGTTAAATCTAAGGGCCAGATATATAATTGAGACTACATAATCACTGTCTGACGTTAAGTATCATTAACCATCCAATATTCTATAAGCAAATCAATCAGTGAACTCATTCTCCAATGAGTACATGCACTATATCTCAAGTGCCCCTACATAAGTAGATATGAGACCAGCTGCCTCCATCGTGTAGACAAGCATATAGCACATCGATTAATTTGATTATCTTGATGTTTCTCTCGAGTAACCTATGAACGAGATTATTTAGGGTCTATATTTAAAGGCGAATTGGTCTCATTATAATAATCTCATTATGATCCAATTCTTATTGTACAGATTATGGACATCACAATATATATACAACAAACAACATAAAGTGAGGAAATACTAATAATAATAAGTAAAAAGATTATATAGTGTGTCACAAGTACTATCACTCATATGATTGGCTTGCAAGGTGCTTGTAATTAACATGTCCTAGTCCAGATACATAAACACCATTATCAAAAGGTTTGACATAGAAAAATTTCAAGAGATGTCTTATATCGATGAGACATAAAATATCTACTGGTTATAAGTATCCTACAAGCCAATTACGTGAGGATCATAATGAGATCACGATAATGAGATTGATTTACCTTTAAACACAAATCATAAATAATTCCGATCATATGTTACTCGAGAGGGATATCGAGATAATCAAATAAATTGGTGTACTGTATTCTCATCCATATGATGGAGGCGCTTAGTCTCATAGCCACTCGTGTAGGGACACTAAGGATATAGTACAAATGCTAATTAGAGAATAAGTTCACTGATTGATCCGCTTATGAAATGTTATATAATTAATGATACCCAACATCAGATAGAGATTTTATAATTCCAATTATGTGTCTAGTGATTAGACTTGAGACACCAGGGAGGCCTTGTTTGAGTACTCATATCTTTGACATTGGACTTATAGGTTTGGAGGTTTCAAATCTGGTATAGTCATTTATCGAGATTGGTAGACAATCTTACAAAGGCAATTGAGTGTCAATAGATGATCATCTACTCTCGGTATCACGAGAGGAATATCTCGTATGTTCTTGCTCAGATAAATCCCTAGCTAGGGTCGGATTGAAAGAGAAGGAATTCTCTGGGAGAATCCGATTAGAGCGAGACTATGATAGATTCTATACATGGCTTAACAGTATCATGTCCAATATACCATCTCTGAGATATTAGATAAATTGGGGACTATAGATACATGGTAACTGAGGATAGATAAGTCTAATGAATTAGATCCCTTGTACCGTTTAGGGACCATGGCATAGTGGCCTAGTACATCTATAGTCGATGAGTTAAGTGAATTGTTATGAGATAACAATTCACTGAGTCAGAAGAAGTTCTGACAGGTGGAACTCATGACCAACTCGTTATTAGGCCTAAAGAGTCACACACACATAGTAGATGTTTCAACGAGTAGAGGATTGGATATGAGTTATCTAATAAGCCCCTGTTTTTATTGGATGAGACACAACATTAATGGACTCCTTGCATGAGGCTCAATTAGAGGCCAATTGAGAATATTGGATAGAAATCCAATAATCCAAAATTGAGGGTAATTGGATAGAGATCTAATACATACTAATACTAAGGTAGGATCTATTAAGGTTTTGGTAGCCCTCTATAAATAAGAGGCAGGGGTGGCCAACACATAGGTTGCATCTTTGGCCGCCCCCTTCTATTATCTTATCTCTCTTATCTTCTCAACCAACCACCCTCTCCCTACTGCGAGAGGGCAGCGTAGA
Source organism: Ensete glaucum (assembly GCA_021527575.1). Taxonomy (NCBI): domain Eukaryota; kingdom Viridiplantae; phylum Streptophyta; class Magnoliopsida; order Zingiberales; family Musaceae; genus Ensete; species Ensete glaucum. The sequence goes on along the minus strand of CM038551.1, from coordinate 40,724,636 downwards.
AGATAGCATATCTTCTTCCATGTTCACTGCAAGAAAGTATGTAAGAGTTACGAGTTTTTAGCTAGATTAAAGGAGCATCGCTGTAGTGATCCACTATATGGATAGCACTAGAGAGGAGGACATCCGACCTCCTTTATCCTCTCTGATTAGATCTGAAAGTTTCAAGGATATACGATTTCCCTATGTAATCAATCTCACACTGGTCGTAGTTTTCAATTTTGTGATTTTTCATGCATCAATCTTTGCACGATGACATGATAATTATGGAAAACCAGTTTTGTTTTATTTTTCTACTATATATGTGATACTCTCTAATGGTTTCTCAATAGTGGTATCAGAGCTATGTTGCTTGGATTCTCCCGAAGAACTCATTCTCTCTCAATCCAAATGACCCTGGCTAGAGATTTGCCTAAGCAAGAGCACACGAGATATTCCTCTTATGATACCGAGAGTGGCAATCCTCTATTGATACTTAATTACCTTCGTAAGGTTGGCTATCAATCTCAAAAATTGATTGTACCAGATTTGAATTTTTCTAGATCTGTGAGTCCAGCGTTAAAGAAATGAGTACTCAAATAAGACATTTTCTGTGTCTCAAGTCTAGGGACCACACACACAACTAGGATCACGAAATTTTTGTCTAATATTAGGTATCAGTAACCATCCAGCATTTCATAAGTGGATCAATCAGCATTCCAAAATTGTTGTCTAATGTTAGGTATCAGTAACCATCCAGCATTCCATAAGCGGATCAATCAATGTTCTCACATGAGTGGCTATGAGACTAACCACCTCCATCACATAGACAGGAATACAATACATTGATCTGTTCGGTTATTTAGGGTTTGTGTTTATAAGTGAATCAATCTCATTATCGTGATTTTATCACGATCTAATTCTCATTACAGAGTTCCAATGACATCACAATATACATGCATTCGACAATATATATAATATAATAAAATATCAATAATAATCATAATGCAAAAAGACTGTGCAACGTGTCACATGTGTCATCACTCATGTGATTGGCTTGTAGGGCACCTATAACCGGCATAATATTGGTGAACTACCACTAGTTAGCAAGTATATAGCTCAAGCATAATTAATCATAAAATTTATATATAATCATCAACCAATCCATTTTTAAAGCAAAAATATATAAATAATGAGATACTTTTGACTTAGAATCACTTGATTTATTAAGAATTTCATTACCTTAAAATCACTATAACAAAAGAGAAGGCCTTAAAGCAATAGTCACCTTATAAGAAAGGTAAGATTTTAGATTTTCAAAATTAAGTGATAGAAAAAATATAAAAAACTATCATTTATTCAAGTAGGATATCAGGAATAAAATTATAATAAGAGTGGAACCATTTTTTTATTCCATAAGATCGATATGGACAAGTGTCCCCAAATACCTTAAGACATGTTGATTATAATAAGAGGAAATCATTTATAGATTATTTTAAGGTCAATCAATACTTACAGATTATTGATTGTAGGATCTAAATTCATATGAACCAAAATATTCATACTACAACTAAATTCATATTTAGTGTAATTTAATTTATAATTTTAATATTTAAAAATTAACTAATAAAATTATTTTTCTAACAATGTGTTATCTAAATCTTATTGCCTTAGAATGTGATCAAATTTATTGTCGACACTAAGAAATATTATATAGTGACTTTTTCTAAACATTACATATGCAACCGATGCTATTATGGAGGGTTAATTATTTTAAAAAATAATTAATTTATTGTCTAACTTTAATAGCTATATTATGTTATTACAATATAGATTCTAGCAAGAAAAAGTTACATATAAATTATATTTTAACTTAATTATTAGTTATACTAATGAAGTTCTATTTATATCTTTATGTAATCAAGCAGTGGCTATAATTTAGTAAAGATACATCTAATTTAAAGATGATTGTCATTTGTGTACTTTTGCAAATAATGATACTTAGTGGTTACAAATATAACTAGCTAACGTTCACATTAATTTATCCGAAGGTCTACAGCAGACTATCATATGGACGATTGGAGTAACTAGTATATATTTACAACAACATATAGCTAAGATTATGATATGCCGAGTTGGATAAGGAGCTAGAGGAACCAAAAATTAATCTCATCCATCTCTAATAATATAATAAAGATTCAAAGTCGATGTTAAAGTGGGTCGAAGAAACGAAGAACCAATAAGATCCTCTACTTGATAAGACAAAAAATCCTTCATGTTCTTGGTGTTTTATTATCGAGAGAATAAAAGAAAAGAAAGCACATCTCCAGTAGGAGGAGGATCCTTCACAGTTAGAATATGGTAGAATGTGTCAAATAACATTTAGTCATATTGCTTAAAGAACTAAAGACACCCAACTGTCACAATCACCTGCCTAGCTTACATAACAGATGCATCATTGGAAAGAATCAAGTCAGACGATGAAACATATTCTCAATCGTATTCAACAACTCACTCAATCTAAAAGCATGGTAACGACATGGATAGTTGTGTCTCGATTGATGATAGCAATGACACTGAGGAGTCGATAATCTCATCTATACATCTTGAGGGTAGTTTAATGCACCGAGGAGTAACATTTTAATATCACCCAAGATTTAATTCATGGAGCTCGATGATGTACTATTCAAGTTTATACAAGAAAGGGAATGAGAAGTCAATAAATGATTTGGAGTAAATGTGATAGAGCCTACACGACGTAGATTCAAAGCGAAGTTCATCATATTATAAAGAATCTTACAAGTAATAGTAGTACGATGATAGTTATTCTTTTATGAGCAATAGTATAGTGATTGATCTTATGATATATAGTAGCAGATCAATCCTGAAAGTAGAAGTTGACATTCTTTATGATATACATTAATATATGTCATGATCATCCTTGCCTTAGGAGTTGTCTCGGACATATGTGGTTCATGACAATCAAATTACGACCATCACTGTATTGATACACCAATGACATATGGTGTATCAATATGCTATTCCATGGGATCAATTTTAGAATTGAGTCTAATAAATATATCAAATTGATATACGGATACATAATATCAAGAACCCTAATCTATGGTTCGTAAAATCTCATCATTCTTTTTTGTGATAAAACCAGTTATATCCATCAATTAATTATTTGATTCACTTGAATCTTAAGGTTTAATTGTTTGAAAAATAATTGTTTTATGGAATATACCATACAACAACTTCTAAAAGTATGAAAAAGATATATCACTATTCTTTCCTAATTTAGATTACTTTTACCAAAATTATACTAAATTTATATTTATTTCTAACTTAAAATTCCAATCTAATATTTTTTTATTTTAAAAAAATTTTTGAAATCATTTGTGCTAATTTTTTCATACCGTCGATATATTCTATCATACTGATATATAATAAGTTGGTACGGATTAATACATACAATACCGATGATTAGTAGATCCATCGATATGAAATCAGAACACTTTAACACTAACCAAAATATTGTCGCGCTAACCGAAACACTATAATATATATAACCAAAGTATTTTTTGTATAAAATAATGATATTGTAAAATATTGTAACATGTTTGAATAGACTCCTAAACTTGTATAATAAGGTTTTTGAAACGACTAAATGGATTCCAGATTAAGTCATAACCTCATAATCAGTTACAAAATTATTCGGCAAAAACCTAATGTCTACTATGCCTAGGTTCTAATATCTATGAAATCATATTAAGCTAGGGCAAAAATGAATACTACCATTACGCAAACATAGGTCAAAAATAGAAAGAGCATAAACAAAATGGAAATAAAAGGAACAATCCTAGGATAAAAATAATATAGAAAGACAAGCATTTCCTGATACAGTATAGCACATGAGAAGAGGAACACAAATAGCTGACAAGAGAGGAGACTACCGATGAGAGAAATAACATGCGCTTCGGAGAAGAGATGATGGATGGGAGACGATCGACGAGTATTGGACAACTAACGAGGGAGGAAAACCAAACCTTAACGGGAGGAGGAAAGGGGGTCCATCTCCGAGTAATCACTGAACTGGATAGAACTGCCTTCTTGGGGAGAGTGAGAGCGGAGCCCATCATAAGCGAAGGGTCGACAGGCGTAAAATCTTATAGCTAGGGCATTAAAGGAGAGGAAATAGCCAACGAGAGTACGTTAGGGTGGGTGCGAGAGGTCTGGAAACAAAAGACGAGAGGAGAGATTGGCAAAGTCATTGGAAACAACCAACGACAAATAGGGAGAGTGGAGAGGCATCAAAGAATGGTGCATACATCTACTTCAGAATTGGAATGCTAGGGAGATAAAAGGGCGAGGTCTAATCCAAATCAATATGTGCAGGAGGAAGGATAGGTCTAAGTGGCATGGGCACTGCATTTAATTCATCGAGGCTATTATGATGTTAGAGAAAAATAAAAGTTCCAAATAAGAAAACTGAAAACGGATATTTATTCAAAAAAAAATCCCAAAAACACACAAGAAAAAGATGTTAATTCAGTTCATCACTTTGTGAGACGTCATTAAAGGTTTCCAAAATAATTATAACAAAGAAATCAGATAAGTTCTTGCACTGTATTCTTTCTCTTTGAGTTCCAAGGCTTTAAAACTGCATTTACTATCTACTATGTGAACTAAAAAGGAGTTGGCATTTCCTTCTTCTGTGTACAAAACTTGAGCAACATAACTGAAGCATTATGAAAATTTAAATTATTTAGGTTACTGTAGAAAACTTCTTAATTTTCGTTTTATATATATATATATATATATATATATATATCTCGAGACTAAGAGAACATGGAGTTAATATCTGTATTGAATGATATGAAATTTTCAGTTAGGTATGCTTCAAATATATCTTAATGCATTCGTTTGAAAAATTATAAAATTTATAAGTTCATACACATTGTAATGCGAGAATTTCATCCTGTAGAAATGCATTAAGTATTAGAAAAGAAATGTATCATTTCTGTAGACCACCTCGCAAAACCAGATGATTAGGAGTAATGATGAGATGAAATTTCAACGTAAGTCTACAACCTAATTAGCTGAAAACTTCTGCCGGCATCTCGCTGCAGCCCAATATTCATGGAGAAATAAAAATCAGTTAAAGCTATACGCTCAATTAATTGGAGTAAAAAAAAAAAAAGGCTGTGTTCTCTATAAAGATCAGGTGTCCTTCAAAATCCATTTCATATTTGCATAAAACATACTAGCTTTGCTTATCAACAACTGATCTTATGTGAGCACAATGCAAAGGCTAAAATCTCATCTGGGAATTGTCCTTGTTACCATCATATAATGCACAGAAACCAATGAAATGGAGAAAGCTTGTGTATATGTTAAGATCAATCAAAATTTGTCAATTGGTTACAATTTAGAACTACTCGGGTCATAGCCCATATTGGATGAAGCATTTGTCTTTCAACAGTTGCAGCAACAAGGTGGAAAATTCTAATTGTACAAAGTCAGCTAACCTAATAAAGCTAATTATATAATAAGTGGCACATAACAACAAAGAAGAGTGATGCTAATAACAAAAAATGGTTGCTGGATGGCTGACATGTTCTCCACATGGTGCACCTCAAAGTTCTGAAATTTGTAATTAGTACCTTTAACCCAACACTATCTGCTGGTAGCTATCCTGTAGATGTATTTTATATCAGTTCTGTCAAAGGGCAAACTTGATCAGTTGCCAGTTCTAACCAGAGAAATGACTACATAATAAAACTGAAAGTATCAGTAACCAAAATGAATGGCAATGCAAGTCTCCTCGCCAACTCCCTTTACGATGCTGGATATCTGGACGGTCATCCAGGTGGTTAAGACAGTAACTGAGCATTTAGCTGCAAGCAGCAAAAGAGAGAAAAACAAAATGCAAGCGTCAGAAAAGAAAAAAACCAACAAGCCAAATGGATCTTTGCTGATTTACTCTATCATTTCACACTTCACTGCATACCAAGTGGATCAGTGCAGCCACTCAATGCAGGAGAATGTGAATGAAGATTCTGATAACTTATCTTCTTGGAGTGTATCATTCTGCCCAGGAAGATAACAGGACCGAATATCAAGAGATGGCAATGAATCGAGGGGCTCCATCAACTCAATACCCTTAGATACAACGCCATAAACTTCAAAGTCAATCAAGATTTTTACTGAAAATATCTTGGTGTTGGTGGCATTTTCCTGCAGCAAAGCAGAGATTGAAAGTTGCAACAAAAAGAAGGGTAAATGATGGTTTTTCTTTTACTCCTTTGGTTGAAATGACTGGAAGGGGTGGGGGGGTTTTGATTAGTGTCACATACCTTTATGTCCATCTGTAACTTCTGGAGCAGCTCTTAGGGGTTTCTGGCACATGATGGTATCCTGAAAATTTAGAAGGGTGTATTCCATCTGTAACTTCTGGAGCAGCTCTTAGGGGTTTCTGGCACATGATGGTATCTTGAAAATTTAGAAGGGTGTATTCCAAGAGATTTAGTCTCTCATAGTTGCTCATCTTTGTAAAACCAAAGGAGCTCATCCATGTTTCTAAAAGTGTTTGAACTGCTGGTATGCACAGCCTTTCAACACCTAATGCAGAAAGTAACTGGACAAGAACTCAAAATTGAATCCATGAGCAACAATTTTAACTTTGTACATCACATGTTAAAGCAGGATAATCTCACATGCCGACCAAGAATATAAATACATCAACTTGCGTACTTTTGGCAGTTTAAATGTTATAATACCCTCCACAAGTATTTAATACAAATATCTGCAATAAGTTGGTTATCAAAAAATATATTCTCAAGTGAGGCAACCCAGACATTTTTCCTAATTACTTCCAATGTTAACTTTACTACCTGTCCATCTCAACAGTCTTATATTGACCATGCTCATCTTATACTACTTTATGTATTCCTTCAGATTTTCAATTTCCAGTAATCAAACAAAACTCTGGATGAACTTTTTGGTGCAGCCACATGAATAACTATTCAGTGACTTCATCAATATCCTGATTCTTCTCTATGGTTTCCGCAGGACAGACAAAAATGTCTGACACCTTCTGCTATCAATTTTAGCACTGGTTGCCCCTTTTGGTCTGTCTGCTGATACATATTGCATTATGTAAGCTACCCCTTGAAGATTCTGCTTTTTCATTGACTTTCAATGTATATCTGACTGGTGAATGAGGAGTAAACTTACATAATTATCCATTCAATTGCTTCTTTGAACTGTTGCTTTAAGATTAGATGTAATCAATTTTCATTAACAAATGTTGTCAAATAACCTAAATGGATGAGATAAGGACTTTTTTCATTGATACACTACAGGTTACCTGCCATGGAACTCGATTATTTATCTTTCTGAATCTACATATATGTAGGGGCCACTTTACTTTCTGTATCTTTCTTTTCTTTATCTGACAAACAACATCCACCATTAACTATCCTAATATAAATCAAATTTGATACATGGAATTCTTCCTTTTTATTGACAGCCATTATTCTCACAGGTCACAACATCAATCTCATCAATCAAATACTTTGGCATTTCTCAGGCACAATGCATTTTTAACTTTTTTTATATTTAACTAAATATGCTACAATATGAACTTCAGACCAGTTTTCATATGAATAAGCCCACATTTAGAATTTTATCTTGTCCTACAGAAATGGTTTGACCTTTGCATCATTCTCAAAGCTTTCATGTGTTTTAAACTGGCTAAAGATTTGTAGGAAATACTTCCATTTCTGGGATTAAGTTATCATTCTCCTGTTATTGAAATACTATAGCACTCAACTATAAAACAACTAGGTATTCTTGGTTTTCAACCAATGGTAACTTTTAAAATTTTACCTTTTCAAGTTCATCCAAAATAATGTGGCACATTCCTTGTCGGCGATATTTGGCACGCGTACCAACAAGAGGCATTTCTGCAATCTTTTCACCATAAACCCTAGATCAAGAACATGTAAATAATGCTATTAAACACTAAAAAATTGTAGGTGGTCTTTCAGGAATAAATTAGTTCATCAGCTGTGATACCTGAATGTAGCCACTGATATGATCTCATCTCCTCTCACCAAAAGCATAGTATAAAAACCCCGAAAGTTTAATCTGTTCAGCTCTGATCTGCAACATAATGTATATGATATCAGGTACATGAGAACTGACATGCTTTGCATCATCAAAATACATATTAAACAGAGGCACAGATAAAGCATATGGGTTTGAAATCAAACAGGCTATGGTAAGTTGATAAAGGATAATATTGCAACATTGTGAAATTTAAAACTTCCAGAAATTTCCCAGTAAAAGTGATTATTCCTGGCTTCAATGGCAGCCAACTGAGCAACTATGTTTAACTATTTATACATGGAACACTCATAATTCTAGTAAACTAGTTTTGGTTCACAAATCACAACTGATCCAGCTATTTGTTTCTAACAATTGATTCACCACATGAACATTCTCATGATGGAATAATGAGATTGTTTAATCTACCTTATAGATTGGTCAATTGATCAGAAATAAAGCTAAGAAACTTGAGATATAGACCAACTTTGATTGCCACATGAATCACAAGAATCATAACCTAACCAAATGGATTATATGTCCTATTAGCTATAAATTGTTCAAAAATTAAAAGACCACTTGCATCAACTATTATGTTGTTTGCAATTTACTCAAGGGTTTGGCTATTGTCCCATGAGAAAAATATGGAAAACTTAGCTTGGTAAATGATCTACTCATAGTCTGCAAAGGGAAAAATGGACACTATCATCAAAGGTAAAAGATTCAAGGGTTGATTCATGCGCATCTAGCCTAGATCCATAGATCATACGTACATTTTCATTGATCTAACTTAAATCCATATGAATCAAGCCTTGATTTTTGAATAATTTATTTGCTATGGCCTGAAATGATCTCATGTAAATCTAGGCTAGATCTGCAAAAATCTATCATAAATCCATGCAGATCTAGGCTAGACCTGCACATACCAAGTGTTGATTTTCGTGGATCTAATGTGTAAATTTTGATGAAACAAAACTTGATTTCCATGAATCTAACCTAGATATATATAAAAGACCTTGATTTCCATAAATCTAGTCTAAATCAGTTATGATTTCTTATAGATCCATGTGGACCCAGGCTACACACAAGAAGATATCATATGGATCCATGCAGACTTGATATGATAGCATGGCCATCATTTGTAGCACTGCGATAATTGACAGTGCATCCATTATGACTATATTGGTCAGAATTGAAGAAAACTAGTCTTTATCAGCATTTAATTGGTGGAATTTTCAAGAGTCAAATACATGAACATGTTGCAAGAGACTAAAAGAGCTTTTATAGCAGAATTGGATGTCTGGAAAGCCCTAGAAATAGCACAATGGAAGTAATTTAACAAATTTCCATATAAATTTGTGGTGTATGGTCGATATGGAAGTTGTGGGGATGATGTCGACTATGATCTCAACCTTGCAGCCAATATCGTGCATCCTTGGGTAGCAATATATGCACAGGGAGGCGATGACACATCGACCTTTGGACTCTTTGTATGAATATGGCAATGATAGTGATAGTGGCAGCGGTCTGACTCAGTGTAATCAGTCTTCCATAATAAGACAAAACTACTTGTAGTGGTTAACATGATTAAACAAGATTGCCAGCATGAGACAACCCAGTGACCTTCTAACTTAAGTATGCTAGTGAATGTGATGCATACCTGAGGTGGCACATAGGAATTTCCTAGTTCATTCGACAGGAGATCAGCTCCTGAGATTATCAATTTGGACCCCATGACTTCCCATCGCACATTGTAAAACAAATGTGTATTCAGTGATGTATATACTAAGGGGAAAAAAAAAGGGGCTACAGGAAAAACCAAGAACTATCATCTTCTACTAACCACTCGTATTGGTCTCCCTGGCTGAACCGATACATATCGGTTGGTACAGGTGTACTAGCACATGATACACTAATACTAACCGAAGACTCGAAGAGGAAGAAGAAGAAGGAGAAGGAGAAGAGGAATCAATAGATGGCGGTGGAGGAAGAGGATTGTGAAAAAGAAGAGGATGAGGCGAAGGAGGAAGAAGGAAGGAAGAAAGAGTAGGAAGAGGAATGAAGAAGAAGAAGCCAGCAATGGAGGAAGCGGAGGAAGCATACCTGAAATTGATGGTGAGCATCTGGTACTTCCAAGTATTCTATCACAAACCTAAGGATGTATCCAACACAAACCTAAGGAACAAGTAAGTATTTTATACACATAATAATTATGGATGCAAATCATTGAAATTATCTGAGGCAAATAGATAAGGACTTTAGATTATTACTAAAATAGGAAAGAGCAGATAAGGTTTGGATCTTATTTTTGAGATATTTTGCATGGCTTCATAGTGCTTGAAGATTTTAGACTGTAGGTGAGTGAGTATAAAGTCCACATATGAGCTAGGAGCTCAAGATTCCAATGGCTTCTTATAAAAATTGAGCAACCAATGAAGTAGTTCCCAAATCTTAGGTAAATGTAAGTCTAATAAAAAGATGATTATGTTCTATTCGGCTTCCCTAGTTGAACATAAATTAATTATAATTGTCAGAAAATGTACTATCAAGCTTTAGAAAAAGTTGTAAGTCTATTGCCCATTTTCTTCTTGATAAAAATAAGAAAATCAGGCTCAGTGTAGAAAAAAATAACCAAAATTAATGTCACCTACTTCATAATAGGTAGAATTTAGACATGCAACAAAAGGAGCAGGAGGAATAAACATGAGGATTATCATGGGTGTTAGAAAATGCTATTAAAGTATACTAAAACAGTCATAGTTCCATCATTGCATTTGCATACAGGAGGTGTACACATTTCATGTATAAGCTTGCAAAGTTTAAATGAAAGAAAAATGAGCTGTTTCAACTATCAACTACATGTATTTTTTAACATAATTTTTTAGTAAGATCTCAAGACAAATTCTAATCCCACTACAAAAAACAATGGAGCTTTATTCATGATCGGTGTTTTCAAATCATACCGCCGAGTATGGGCGGTACAAATCGTCCGCTACCGGACGATACCACCGATTGGGGCTATTTCTGTCCCATTAACACCCAAAATCGGCTAGTAATAATCAATTTCGACTGTCGACGGCCGCTGTCGGGTGGTAACAGCCGATTTTGACCATCATCGACTAAATTTCGGACGGTATCAGCGGAGAGAGAAAGAAGAAGAGGGAGAAGAAAAGGGAGAACCTGGACATTCGACACTACTCTCTCGATCCCGATCCATCGCTCGTGGACTTCTCGATGCTTCAAAGGGAGAATCTTCGACGATCACGGGGAGAAGGAACGACGAGCGGACTTCTCGCCGAGGCTTTGCAAGGAGATTTCTTCTCCCTGCTCGAGGAGAAGAAATGTCTCCCCACGTAGGGAGAAGGAACGAGGCGACGTCACCCTTTTTTATTTTTTAACTATATATATATATATATATATATATATATAGCGTACCTCTCGGTGAACTTGAAACATTGGTACGTACGAAATAGCAAACCTTGATTTAACATAATAACATTTGAAAAAAATCCTTTGTATTGCTACATTCTTCCTTAGATAAGTAAGGACCAAGAAAAATCAACACAAAATCTAGGACTCCATGAAAAAATAAAATACAAACAAAGAAACAGCGATATAAAAATATGTGAACCAATTATGCTAGCAATTTCAGTGACTGTAACTTCTTTATACATGGTGCAAAATCATCAAGAGGGCAAAGAAAATGAAGAAAAGATAAATATAAAGAATATAAGAAGAATCTCACTCTTTATTCATGAGAAGATCAACTAGAAGATCACTCTGGGTACGAGGTTCAATAATAGACACAAAGCATTCATGCAATAACTTTTGTGCAACATGGAGCTTTCTGCAATTACTAGAAACAGTCGCAAAATCAATTTGATTGAGATCAGCATCAGTCTCCGTCTTAGATCTCAAAAGAGTCCATGAAAATCCTTCTTTTGTTGTTGGATTTGATTTTCCAAGAAGATTGCGCAAATGTAAAAATATCTGCAGATAAGTTGCTCATGAAGATTTTGTTTTCTTGAAGTAAATGGAATGAAAATAGTACTAGTCACAATGAGTCCGTGTGACATGTTTGTTGGTTAATTGTGAATAAAAGACTTTAATGTGAATTGCATAAATAGATCATGTTATACACATATACGTGAGGGTGCATTGTAGAATAGATATCAAATGATTGTCCTCATTAAATACAAGTAGAAAATTTTAACATCAAGAATCAAGATAACTAACTTGAAAGGAATTGTTCATCAGTATTAAAATACGTTTGATATATAATGATTTTCATGTCTCTTGGAGAGAAAATATGCTTTGTTGAAATATAGATAACATAAACCAACCAGTCAAACCATAGATACTCACAGAGTCAGAGGCAAGAGGTAAGAAAGAGAAGAGCTACATAAATATCTATCCAATTCATCTTTTGTTTGTCCATATCTTTAAGTTTTCATGAGCCAGTAAATGTTAGAGAAGCATGAGTATTTTTCAAGATACCTCTGAACACTTCTTACTGCAAAACCAATTTCCAGTAGGACAATATTTTAAATTAGCTCCTCTCCGTCTCAAGCATCCAACATGAACTAGAAGGGAAAAATCACCAAGTCAGATCTGAATGATTTATTAGTAGAGAGAGAATGGATAGACATCTTACATTTGCGTTCGCACTGATCACAATACAACATAGTCTTCGCTGTAAATTGTTCAGCAGAACTGAATGCACTTAAGGCACATATACCACATCGACACGATGGACAAAACCATTTTCCCTTTGGCAGATCCTTCATGCAACCAACATAAAAAAGGTTATGAAAAATAAGAAATATTTTGATTGGGCAACTAAAAAGATTGCACCTCAGCAACTTTTCAAGGGGTTTGGATGAGCAAGTAAGCCTTGTTTTTTTCAAAATTGAGAAAGCAAGACAAAATGAACTTCTGAACAGAAAATGTAAACAAAAAATTCATTTTGATAAAGCCTTAATCTTGAAATATAAAGGCAATTTTTGTTCTAAGTTGAGATTAAAATGAACCTGCCAGCTAGTAAGACAGACACATTTAAATCCTCTTTTCTTGCAACAAACTTTTTTTGGCACTAGTCAACAGAAAATGTAGAGCATCATTGTCATAAGATAAAGCACAAAAGCTGCATAAGCAAAACAATTAATGCAAGTAATGACATAATTTGTGAACAACAGATTGTCAAGCATTAAATTTCAACTAGCTCTTAAAGACTGAAATCAAAGGAGAAGAGAATGGGGAAGGGTCAAGGATAAAAGTAACTGAAAAATCCAAAAAAAAATTCTTCATCAAATAAATGGTATAATGCAACTATATTTGATGAGAATAATATTTTGCATTAATGTCTCAGACAAGGTATCAGAGCTCAATTGTACCAGTCTGATAATGGTACAACACCTCTTATTTTTATTTATTAATATATAATCTTATTCAATAATATTGAATTGTATAGGTCAATATACTACATGGTGTACCAGTAACATACCAGTCTGATAGGTAATCTAAACTGGTTTTGGACCTAGATTTAAATCCTGGATATCAATCATTTTCAATAAAAATAAATCTCATTTAATATTTAAGAAATCAAATGAAGAAATCACCTTTAGTCCAACACAATCTACATGGAATGCTGATGGGCAATGATCACATAGCATCAGTGTACCACCATATTGACAGACAGAACATACACAGTCACTTTGGCTGTGAGCATAAACATGCTTTAGCCTTGGATGTGGGAAGTTTATGAGGTCTTTACCATACACCATTTGTAAGTGGCACTGTAGTAAGGACCTTCCATCAAGCAAGAATGTGTTCGCACCAGGTCTGCACTTGTCGCTGCTAGCATGAGCTTCGAATCCAGTGAGACTATGCAACTTTCTACAACATCTGCATTTAATCCCATTACGAGTTATGTGTCCTTCCATCAAAACATGACCATCTCTCTTAGAAATGTAGCACACCTTCTGCCTAGCTAATACTATACGATTCTCAATTAGCATTGACCAGGTTGCTTCAACTACCTTTTGGGTGGGAGATGTTACTGGAACAAATTGGCATCTTTCACTTAACTGCTGGTCGGGCTGTAAGAAAATACTGCCTGCTTCATAACCTTTGCTTCTAAGGTCTTGTACCTCTCTTTTCTTTGATTTCTGGGAGCAATAATGTTCTAGCAGTCTTCTACATCCTACAACTTTCAGAGGTAACAAAGAAGAGATCTTGATTCCTGTCTTTGACTTTTTAAGTTTTTCCAAACATGAATTACCAAATCCTTCTCCACATTCTGGAGGACTAAATACAAGTATAGATCTATTTTCGGTGCCATTATTTGACACCACATCAGATTTATGGAACTCATCAGGGTCCATTGAAGTGGAGCAACGATGACTTTTGCACAGAAGACTTGTTTCCTTCGAATGATTGATTTTATTTCCAATTGATGCACACCAAGAATTTTGGCTAACATTGGTCCCTTTAAGAGAACTTCCATGTGTTTTTCCCATATTTTCTTCTTTTTCCAAGTAAGACTCACAGGCTGTATAAAGTGAATGAAAGATCTCACCACCAGGAGAAGCAAAACGTAGTTTTCTTCTCCTTTCAGCAAATCTCCAGCCCATGTACAAGAGATGCTTCTGAACATTTAACTTCATCAGTTCAATATCCACGTTAGGTAGTTTCTCATTACCTTTCTCACGAGATGATTCAATGTACCTCTTGTAATTTAAAAGAGCTTGAGGGCAGTACTCTGGTTCAATATGCTTATAAGTAGGAACACTTTCAGAAACAATTAAGTCAAGGTTTTCCTTCCCTGAAAGAGAACTGTCTGGTTGCTTGCTTTCATGATACTCATCTGGATGTAGCTTCATCCTGACAGAGTCAAGAAGGCTGTGTGAATTATCAGCTAGTTTAGATAAAGGTCTAAGTCTCTCAAGTTTTCTTTCTGTCTTCATACCTATGTTAATTTGGAATTGCCTAAAACAATGGCTAGAATGATCTGATGTTCGTTCAGTCCCCATAATTGATGGATGCTCCAAAAAATTTTGCATGAGGGATGCTAGTTCTGGAAACATGTTTCCTGTATTTGAATCAGGTTTGCTGAAACCAGAGCAATTTTCAAAAGATTTCCTCCCTTGCTTGCAGCTCTGATCCCCCTCGAATTCTCTTTTCAACACATCAATGCAGGCCTTGCGAAGATTATAATAGTGTTTTCCTTCGGGTGAGACAAAACGAACTCTTAATAATCTATCTCTTCTATATTCGATCTTCCAACCCAGAGAAAAAAGATGCTTCTTCACTTTTTCAGCTAGCTTCAATGGTTTAAGCTGAGAATCCCTATCAACAGATCGAAAGGCATATAAAGCAACTGCTTCTGGGCAGCGCTCAGCTTCAGCATATAAAGATTGCCAAGATGTTTGTCCTGTTCTGTTCCCTGTATCTTCTACCTTATTGCTTTGATGACTAAAAGGACTAATAACCTTAATGCAAAGTCCATCAGATTGCAGATTATTATTGGCCTCCTTATACTTCATACCCTGAGGTTCTGTAACCTTACATGGTTCAAATGGTTTTAACATATCTCTGTGATGATTCCCATCAGGTGAAACTTCATTTATGGAATCAAACTTACTTTTCTTAAATTCTTGGTCTACTGTTGGAATAGAAGCTGTTGCTTGGTGTTGCATGTCTCGGCATCTTCTTTTTTTGTGTGAACCATGACCAGACACCTCTTCATGGTATACAAATGAACTAGGGATTCCAGATTTATTATTTTGAACATCCTCTACATTTGATGTTTCAAGGACATTATTCTGCTTGTCATGGTTCGACTTGGATGAGTTTCCATTTCCTTGAACAAAGCAATCTTCGGGTGTGAGAACCTGTAAGCACTGAACTTTATCCATTATCCTAACTGGTCCAGAAAGTATGCCAGCAGTATCACTTTGAATCTGACTTCCTACCTGATGAGGAACATCATCCAGTGGAATCTCATCATTACCAGAATTTGTGGGAGCATCAACGGGTTGGTCATCTGAAACCTCTGATAGGCCATGAACAACAGATAGCAATTCTCGGATCAACCCTGCTACCAAATGCTCCCAAACTGATAGAGATCCAAACATCCACAATCCAATCTCTTCCCTAAAAGAGACCATTGTGCTCAAGTCATACCAGATTTCTCTTATCGAGACTGGCAGGGCATCTTCCTCCTCGAATGCTTGAAGCACTTGAAGCAACAACCACTCACCGCGTGGCTTCCAATGCCCATATGTTTCATTCCAATCTTGGGTGAGACGTAAATGGTCGACCATGACCATCTGCTGGTCACCCTGGTCAGGGAAAAAGATCAACCTCTTTGTTGAGCCTTCTTCATGATCAAAAACCACACCTTCCCACCAGGCATCATCCACTAAGGCATCCACACAGAGCCCATATCTCAACTCAAAAATCTGGATATCATAATAAGGCGGCAAGGGCCTAATTAGGCCACGATAATTCTTTGGGTTTTTTCTAGCCTGGCCCTCTACAGCAGCCGATACAATGATCATCTCTTCAAGATTCGAACCTTCATCCTCACATAACAAATCTCTATATTCAATGAGTCGGGAGCATCCTTGACAACTGATGACAGTCCCTGCGTGCCAAGATCCTCTGAGTCCTTCCTCACAACATAATACCTAGAAGGAACAATCAAAACACGCTGACTAAAGCGAGAGTGGAGAGTATGAAACTTCGCGATCAGAAACATGTTAGTTTCATTCGAAGTAAAGACGTTATATTCTTTCACTCGTAGCAAAAATACGATAGAGATAGAGATGGAACGCATAACATCAAAACGGGACGAAAGTAAATCCCTAGACAACACAAGACCATGATGTTAGATTATGTGGTATGCTTACACATGAAAAAGTAAAATTTTGAGGAGCTGCAGCAATAACCCAACATCCGATTTCCAATTTATAAGAGATCAAACGGCAGGCACCATTCAGATTTTATGTAACACGATATCGCAAGGACCAACCGATACCGAGGATTTCTTCCTTGAATCCTCAGGATATCATAGATAGAGAATGAGAAGAGATCAAATAGAGATAAAATCAATGGAACGCAACTAAAGAATTCACATTTGGGAACTAAAATGGATCGCGTCCAATCAAAGGAGACGATGGTGGGGAGAGAGGGAGCATGCCTCGACGTTCTCTCCAGGAAGCAGCTTCCTATGGCCGTACCGCCTCTTCCTCTTCCTCTCGCTGGAGCCGCTCACCATTGATGTCGGCGAAAACGTTCATACTTCAGAAGACGACGAGGAAGAAGAGATCGACGATAACTAGCGGACGTTTAAAACAAACGTCGCAATAGAAAAGAACGACGCTTTCCTGCAATGTCTCAAACTCGCGGTATAAATGTACCAACAAGAAATTGCCACGTAGACCAATCTGAGTATATTAGTAATTCCAACTATGACGTGTACCTTTGTTGTTGTCGAAAGCACCATAAGCGTCTTCCTATCGTTGCAGCGGAACACTCCGTTGCGCTGAGCCAGGGGGAGCGCTTCTTATGGAGGAGGATTTATTGGGGATCGGGAACTGCTACAAAGCCATCGTTATGTTGAGGATTCATCAGCCCTCGTCACTGTTATCACATAAAAAGCTAATTACACACCCACACAAGAAACGCAATTGATCATAACCATCAATCTCACCAACCTGATGAGATTTCAGCACCATCACTTATGACAAAATCGAGTCATAAATCGTTATAATTATCAACATATAAAAAACAAACCGAATCAGTGTTTCCAATGGCTCGATTTTTCAGTGTTTTCTCGGTTCATTTTGCGGCACTTAAACCGGTCAATATTTCATAAGTTAACAATAACTTGTGTTTATAGGAGATTTGGTTAAGCATTCTATTACCCATATATTACAGAGGTAAGAGTTTCATGTTGCTATTTATTGACACACTCAAAATCTTCATGCAAAATATGCTATCATTAATGGGAAGCAGTTCAATGTAAATTAATGCCATCGAGATTCAACCACTTTCATCTAAATTATTACTTTGGGTTTTACATATGAAAATAACATATACAATTTGAATTATATATATATATATATATATATATATATATATATATATATATATATATATATATATATATATATGCGCATGCGCGCGTGTTAAATATGCTGCTCTCATTTAAATCCATCAATGAACTCAAGTTATATATTGATAATCATATTTATCGTTGAATTTAAAAAAATAAAATTTTAAATGCTTAACGGACACTTTACTATTTTAACCTATTATTTCTATAAAAAAATATAAATCATTTATTCATCTTCAAGTATATCGAACAAAAATCAGTAGGAAAATCACAATTGAGGATCTTTTTATAATGCACCAAGTTAGTCTTCCCTACTAGTGTTACTAATAATGTAAGATCAAGAGATTACATTGACACTTTTGGCTAAGGTTTTTATGTTGATCAAAATATTTTGAATTATGCATGGAGAAGAAGTTGGGTTATTAAGCTGACAGTCCATTTTGATCCAAATATCTTTCAAAAGCATTCTAGAATAGCTCCTGAGCAGCAGTGAAAAATAGCTAGACATTCAACAGTAATAAGAATTTCTTTGTAAACAACATACTTAACAATACAAATATTACAATAATTAACCACTTTTAGTTATGATTGCATTATATATGCATTCATAGCGTAGCTGAATTATTTAATATTACTATCATTATAATTATATAAATGGAGACAACTTCCATCTTGCAGAGTTTAATTAGTTCACATGTGTCTCCCTAAGATACCTTGGACGAGTGAATCTCTAGCAACTTTGGAATATTAAGCAAACCTTTTGCAGCTTCCTAATAGACATTACTTTACTTTATATTATCCTATCTTCAATTGTATATTAATTAGTTATAATAATTAAAGTTACTTAGTGATAGAAGATAGGATCTAGATATGATTTTCTCAATTGAACGAGAAAATCATGTAGGTTGTTGACAAAAATTATCTTATATTTACCTGTATAAATTAATGATGGATCAATGAATCAATTGGGTATTTCATTACTTCTTTCTATTTCCAACATGGTATCAGAGCCCCTCTTTATTCGCTATCAAACGACAGCTTCTATCACCGGTTGTCCCCGACAACCTTTCTTCTCCGTCGACTTCCTCCAGACCCACTATCGTCGACTTCCTCTCTCCTTTCCCAAGTCGTGCTTCTACACAAGGTCGTCTTCCTCATGCCCCACACTGTCGCATTAGCTCCAATGAGCAGCGACATCTTCCCTATCCCATCTGCAGCAAACAATGGCTTCCTCCTCCCTCACCAGACCCACCATCGTCGACTTCCTCCTCTTCGCTCGGTCGCGCAGTCTCTCTACCCGGCGAGGTCGAGCACTGCCTCCTCTCTGCCATTAATCTTAAGAGCATGAACCCCGACCACTCTCCCTTCCATTCCGGCATTCTCGTCCTCACCTCCCACCATCCCCTGCGGTGGTGGCTTCTTCCTCCTCTAGGTGGCAGTATCGATGCCCTCTTTCATGGCAGTCGGCTCCTCCTATCTGCAGCCAGCGTCTCTCCATCATCGTCGATCGCTACCTGATTTCCTTTGGACTTCTCCTCTCTCCTCTATCGAGGGGTTCTCTTCCTTGCCATCTCCTATCGCAGTGAGCACGTTCTCTGCCGAGGGCTCCTCTAGGACGTCCGCTCCCACCAGATCATCCTCTAGATCGACTTGATGTTGCCTCCGGCCATGGGATCTTCAACGCTGGCGACTATCCCGAGTCCCTCCTCGACCACAATATCTACTAAAACATCCTCTCACTATCCCTTGTCACAGCCCTCATAGGCCACAACCACGGCCCTCTCCTTCAGCCTCCTCTACTTCCTACAGCGTCCATCCCAACTTTCTAGATCAGTTGCAGCCCTGAACATCCTCTGCTTCCTCTACTTCGAAGGCAACTCTCTCCTCCTCGGTGCAGATCTCCCTCTCTAGCAAGAGATAGGTGCCCTCGCCGGCCACAACCCTTACTTCCCCTATTGCCCATCAACCTCCTATGCCGAGAGCTCTCGCTCCCCATAGTCGCTGCCCTTCCCTCCTTGCTGCCAGCATCTCAGCAAGAAGGAACACTGCCATTGCCTTCCTCCTCAATTTAATTACTATCAAATAATGGTAAACTCTTTTCTTTGATCAGATCTATTTATCTGATTAAATCTCTAGCAACAGAGGATGATCCCCTACTAACTCCTTATCCTACTATCACCATCGCCCACTCTTCGTTGGCAGCAGCCAGCATCTTCTAGTGATTAGCGTTCACAGTGCACCCACTGATGCCGACTTCTACTACCTCTCCTCCGTTGATGGTAGCCCTCCACTGTCCAACGACAGCTTCTTACCTCTTCTTTTAGCGTCACCAGCGTCTTCTTCCATAGTGCAACAGAAACAAAACAACTTCTGCCTTCTGCTTCATCCATGCTACTATGCCTGTCTCGTGCTAGACCTCCTCTTCCTGCCATTCCTACACTCTCCTTCTCAGCTAGGCTTACATGGTAGTCGAAGTCAACTATCGTCAGACCTTCACTATAGTTGACAATATAGCAATCTATTTCTTGTAGATTTCTTAACATCGGTTTAAGATCTGCCATCGCAATCGAAGTCAATCATCATTAGATCTTCACCGTAGTTGACAACACAATGATATCCTTCTCAGTCAAGCTGACATCATCGTCAAAGTCAACTACCGTTATATCTTCATCGTGGTTGACAACATAACGGCTTCCTTCTCAGCTAGGTTGAGATCGTTGTTGAAGTCAATCGTCATCAGATCTTCATTGCGGTTAACAACATAACAGCTTTCTTTCTTAAGATTCATTGTAATCAGTTCAAGATCAGCATCCTTAGTTCAAGATCGACATCCTTACAGGAGCTCAATCTTGCGGGGGCATAAAAGAAGATATGTTTAAGTTAGGATTTAGATATGATTTTTCCAACTGAATGAGGAAATCACATAGGTTAGTTGAGAGAAATTATCATATCTTCACATGTATAAATTGATGATGAATTAATGAATCAATTATGCATTTCATTACTTCTTGTTATTTCCAACACTTATAAGGAATATGAAGATTACCTACTTTTACTAGGAGGGACTAGGGCTATAGGATCTAATGTGGGAATCTATAATGATTTTGAGGACTTGTTATAAGAAAATATCTTTTCTCTAACAAACTTCTTAAAATTTGAAATGATAAAAGAAAAATATATGGTCTATTTTACTATGCATTATAATGTAATCATAACATATATTTATATATATAACAAGTGTGTCTTTATAAAATACCTTTGACAAATGAAGCATTAGTAATCTTGGAATGTTGGGGATCAAGACAACCTCTTTGTGTTTTACTTCATATTGTTGCCTGTGCAATTGCATGTTAATAAGTAAATGCATTATTCTTAGAGGGAATATAAAGAATACCTGCTTCTTTACCATGAGGGATTGGGGCACCTGGTATGACTGGGCCTGGGGCATTATAATCTGTAATGGTTTTTAGGACTTGTTATCGTAAACTATGTTTTCTGTAACTATCTTTTAAAATTTTAAACTGATGAAGAAAAATTTATGATCTATTTCACTATGCATTATAATGTTATCATAACAAACATTTATGTATATAACAAGGGTCGATAAGCGAAGCACTAGTAACTTTGGAATGTTGGGAAACATGATAACCTTTTTGCATTTTCCTCAAAGACATTGCTTTATATTTTTGCTTGCATGTTAGTTAGTGTCAATGTACAGATCCTGATGGCAATTAAAGTTGTTCTCAAAAGGAATATGAAGGACACCTGCTTCTTTTACCATGAGAGACTAGGGTACTTATAGAATCTAATGTTGGCATGATTAGGTCTAGGGGTCATAATATGTAATAGTTTTAGTGACTTATTATCATAAACTATGTTTTCTCTAACTATCTTCTAAAAATTTAAAATGATGAAGAAAAATATATATTTTATTTTACTATGTATTATAATATTATCATAACAAACATTTACATATATAACAAGTGTGTCTTCCTAAAATACTTTGGACAAACGAAGCACTAGTAACCTTTGAATATTAGGGATCAAGAGAGCCCTCTTTGTATTTCCTTATAGACATTACTTCATATCTATGCAATTGCATGTTAATAAGTGTCAATGTACATATCTTGATGGCAATTAAAGTTATTCTTAGAGGGAACATAAAGACTACCTGCTTCTTTTACCATGAGGGACTCGGACACCTATAGGATTTGGTGTTGGTGGGATTGGGCATGGAGGATTATTATATGTAATGGTTTTGAAGACTCGTTATCATAAAACATATTTTCTCTAACTATTTTCTAAAAAATTAAAATGACAGAAAAATATATGATCTATTTTATTATGCATTATAATGTTATCATAAGAAACATTTATATATATAACAAGGGTCTCTGTCTATGATACCTTCGACAAGCGAATCACTAGTAACCTTGGAATGTTAGGAATCAGGATAACCTCTTTGTATCTTCCTCATATATAGTACTTCATATTTTCACCTATGCTTGATTAGTTAGTGTCCATATACAGATCCTGATGGCAATTAAAATTGTTCTTAGAGGGAATACGAAGGACACCTACTTCTTTAACCATGTGGGACCATGGCACTTATAGAATCTAATATTGGTGTGATTAGGTCTTGGGGATCCTAATCTATAATAGTTATAGAATCTAATATTGGTATGATTAGGTCTTGGGAATCCTAATCTATAATAGTTTTAAGGACTTGTTATCATAAACTATGTTTTCTCTAACTATCTTCTAAAAGTTTAAAATGATGAAGAAAAATATATATTTTATTTGACTATGTATTATAATATTACCGTGACAGACATTTACATATATAACAAGTGTCTTCCTAAAATAACTTTGACAAATAAAGCACTAATAACCTTACAATGTTGGGGATCAAGAAAGCCTCTTTACATTTTCCTCATAAACATTACTTCATATTGTTGGCTGTGCAATTGCATGTTAATAAGTTGCTATGAACTTAAAGGTTTCCATCATAGATAGATTGATCATTGTAGGGGATCGATCCTCCTCGATCTCTATAGAGGATAGATCCTTTTAGGTTTCAGCTACAAGAGCTAAAAACAAATATGAACTTTTCATTGATGAAAGGAAAAGTTTACATGCTTGTTTATAGGGTTTGAAGTCCAAACCCTAATAGAGCTCCTACTCATACTCAAACTCCTACTCTAGTTGAATCTTAGTCTAACTAGTACTTGGACCCTCTTATTCAAATTGACTTCTAGCCAAATCATATCAAGTCTAGGCCAGTCAATTAGGGTTTAAATCAGCAATATGACTCAGTAGATTAGGATTCAACCCTACTAGGATCCTATTATAAGTATCAATATACGGATCTTGATGGCATAAAGATTACTTGCTTCTTTTACCACGGGGGATTGGGCCACCTATAGGATTTGGTGTTAGTGTAATCTAGCCTGGAGGATTATAATCTATAATGGTTTTGGGGACTCTTATTATAAACTATATTTTCTCTGTCTTCTAAAAATTTAAGATGATGAAGAAAAATATATGAACTATTTTATTATGCATTATAATGTTATCATAACAGACATTTATGTATATAATAATTTCTAAAATACATTCGTCAAGCAAAGCACTAGTAACCTTGGAATGTTAGGGATCAGGATAATCTTTTTGCATCCTCCTCATATGCATTACTTTATTTTTGCCTATGCAGTTGCATGTTAGTTAGTGTCAATGTACAGATCCTGATATCAATTAAAGTTATTCTTAGAAGGAATATGAAGGACACCTGCTTCTTTTACCATGAGAGACTAGGGTACTTATATAATCTAATGTTGGCGTGATTAGGTCTAGGGGTCATAAACTATGTTTTCTCTAACTATCTTCTAAAAGTTTAAAATGATGAAGAAAAATATTTTTTTTATTTTACTATGTATTATAATATTATCATAACAAACATTTACATATATAACAAGTGTGTCTTCCTAAAATACTTTGGACAAACGAAGCACTAGTAACCTTTGAATATTGGGGATCAAGAGAGCCCTCTTTGTATTTCCTTATAGACATTACTTCATATCTATGCAATTGCATGCTAATAAGTGTCAATGTACATATCTTGATGGCAATTAAAGTTATTCTTAGAGGGAACATAAAGACTACCTGCTTCCTTTACCATGAGGGACTGGGACACCTATAGGATTTGGTGTTGGTGGGATTGGGCTTGGAGGATTATAATATGTAATGGTTTTGAAGACTCGTTATCATAAAACATATTTTCTCTAACTATTTTCTAAAAAATTAAAATGACAAAGAAAAATATATGATCTATTTTATTATGCATTATAATGTTATCATAACAAATATTTATATATACAACAAAGGTCTCTGTCTACGATACCTTCGACAAGCGAATCACTAGTAACCTTGGAATGTTAGGAATCAGGATAACCTCTTTGTATCTTCCTCATATATAGTACTTCATATTTTCACCTATGCTTGATTAGTTAGTGTCCATATACAGATCCTGATGGCAATTAAAATTATTCTTAGAGGGAATACGAAGGACACCTACTTCTTTTACCATGTGGGACCATGACACTTATAGAATCTAATATTGGTGTGATTAGGTCTTGGGGATCCTAATCTATAATAGTTATAGAATCTAATATTGGTATGATTAGGTCTTGGGAATCGTAATCTATAATAGTTTTAAGGACTTGTTATCATAAACTGTGTTTTCTCTAACTATCTTCTGAAACTTTAAAATGATG
The DNA here is from genome assembly GCA_021527575.1 of Ensete glaucum. NCBI lineage: Eukaryota > Viridiplantae > Streptophyta > Magnoliopsida > Zingiberales > Musaceae > Ensete > Ensete glaucum. Next base: position 40,699,655 of record CM038551.1, on the reverse strand, counting down.
AAGAAAAATATATATTTTATTGACTATGTATTATAATATTACCATGACAGACATTTACACATATAACAAGTGTCTTCCTAAAATAACTTTGACAAATAAATCACTAATAACCTTAGAATGTTGGGGATCAAGAAAGCCTCTTTACATTTTCCTCGTAAACATTACTTCATATTGTCGGTTGTGCAATTGAATGTTAGTAAGTTGCTATGAACTTAAAAGGTTGCCATCATAGATAGATTGATCATTGTAGGGGATCAATCCTCCTCGATCTCTATAGAGGATCGATCCTTTTAGGTTTCGGCTACAAGAGCTAAAAACAAATATGAACTTTTCATTGATGAAAGGAAAAGTTTACATGCTTATTTATAGGGTTTAAAGTCCAAACCCTAATAGAGCTCCCACTCATACTCAAACTCCTACTCTAGTTGAATCCTAGTCTAACTAGTACTTGGACCCTCTTATTCAAATTGACTCCTAGCCAAATCATATCAAGTCTAGGCCAGTCAATTAGGGTTTAAATCAGTAATATGACTCAGTAGATTAGGATTCAACCCTACTAGGATCCTATTATAAGTATCAATATACAGATCTTGATGGCATAACGATTACTTGCTTGTTTTACCACGAGGGATTGGGCCACCTATAGGATTTGGTGTTAGTGTAACCGAGCCTGGAGGATTATAATCTATAATGGTTTGAGGACTCTTATTATAAACTATATTTTCTCTATCTTCTAAAAATTTAAGATGATGAAGAAAATTATATGAACTATTTTATTATGCATTATAATGTTATCATAACAGACATTTATGTATATAATAATTTCTAAAATACATTCGTCAAGCAAAGCACTAGTAACCTTGGAATGTTAGGGATCAGGATAATCTTTTTTGCATCCTCCTCATATGCATTACTTCATATTTTTGCCTATGCAGTTGCATGTTAGTTAGTGTCAATGTATATATCCTAGTGGCAATTAAAGTTGTTCTTAGAGGGAATACGAAGGACACCTGCTTCTTTTACCATGAGGGACTATGACACTTATAGAATCTAATGTCAGTGTGATTAGGTCTCAAGGATCATAATCTATAATAGTTTTAAGGACTTGTTATCACAAACTATGTTTTTTCTAATTTTCTTTTAAAATTTAAAATGATGAAGAGAAATATATATTTTATTTTACTATGCATTATAATGTTATCATAACAGACTTATATAACAAGTGTATCTTCCTAAAATACCTTCAATAAACGAAGCACTAGTAACCTTCAAATGTTGGGAATCAAAATAGCCTCTTTGCATTTTCCTCATTGACATTACTTCATATTGTTGCCTGTGCAATTGCATGTTAATAAGTGTTAATGTATAGATCATGATGGCAATTAAAGTTTTTCTTAGAGGGAACATGAAGACTATAATGAGAGACTGGGCCACCTATAGGATTTGGTGTTGGTGTGACTGGGCCCAAAGGATTATAATTTGTAATGGTTTTGAGGACTTGTTATCATAAACTATGTTTTCTCTAACTATTATCTAAAAATTTAAAATGATGAAGAAAAATATATGATATATTTTACTATACATTGTAATGTTATCATAACAGACAATTATGTATATAACAAGAGTGTCTTTCTAAGATACTTTCGAAAAGTGAGGCACTAGTAACCTTGAAATGTTAGGGATCAAGATAACCTCTTTGCATCTTCCTCATAGATATTACCTCATATTTTCGCCTATGTAGTTATATGTTAGTTAGTGTCAATGTACATATCCTGACGACAATTAAAATTGTTCTTAAAGGGAATATGAAGGATACTTCTTTTACCACAAGGGATTAGGGCACTTACAAATTTTGATGTTGGTGTGATTAGGTCTAGGGGATCATAATCTAATAGTTTTGAAGATTTATTATCATAAACTATGTTGTTTTCTAACTATCTTCTAAAAATTTGAAATGATGAAGAAAAATATATATTCTAATTTACTATGCATTCCATATTTATGTATAATATTTTGAAAAGAAAACTTTTAAGGTATTACGAATTATGTGCTATCATCTCATAATCATCATCTTAAAAATGATTCGTCAAATACAACGAGGGGATGCATGGAATTTACCAATTGGTATATACACTATTCTTGTGGATATATACTTCAATGTGACACAAGTCGTGCTTTTAGGTAAAAGATATACTTTAGTGTTCTGTGCTTCTCATGCCATCGAGAAAATAATAATGGATCAACTACAATAAGAAATATATAAATAAGAAAGAGTTATGTATTATATATATATATATATTGTCGAGAAAAATAGGATATTGAAATTTTAATTAAGAAAATAATAGTATTAAAATAATATTATAGACTAATCTATTCTCTTGATGATATCAGGACACTAGTCTTTTTATTTATACCTTTGTTAAGGTTATTATGACAAGTCATATAATCATTATAAGAATAAATATATAATTATTCATGCAGTTAAATATCATTTATGTGGATATCAATATGTAACTACAATTTATCATAATAAAAATTGTAAATTATTTCATATGTTAAACTAATTTATATATGCAAACATGACACTAATATCATTACTTATGCATACGTTCACATTTCTAAGAAAACAAATCATAATATTTTACAGGATAAAACTTGTTAGAAATTTCAAATGTGCATAACATTGTTTTTTTATGATTTCACATTTATATTTATAAATAGACTATCCTAATTTTCATGAATAAAAAACCCCACATTTCTAAGGGTTATTAAGATCTTAAAAAAATAACTCAACCTCATACATCAGTCATAATAATTAAATAATTAAGATAGTAGCAAGATATATATGAGTTGAATATGCTGCGATTAAGTAATTACTGTCATGTAAGAATCCATCATGTCTATTAAAAACACAAAACAGTAATACTATAACAATCGTAGTTTGAAAGCTCACTTGGATAAGTTCTATTTTATGACTGGGTAAGGGTGGAATCTAATCTAATTTGATAAAAGGCTACATGCATGACTTTAGAGGTTGGCCGCATTTTTGAATAAATATCCATCATCACAATTGAAACTATACTAATCACATTGCTAATCAAAAGCAACCATTCATAAAAAAGAAGGAAAAGAAGCATGATTTTTGGAAAATCAATTCAAGTGATATAAATGTTGACAATCTTATGGCGTTTTCGTACCATCTTGACAAAGCATCAATACGCATCATAAAAATAAAATTGCACATAGTAGTCAAATTCGTGATGCTACTTAAGAAAAAAAAAATCCAACCAGTAAACAAGTAAACGAAATGAAAAAAAAGTGCTAAAAAACACAAGCAGCACTGATATTGGTCGTTACAAAAGATCCACGAGATTCAATATTAAGAAAATGATGAAACGGATGCATTAAGAAAATGTTGCATAAAAATCAACAAATTCCATCGAACCATTGAGAAGGTTGAAAAGGTGTATGTAAAATTCTATCGGACAAATTCGCAGCTGTGTGCCATCTTTCGCCTTTTACTAAAAGGAGTACGTAAAATAGATAGCTTCAAACCGGACGGTGCAGTCTCAAAATTCGAATAGAAATATAACTTACACTATATATTAGAATAAAAAATAGAATAAATCAGTTTGTGGGAACAGAAGAATGTGATAACAAATCAAAATTAGAACAAAAAATAGAAGTTACACTATGGTAACAAATCAGTTTCAAATATATTGAGTCTTTATTAATTTTTTAACTATTAAAAATAATAAATATTAAAAAATTAAAGTTAAGAAAAAACCAACAGACGCATTGCCATTGTATTAAAATGAAATTTCATCCTTACGTGTAGGATTGATTGAGATTCTCCTCAAGATTTAATCGGTATCATTCTTTCTATAAGCATGATTGTAGAGTGACTTGTCCAGTCTATTTCAACGAACCAAATAAAAATATATAAAATATATTTAAAAGATAAATTAAAGATAAAAATATATTAATCATATAATTTAATTGATTATAGCTATTTAAGACTCTACTTATAAAATATAAATCCAAAGCTCAGCATCAAAGAGAACTATCCCAAGTGATAAATCCAAAAATGTAAATTTGGTTTGAAATTGAATATATCATGAAATAATAATATGTTCCTTTATTAATTTTTTTTTTTTAACGAGTAACAAGTGAAGATGAGATTTGATACATTTTTTACCAACTAAACCGTCTAGCTCATTTAAAAAAATATGTCAGATGAGATCCAATATATCACCACTGCACCTTTGTTTAGTCTCAATTGTTTATGCCGCTAATCCTCTTTGAATATTCTCCTATACTGCTTAAATGTTTGTACTATGGAACTGACATCAAACACAAGCTATATAAAGCTAAAAGTTGTTGCTCATGTTAACCTGAAAATGGGGAGTGTATGGGCTAAAGACAGTTTAAATTATATATATATATATATATATATATATATATATATCATGGCTTGTCAAGATTAAGTGTTGGGAAAAATTATTGAATTTAGAATAATATTTTTTTCTCTATACGAAATAGATTTCTCATCAAATTATTAATTTTATTATAAAAATAAATATTAATCAGAATAAAATAAATAGTAGAATAATAGATCAATTATAAAATGAAACACCAGATTTTTAACATAAAAAACCCAATAAAAAAAAATCATAGGACTATAGTCCACTTAAACTTTCACTGTCACCAAATAGGATAATAGGTTTACAATAAAATTTCTCCAAAATAACTAGAGGATCACAATAACATCAAGAACATATATCTTAGTTCACCACTGACATAACATCATCAACATAGATGGATCTCATAATAGGAAAATAATAAAATACACTAAGTGGATATATTAGAAAATCATTATATAGATAATAAATCACATATCGGTACAATTAGGATTGTAAAACTTGTTGCAAAGATTCTTCACATAAAATTTGGATAAAAAATGATGAAGTTTTATCGTTTGATCCTCTTACCAAAGCTTCACTAAGTGTATAAATTAGAGCACAGGTTTTTTAGTACAATTTTTCTTATATGATTGAAATGGAAGAGTCAGATGACATGATTAAATTGAACTTATCAAATTATTCTACTTGAAGGCGGATGATGAAGATTTACTTTTTTGCAAAGATTTGTATAGGCACAATCAAAGTTAAAACAAAACCTTCTTCTATGGATAATAAAGAATGGGAGAAAGAAAAAGAAAAAAAAGAGAGAAAGCTTTGACAAGAGGATCAAAAGGTAAAAGTTTATCAATTTTAACCTAAATTTTATGTAAAGAATTCTTGCAATAAGATCTATAATCCTAATGCAACAAGTTGGTAATTTGGTAAGAAACCCATTTTGATACACAAAGAGGAAAAAGTTTTATTCCGCATTCAATAGTTTTTCTAATAAGTGGTATCAGAGCACATGCTATTTGGTATAATTTTTCTTGAGTGATTGAAATGAAAGAGTCAGATAGTATGATTAAATGAAACTCATCAAATTATTCTACTTAGAGGCGGATGATGGAAGATTTGTTCTATTACAAAGATTTGTATAAGCCCATCAAAGTTAAAGTAAAACTTTCTTCTATGTAAGATGAAGAATGTGAGGTAAAACATAGAAAAGCTATTGACTATATTAGAAGATGGATGAATATAAATTTGCATGAACATATTTTTGATGAAACTAGAGCTAATATTGTTTAGCAAAGGCTAGAAAATCTATTTGTAAAGAAGATAGTGAGAACTAGAATTTCTCTCCTCAGAAGGCTTGTCAATTTGAAGTATAAAGATGGTGGTAATATTATTGAGTGCATAAGCCTATTTCAGAGTCTTGCAAACAGGCTGGTTACTATGAAAATGAATATAGGTGATGAAATGCAATGATTATTACTCCAGTCTTGCAAACAGGCTGGTTACTATGAAAATGAATATAGGTGATGAAATGCAATGATTATTACTCCTCAATTTTTTACCAAAAAGTTGGAAAACATATGTTGTGATAATTTTTAACTCCACGCCATGGGAGACTCTAAGTATAGATATGGTTAAAGTTAGTTTGCTAAATGAAGATGCTAGAAGGAAAGAACAAGGAGAATCTTCTTAAGGTGCACTTGCCATTGAAAAACAAGAACGACGGGGAAGAAGTTATAGTAAGAATCCACATGGTTATAGAGGAAGATCTAAGTCTAGAAGAGATATCAAGTGTTTCCACTATAATAGGCTAGATTATATGAAGAAAGAGTGTAGGTTCTGGAAGAGAGTACAAAATGAAAGAAAGAAAAATGAGAAAAAGACTAATACAATTGTTGCTGAAGGTGATATGATTATTATTTGTAATGATGGATGTGTTAGTCTTATAGTTGGGGATAGTAACTGGGTAATTGACTCTAGTGCTTTTTTTCATGTTACTTTTCATAGTGATTTCTTCAGATCTTACATTGTTGGTGATTCTGGCAATACCAAAATGAAAAATAATGGTACATCTAAGATTGTGGGTATTGGAGATATTTGCTTATAGACCAGTATTTGGAGTAAATTGATACTCAGAGATGTAAGACATATTCTAGATATTTGTTTAAACTTGATATCTATAGGAAAATTTGATGATGATGGATTTATATATTTTTTGGTGAAAGCAAATAGAAACTCACTAAAGGTTCTTTGGTTGTGGCGAGAGAAAAGAAGCAGAACTCTTTTTATATCATGGAGGCTAAGCTACATAAAGGAGAGATTAATACAATAGAAAAGGATGAAAGTATAGATCTTTGGCATAAAAGGCTTAGTCATATCAGCGAGAAAGGACTTCAAACTATTGCTAGAAAGCAGTTATTACCAAAGTTGCAAGGTACGTCTCCTAAATCTTATGATCATTGTTTAGTTGAAAAAACATATAAAGTTACATTTCATAATTATCTATCATCTAGAAGATTAAATGCTATTGACTTGATTTATACTGATGTCTGTACTATGCAAAGTAGAACTCTTGGAGGTGTCTTTTATTTTGTTACTTTTGCTAATAACCATTCTAGAAAAGTTTGAGCTTTTGCTTTGAAATCTAACGACCAAGTACTCGATGCTTTCGAAGAGCTTCATACCGGTGTTGAAAGAGAAACAGGAAAAAAACTAAAGTGTGTTAGAGCAGATAATTGTGGTGAGTACAGAGGTCATTTTGAGAATTATTGCAGGTTTCACGGTATCAAGCTTAAGAAGACAATTCCTAAAACACCTCAATAAAATGGTGTGGCAGAAAAGATGAAAAGAACCATTGAAGAAAGGATTAGATACATGCTTTCCTATGCCAAGTTACCTAAGTCATTTTGGGTAGAGGCTATAAGAACTACAGTTGATTTGATAAACCTTTCGTCATTAGTTCTTCTGAATGGTGATATTCTAGAGAGAGTATGAAAATAGAAAATATATCTTATGATCATTTAAGAGTCTTTGAGTATAAAATATTTCTTCATATTCCTAAGATAATAGGTCCAAGTTTGATAATAAGGCAAAATCATATTTTTTTTGGGATACGGTCATGAAGAGTTTGGGTACAGATTATGGGATTCAGTGGACAAGAAGATTATTAGAAGCAAAGATATCGTGTTTCTCAAGGATCAATTATTTGAAAATGGAGATAATGTTGAGAAATAAAATACATTTATTTATATTCCTTAGAGTTTAGGCCCAGTTACTCCACCTATAGTTCATGATAATCAAGGGGGAGATGGACAAGAAGATGGTGGTGAGAATATTAATGATGATGCTCCTATATTTGATAAAGTTGAACCAACTAAATAAACTGAGCAAGTACCTCAACCACTAGATGATATTTCACTGAGAATATCAACAAGAGCACAAAGACCATCTATAAAATATCCCCCACATGAGTAGTTATACTTATTGAAGGGGTAATAATCTCTTGGCAATTTAAGTTAGAGGATTGTGTTGCTCTATCGACCATAGAAGCATAATATATAGCAATTACTGAAGCTTATAAGGAAGCTTTATGGATGAAAAGATTTATACAGGAGTTAGGTTTGAAATAGGAAGGATATACTATTTACTGTGATAGTTAGAGTGTCATTCACCTCTCCAAGAATTCAACATACAATTCTAAATCCAAACACATTGATGTAAGGTATCATTGGATTCGTGATGTGCTTGAGATGAAAGAATTATTTTTAGAAAAGATGCATACTGATGAGAATGAATCAGATATGTTGATAAAGTCTTTGCTTAAAGAGAAGCTTGAAGCATGTAGACGGAGAGCGAGCTTAGTACAGCCCACCAGATGAGCTGGAGGGGAAGATTTGTTGAGTCTATCCCATAGATGGGCTTGGACTGGATATTTGAGCATTTAGTCCAATTCTGATTGTTTTAGAAAAAAGAAAAAAAAAGAGGAAAACTTAATCTAAGAGGTGGCAGTGTGGCCTTTTGGGGTAGCTACGAAAACATGCAAAGAAACTATACAGTAATAATGAGAGAGAGAAAAAGAGAGATAAAGTTTTGGCAAGAGGATTGAACGGTAAAACTTTATCAATTTTGATCTAAATTTTATGTGAAAAATCCTTACAACAAGATCGACAATTCTAATGCAACAAGTTGATAATTTGATGAGAAACCCATTTTAATACACAGAGTGAAAAAAAAATTATTTTATATTTAATAATTTTTCCCAACACAATGATGGTGTTTTCCTTAGTGGAGATAAAATGAACTCTTATGCATCTACCTCTTCTATTTTCGATCTTCCAGCATAGAGCTAAAAGATGTTTCTTCACTTTTTCAGCTACCTTCAATGTTGGTTTAAGCTAGAAATGACTATCAGCAGATAGAAATGCATATAACGCAACTGCTTTCAGGTAGAGGTCAGCTTCAACATATAAATCTTTGCTAAGATATTTGTCCTGTTTTGTTGTCTCTGTGCATAAAAAGAGTAATAGCCTTAATGCAAAGTTCATCAGATTGCAGATTATTATTAGGCTCCCTCATACTCTATACTCTTGAGGTTCTGTGACCTTATATACTTCTAATGATTTTACCATATTTGTCTGATGATTCATTCTCATTAAGACTAGTTGAACCCCATTGGACTAGTGACAGAGCCTCCACAATTAGTGACGGAGGCAGTTGCCCCTATCCTTCCTCGTCCATTGCCAACGATGAGGGAGGGAGGTGGGGGGTGGTGGTGTAGGTGGGACACTCCCTCCTATGTTGCTCTTCAGAGACCCTCCTGTGTTGCTATTTAGATCCCTTCCCAAATAGCAAAACACTCAGAAAGAAGAGCAAACCTATATTCTATTGATAATTAATTCATAATAGTTATTTAATTAGTTAATATGTTTAGGAGTACTGGCTCATGTTTAAGAGTCATGGAGGTAGTTTAGGAGTTAGTGGGGGGTAGTTATTAGTCATGGGTGAGATAATGATATAGTGGGATGAAAGAAGTAGTATGAGGTAGTTACTATTATATCCTATAAATAGGACCTTAGTTCATGAAGTAGGTGAGTGCAGAGAAGAGACAGTGTGCATTTGGAGATAATCTTGTAAGTGTTCTTGTTCTTTTACCTCATGTTTAATACTATGTCATTTTCTTGATTGAAAGCTAATAAGGCAGTAATTCAAGAATGTCGCTGAGGAGCTTAAGCCTAAAGGTAAGCAAAAGGGTGAAATATGAACTACAGAATTACAGGTATGGGTCGATGTTCATTCCCATATTTCTTATTATCTTAGTGTTCGTTCAGTCGCCTTAATCTAAATCTAATGGCTTCCCCCGCTCTCTTGAACTGTCCCTTTTTTTTTCGTTAATTGGATCATAATATTCTATTTTATCATTTTCTTGCTCCTTCTTCCCTGATATTTGTGGTATCAGAGCCTTGTTTCAATCTAAACTAGGCATTATAGCTTTTAATGGTAATTATATGTCTCAACCCCTTATTCCCATCTTCTCAAGCAAATCCTACGAATTTTGGAGTATCAAAATGAAGACTATATTCAAGTCTTAAGATCTTTGGAACTTGATAGAGAATTGATATGTAGATCTAGATGAAGAAACCAGGTTAAGGGAGAATAGAAAGAATGACTCAAAGGCATTGTTCTTCATTCAGCAAGCTATGCATGAGATAATCTTCTTAAGAATTACAGCAACAACAACCTCAAGACAAGCTTGGTTGATACTTCAAAATGAATTTCAAGGCTCATTGAGGGTGATTACGGTAAAACTCCAAACCCTTCGTCCTGAGTTTAAAATTTTATTTATGAAAAGCAATGAATCGATAAAAGATTTTCTTTCTCGAGTGGCTGAAATTATTAGTCAAATGAAATCCTATGGTAAACATCTTCATGATCAAATAATTATTGCAAAAGTTTTGAGAAGTTTAACTCCAAAATTTGATTATGTTGTTACGGCAATTGAAGAGTCAAATGACTTGTCTACTTATTCATTTGATGAACTAATGGGTTCCTTGTAAGCATATGAAGCAAGGTTGAACAGGTCATTTGAAAAAAGTGAAGAAAAAATATTTTAGGTCAAGGGGGAGTCTTCTACTTCAAAAGAAGATAAAAAATCAACAAGAAGAGGATGTGGCAGAGGAGGATTTCATGGTAGAGGAAATGGAAGAGGAAGAGGAAGAGGACACTTTGATGTGCATGATGAAAGTCAATCAAATTATAATCAGAAAAACTATAATAGTGGAATTCAGTGTCACTATTATAAAATGTTTAGTCATATGAAGGCAGATTGCTGGAAAAGAGAAAAATAAGCAAGCTATGCAGAGAAAAATGAAGATAATAGTAAGTCGTTTATGACTCATTCACAAGTTAATGATATCTTAAATGACATTTGGTTTTTAGATAGTGAATATTCTAATCATATATCAGACATAAGATCAATATTTAGAGATATTAATGAAACTCACAAGTTGAAAGTTAAACGTGGAGATAGCAAGCAAATCCAAGTAGAAGGAAAACAAACAATTAAGGTGAATATAAATAAGGGAAGGTAAAACACCTTGATAATATTTTCTATGTTCATAGCTTATCACATAACTTATTGAGTGTTGAACAATTGATAGATATTGGATATTCAGTTATATTTGATAATGGTTCATGCACTATTAAAGATAAGAAATCTGGCTTGATTATAGCAAATATTTGTATGACGTAAAATAAGATATTTCTAATTGATGTTTTAAATATTGAGAAACATGCTCTTGTTGTAAATAAAAAGAATGAAACAAATTTATGACATTTGAGATATGGACACCTTAACATTAAGGGTTCGAGGTTATTAAATAAAAAATAAATGGTTTATGGATTGCTTAAAATTAATACACTTGATGTATGTATAGGATGTATTTATGGCAAACAAAGTAAGAAACCATTTCCTATTAGAAAAGTATAGAGAGCATCTTATTATCTTGAATTAATTCATGTTGACTTATGTGTACCTATGAATATAAAATCATTTGGAGAAAGTCGATATTTTCTATTATTTACTGATAATTATAGCCGCATGAGTTGGGTATATTTTCTGGAATTGAAATTTGAAACATTCGATAACTTTCGAAAATTCAAGGCACTTGTAGAAAGGTAAAGTGGTAGATGCATAAAGACACTTTAGACAAATAAAGGTAGTGAATTTATGTCTAATGAGTTTAATTTCTTTTGTGAAGAAAATGATATTCGTAAGAAATTGACAGCACCATATACACTAGAGCAAAATGGTATAGCTGAACGTAAAAATCAAACTATTGTTGAAATGACAAGAAGTTTGCTTAAATGAAAGCATCTTCCGAATTAGTTTTAGGCAGAAGCAGTTACAACAGTAGTTTATTTATTAAATATTTCACTGATAAAGGCTGTTATGAATCAAACTCCTTTTTATACTTGGTATGGTATTAAGCCAAGTGTAAGTCATCTAAGAATTTTTGGTTGTATTGCTTATATTTTGGTAAATTCATAAAATCATCATAAGCTTGATGAAAAATCAAAAAATATATCTTAATTGGTTATTCTTTACAATCTAAAGTATATCGATTATATAATCCTATCAGTGGTAAAGTTATTATTAACAAAAATATTGTGTTTGATGAAAGGGCAAGTTAGAATTGGGAGATCAATGAAGGTGAAACACAAATTCGTGTTCCAGTAGAACTAGTTACTCCACCGAATTAAGTAACAGATCATGCTCCAATAAGTTCATCGTCAACCTCACTTAGTAGCAGTTCATATTCAGCAAATGATTCCACATATGAAACTCCTCTAGGAAGGTTTAGATCACTAACAGAGATTTATGATTCAACATTTGCTTTATTTATTTCAAATCCTATAAATTTTGAAGAATCAATTGAAAAAGAGGAATGTCGAAAAGTAACGAAGGAGGAAATCAAGTCAATTGAGAAGAATGAAACCTGGGAGCTAATGGATCTATTGAAAGAAAAGAAAGCTTTTGGATCGAAATGGGTGTTCAAAACAAAGTATAATACAGATGAAAGTATCCAGAAGTATAAGACTCGGTTTTTAACAAGTGGAACTATAACATGAAGTATTTATGACACGGATAAACAAGTTACAGATATTCTCACTAAATGCCTTCCAGTTCAGAAGCATATTTATTTTATGTCTCAAATCAGTGTTTGTAACTATGAATCAAGGGAGAGTATTAAGAATTGATTCATAGTAGTTATTTAATTAGTTAATATGTTTAGGAGTAGTAGCTCATGTTTAAGAGTTGTGGAGGTAGTTTAGGAGTTAGTGGGGGGTAGTTATTAATCATGGGTGAGATAGTGATATAGTGGGATGAAGGAAGTAGTATGAGGTAGTTACTATTATGTCCTATAAATAGAAACTTAGTTGCAAGTGAGTGCAGAGAAGAGAGAGTGTACATTTGGAGATAATTTTATAAGTGTTCTTGTTCTTTTACCTTATGTTTAATACTATGCCATTTTCTTGATTAAAAGTATTTTTGTTAATTGGATCGTAGTATTCTATTTTATCATTTTCTTGCTCCTCCTCCCCCAACATATTCTACCTCCGGGTGATGTGAGAATGTAACCTGCAAACCCAAAAGAGGCGTTAAAAGAACCATCACATTCGATGGTTATCAAAACTTCTAGAGGATCAGGAAATTGCATAATTTTATAAGAGAGAGTGTACATTTGGAGAAGAGAGAGTGTACATTTGGAGATAATTTTATAAGTGTTCTTGTTCTTTTACCTTATGTTTAATACTATGCCATTTTCTTGATTAAAAGTATTTTTGTTAATTGGATCGTAGTATTCTATTTTATCATTTTCTTGCTCCTCCTCCCCCAACATATTCTACCTCCGGGTGATGTGAGAATGTAACCTGCAAACCCAAAAGAGGCGTTAAAAGAACCATCACATTCGATGGTTATCAAAACTTCTAGAGGATCAGGAAATTGCATAATTGGTGATGGAGCCATTCATAGTAGGATCGAGAGGTTTAGTCCCCATAGGCAAGGTTGTGTTAAATCGTCTCGTTGTGAAGAGTAATGGCGTGACACCAAATGAATTGTAGTGATAAAATTTTAGGACTTTAATTAAGAAAATAGATAAAAGAGGATCAATCTCCTTTTGATCATGTCTAGAGGATTAATTATTTTTATTATTTTGAGAATATCTAAATTAGCCAAAGGCCTTTAATTGTATTTGATTGGTTAAGAAAAATAATCAAAGATATTATATATACATATTTAATCCTTAGTTAATTAGGATTAGGATTTCTAATACAAAAAAATGAGAATAGTAATCTCTAATTTGCTATATTAAATTGACATCCTAATGTATATATTAAATGACATCCTAATGTAGTTAGAAAAAAATTCAAAAACTCCTATGATAATTAAGAATAAATAAGTAAATAAATAAATATTAATATTAAATTTCTAAAATTAAGGACTCATGAAATTAAGGAATCCTAACATTTTATTTCACTTCTCTCCAAAATAACCTTGTACTTCAAGTTGAATAACAATAAATTATGGAAACTTCTCCTCTAATGCTTTATATGACTCCCAAGTTGACCCATTAAACAAATACCATAGTGATAATATAACTTTGATATATTATAACATATCGATTAAGTATGGCTTGAGGTAGGATTTGAACCTACTAGTAGATGAAATATTTTGACAAATGATGTTACACTATATATGATAGAATAGAAAGTAAGAAGAATAGTATGTTTATTTCATAGACACAAGTCATATTTATATTAGTTTAGAGGTGAAGATTGGAGAAGATTTCCTCTATCAAGATTAGATAGATAGGTAGAATCATCTTCAAGTGGTTAAAGATTGTATCTTCTATCTTTTATCTATATATTTTATCATGCCCTCGCAAGATTGAGCTCTTATCATGGATGTCGATCTTGGATTGATATAAAGAAAATACCTTATGGGTGAATGACTTTATGAGAGAGTCTGCTAGTTGATCAACAACATATATGTGAGAAACTCATAGTTGATGTCCAATAACTTGATCTTTGATGAAATGGAAGTCTATGACAATATATTTCATGTGTGAGTAAAACACTAGATTGACGCATAAGTAGGTGGCTCCAACATTATCACAATATATTATTGGAGTTATAGTGGAGCTGATGTCTAATTCTTTTAGTAGATTTATAACCTAGTTGAGTTCTATAGTAGAGGTGACATTAACTCAATATTCAGCTTTAGTTGTAGACCTTGTGATAGTTTTCTGCTTCTTTGAACTCCAACTGATTAGATTTTTCCCAAGGAAGATAATATATCAGGTTATGTCATCAATGTTTCTTGCCTAATCAACATCGACAAAGGCATAGAGATGAGGTGGTGGCTGTTTTTGGATAAAGAGTCTGTGACTAAGAGTCCCTTTGAGATATCGTAGGACTCATTTTACTATAGACTAATAGATAGTTGATGGTCGATGCATGAATTACGATAATTTATTAACTGCAAACTAGACATTTGGACGAGTAAGAAATAGGTACTGTAAGAAGCCAACTACTTGTCAATATTGTGTCAGGTCCGTAGTAGCACTACCATCATATAGATTAAGTGATTAAATAGCAAAGAGTGGAGTGACAATGTCTTTGGCGTTCGACATATTTTTCTTTGATAATAAATCTTGAATATACTTTTTTTTCAGATAGCAAAAATCTTGAAGATGTGTAAGTAGCTTCCACTCCTAGAAAGTAACTCAAGGTTCCAAGATCTTTGATGGAAAATTGATCTATAAATTACTTGAGGGATCCCTTGATCTCTATAGGATTATTGCCTATGACGATAATGTCATCCACATACACCATTAGATATATTGTACCTTCACTTTATTTTTGTAAAAATAATAAAGTATCCAATTTAGTGTTGATGAAGCTAATTGATGTAAAAAATAAGCTAAGTTTGGTGTACTAGGCTCTTAGAGCTTGACGAAGTTTGTAAATTGCTTTTTGTAATTTATAAACATGTTTTAGATATTGAAGATGAAAGAAGCCTGGAGGTTGCTGCATAAAGAAGTCTTCAATTAAAGTTCCCTATAAGAAAGAATTATTAATATTCAATTATCATAATTGTTAGCCTTTGGTAATGGCTAAACTTAGGATAATCAGATCGTTGTCGGCTTAACAATGAGACTGAATGTCTCTATCAAGTCAACACTTGGTTATTGATGAAAACCTTTAGCCACTAGAAATTTTTTATATCTAGCAATAGATCCATCTGGGTTTCACTTAATTTGAAAGACCCATTTACACCCAATGATATTATGTGTATGATGAAAGGTCACAAGGGTCTATTATAATTATAGAACAAGACGTCATATTCCTCACACATGGCTTTACACCAGTGTGGAGATTTTTGGGCTTGAGTGATAGTAGTGGTTCAATTAGCTTTAAAGAAAAATTTGTTATAGCATGATGACTAAGTATTTGACATGGTTTGGAAATACCACTTTTGGAATGTGTAGTCATGGGATGGCTAGGTGCGACAAGATTGTTAGGTTGTATTGGTGGAGAGGCACTAACAAGAACTTGGTCAGATGGAGGTACTTTAGAGTCACCAGGTCTGACAAAAGGTAATGGTAGTGGTTGTGTTTCTAAAGGTAGTATTTCATCAATAAGATGAATTTGTGGAGTAGTGGAGGGAATGAGTAGTTATTAAACTGGAGGAACAATAAAGTGTGTATCCTAGTGAGAAAGACTGAATGGTGTGATGAGAGGATCGTTTGATAGGATGGAATGAATGCTCCAATGATATATGTTTATTGGAGTGACTCTTATAGCTGAAGACCCATAGTTTTGGAAGGGTAAGGTAAACTCGACAAAAATGACATAACGCGATATAAAGAATTTTTAAGTTTGGGGATCGTAACATTGTAAAGTATTATGTTTAAGAGAGTATCTTATAAAGATGCAAGGGTTAGATCTCAATATTAACTTATGAGAGATATAGGGTTGTAGCTATGGATAATATAGAAAACCAAATATTTTGAGTTTTTTTACGATTGATGAGTTGATAAAATAGTTTTTCAAATGGTGACTGAAATTAAAGGACTAGAGTGAGCATACGGTTAATAAGATAAATAATAGTTTGAAAGGCTGTTGACCAAAATGTTAGTGACATGAAAGCTTGGTGTAAGAGGACAAGACCGATTTCAACTATGTCGATGTTTTCATTTGACAGAGCCAACTAGTTGAGGAGTATGTGATGGTGATTTGATATGTTGTATACTACAAGTTGAGTGACAAGATATTAAGGCTTAATATTCACCTCTGCCATCAGAGTAAATTATTTTAATTATACACTAAAAGAAGTTCTTAACCAATATTCTAAAATGAGTAAAGACTGTGAAAACTTCATATTTATGTTTGAGAGAATATAACCATGTATGTATAGTAAAATAACCTACAAAACTAGCATAAAATCTAAAATTGTCAAAAGAAGTGGTCAGGGTAGGGCCCCAAACATCTATGTAAATTATTTCAAATGACATAGAATAATATATGTAGGATGTTCCAAAGGATAGTCTTTTATTGCTAAGACAAGCATCACAATGAGTTATAATGCTATTAGTTTTCATAGTTAAAAGAAAAATGAGAAAGTAATTTTTGTTGGATAAGGGATGAGGGATGACCAAGATGCTGACGCCATACATCAAATGAAGCTGCAACTGAAGAGTGAACAATGAGTTTAGTTATTTGGAAAGCTGACAGCCACTCATAAGTGTTATCTTTATTTAAGCATTGGCCCAATGATGCTCTCGTGCTTAAATCCTTTACTAAAAAAAAGTTAGGAAAAAAATTTAATTCAGGTATTATTTTATTTACAAAATTGAGAAACATAAATGAGGTTTCTTTTAATGTGAGGTGTATATAGACTATCATCTAGTGTAAAAGTCATAGTATATGAATTAAGTGTTGTGGAACCAATATGACTAATAGTAATTGCATTACCATCATCGATAATGATATTGTTATTACCTACATAGTTATTATAGATTGATAAATTCTAAAGATCAAAGGTGATATGATGAGTGTTAGGATTGAGTTGGCACTAAGGGGGGGCTGAATTAGTGCAAGTGCAAAAATAACTCGGTTTAAAAAATATATTTGAGGTAAAAATCGAAACTAAAAGTGTTTTTCACCAAGATCAAGTTAGAGAGCGATTAAACTAAGATCGAATAAAAAATCTCAATTTAGCTATGGAATGCTAAAACCCTTTACACATTTCTCCTTTTCCCAGGCTTAAGAGAAGAACTTTTATACTCTACTTTCAACAAGTTCAGGAGAGAAACCTTTACAATCTTCTACTCTTTCTTTAACATCACTTTATACTCGAAGCATACTAGGGAAGCTCTTAAATTTTACAGAATTTTAACCAAGATTATGTTAAATTTTCTTACACTTTCTTATCACTTTCTTGCTTGGGGTATTTATAGACCCTAATTTAGTTTCAAAATTTGGAGCCAAAACTCAAAAATCCCCGAAATCCAAGGCACGGGCAGTACTACCACCAGCACCAATTGTACTACCACAAAAAGTACCTAGGATTCCTGGGTGACGGTACTACCACCTAGAATCCCAAAATAGAATTTTTCCTGTACTATTTTATACCCAATTTGTACCTCTTGTTGACCCCTTTCTAAGTCAATGAAATGAACTCAACCTAAGCACTAATCGAACCGAAAGTAGACCCGATTGCCTCTCATTGAGTTAATTTAAAATTTTTCAAATCTAATTCAATTAGGACTCAAAATACACGATGTTAACTATGACATACTAAGACACAATTACAATCATTCTTGTTGTCCAGCATGTCAATTGATCTTTTAAACTCTCGGCGAACTTCTTAGCATCCTCCAGCAAACTCCTAGCGAGTCTCTCGATCATCTTCTGGCGAATCTCGATGTATTCCTGGCAAGCTCCCGATCACCTTCGACGAGCTCTCGATCACCTTCGGTGAGCTCACGATAAGCCCCCGATCACCTTCGGTGAGCTTTCGATGATCTCTCGACGAGTTCTCACTGCATCGTTTGAACCCTGGCCCAAAGCTCGAACTTGACTTCGACCCAACATTAGATTATATTGTCTTTTCACTATTTTAGTTAATCCTACATCACTCATCTTTAACACATACATTAGATCATAAAACCTATCAATTGATTTCATCATCAAAATTTGAGATTCAATAATCTCTCCCTTTTTGATGATGACAACCCCCTATATATATGCCATTAGATAAATAGAACAAACTTGAATTCAAGAGAACCCATCACTTTTATATTCAAGCATTTTGATAATATTAAAATTTTCATAATTTAACCATTCATGATATCATACATGATAAAATTTTTAAAGCATTCATCTTCTAAGTATCACATGATAAATAATTTCAACCAAAAATATGTTTTACATGATAAAACTTATAATCAATCATGATACTAAATCTATTTTCTTGGTATTACATAAAAATTTTAAATATTTCAAAGATCTCAAAACATTTCTTACGTCATCAATTATGTCATTTCTCCCCCTTTGTCATCAACAAAAAGGAGAAATAATCTACTTATGTTTGAATATTCTTAAATATTTATCATATCATTTAGTGCATAAAGAAATAATTCAGTCAATTTCTCCCCCTTATTAATAAGAAGAAGAATAAGAATAGAGTTTAATTCATTTCTAATCAAATTGTTTTCTCCCCCTTTGTAAATGAAATAAAAGAAGGGGAAGGAGGGGTGTCAAAGATCCAAAAGTCAAGTATCCCAAAAATAAATCAAATATCAAGAGGGGGAATGTATTCGAAAATATTTCATTAAGGATTTAAAAGATCTAGAAAATTTTTTTGTGTGAGATGATGAAAATGAACCTCATCACAAAAAGAAATTTGAATCACATTTTCTCTTTCGTAAATATCAATTTTAAAAGGAAAAAATCATTTTGAAAGAGAGCTCAAAAAGCTGAGAAATCTGAGAGAAATATAAGAGCTTCTCATTGTATTTAGAAGATCATCTCATATAGATTTTAATATAAAGCTCAATTTGTAAAAATCAAGAAATCCAAGAAAATATGATAGCAAATCATGTTCAATTTGCAAATCATACATTTCTCATATATTTAGAAAATTTAAAATTCTTAATTTTCTTATAAGTAAATTGTTTCTCATTTAATATCGAATTCTCTTTGTTGTTGCAAGATAACAATTTTATCTCCCCCTTGGTCATTGTTAAAAAGAAAGAAAGAATACAAAGACACAAAATCTTTTCTTTTATATCAATTTTTAAATCATGACAAATTTAAGAAATATCAATTTGGTGATAAGGTATACCATTCATAAATATAAGTAACAAATAAATCATGTCACAAAGGATATTAGTATTATATCATAAATACCAAAAGATATGATTTAATTTGACAAATTTGCTTTTAGGTCAAAAAGAAATCTTATGAGATCAAATAAGAAGGATATTGATTCATATAGATAATTTTCTATAATAAAATGAATGAATTCTAATAAACAATATTGATTTATATAAAGATCTTAAATTATGATTTTCAAGATGTCAAGATCATGATAAGAACTTTTATATGGTAAGTTGCATAGGAGAAAAGATAAAAAAATCTTGATTCATGTATAAGAAATTTCAAGTTATCAAGATCATGGTTCTTAATGAAAATCTTAAGTTATAAGATCATAAGCCTCTTCTTTAGTAAAAAAAAATATAGAAGTAAAAAGTTAATTCCCATAAAAGATATCTCAAGTAAAAAAAATATGAGAAAGTTCAGGATTTGGTTAGGAAAAAATTTCATTCAAATTTCAATTATCAAAATTATTTTTATAGTTCAAGAGATCCAACAATGATGGTATCACTTTATATCTTATTGAAAACTTGATTGAGAAATTTTTAAAGAAAAACTTTTGCTCTTTTCAGTTGTTTCAATCCATGTGATTTGTTTCATATAAAAATTTCTTCAATTTTTATGTCAAATCCATGTATTGATTGTCATTTAAAATCTAATTTAATTTTAAAAAATATCAAGATCATTACAATAAAATATTTTCAATCAAGTAAAATATTTTCAAATTTTTTAAAACTGAAAACCAACTATCATTTCTAAAAGAAATCATAAAACATTTACAAACAAACCTTCGATTTATTTTAATTCTAATGATTTTTTTTTCTTAAGTGAGTCTAACTTTTTAGACTTAGTGAAATAAGTTATCATGCTCATTTCTAAAAAAAACATTTATTTTATTTTATTTCAAGTCCTAATTCAAGAATGATCTAACATTCAATCATGCAATTTATTTCAAAATCAATATACAACCCATCTAAATATAACATGAAAATCAATCATTAAAACATACAAGCCAATAATTTTCACTTAAGTGATCAATCTTATCTAAAGGCAACATACAACCCATTTATCATTTCAATCATCATATTCAAATTAATCATTCAATATAGATACCAATAATATTCAAAACATCATGGTTTATTTAGATAGATATTTCCTTTGGTCAAGACCATGAAGAATCATAAAAAAAAAAAAAACTTAGACTCATATTAAAAGGGTTTGTTTGGATAAATACTTTTAAGAGTCCTCTCAAATCGTAAAAACCAATATATCATAAAAAAATCATATGAAAACACATCAAATATCATCGTCAAAATTATTTTTAGGAAAATTTCAATGGATGCAACATAGATAGTTTCCCACTAGAATATAGCTAAGATTTTAAGTTTTATTTTTTGTACTATCATGCTCTAGTTTTTCATACAAAATCTTTTTATCATCAAAAAGCAATCAAGATTAATTGTATAAACATGAATTATCAAAAGTTTTGTTGCTGATAATTCTAATTTAAATAATTTTTCTTATTATTATTATTTAGGCTAGTGAGCATGAAAAGTGTTTTAGATATTAAGTCATGTGCTTTGAGTATTCATTATCAAGTTACCATTTTTTGCTCCTAGCCTTTGTTAGGAGCCAAACCTACAAGAGAGGGGGTTTTGATTTAGATTTCATTTGACTTTGGGTCTCTCATGAAAAGCTCTACCTAATTTAACTAAAGATATTTTGTTGTTTATGATTCATTTAGAAACCAAAATCAACTTATGTGGATCATACTTTTAAAATGGGAATCTATAGGTAAAGTGTCTGCATCTATTACAAAAATTATATTTGTTTTCAGGTGAAGAATGTAATGTTAGAAAACCTTAGCGAGTGTATCACATGTGCAGTAGAAATCAAAACAAAAACTAGTTTCCCACGTAGATCAAATCGTCATGCAAAAGATTGGGATCGCAAGAAAAATCATAAAAATAAAAAAATCACGATGTATGAGAGATTGATTTTACATAGGGAGATCGTATATCCTTGTATTCCAATCCAGATGGAGAAGATGAAGGAGGTCAAGCGTCCTCCTCTCTAGTGGTATCCATACGATGGATCTCTGCAGCGAAACTCCTCATATCTGATCTCACAACTCTTGCGCAGAGGAGGGAGGAGAATAGGAAGTGGTGGCTAAAGCTGCAGCCTATCAACCATGAGTTTCCCCCTCCTATTTATAGAGAGCCACCATAAAACCCTAAGGCTTCTTCCTTAGTGGGTATTAGATCTCCATCCAATTACCCACTAACCTTGCATTATTGGATCTCTATCCAATAATCTTCTTAGGCCTCTAATTGGGCCTTAATCAAAGAGTCCATTAACATAGGGTCTCATCTAATAAGAATAAGGGCTAATTGGATCTCCATTCAATCCTATATTCACTGAAACATCCACCATATATGTGTGACCCTCTAGGCTTGATATCGAGCTAGCCGTGAGTCACCCCCATCAGAACTTCTTCTGATATAATGAATTATTATCTCCATAATAATTCACTCGACTCATTGACTATGGATATACTAGGCTACTACGCTATAGTCCCCAAACAGTACGGAGGGATCGAATCTATCGGACATATCTGTCCACAGTTACCATATATCTATAATCCCTCATCTAGCTAATATCTCAGAGACCATATATTAGACATCGTACTGTCAAGTCACATATGAAATTTGTTATAGTCCCGCTCTAATCGGATTCTCCGAGAGAACTCTTTCTCTCTTAATTCGAATAACCCTGGCCAGGGATTTATTTGAGCAAGCATATATGAGATATTCCTCTCATGATATCGAGAGTGGATGATCCTCTATTGACACTTAGTTGCCTTGGTAAGGTTGGCTACCAATCCCGATAACCAACTGTACCAGATTTGGAACTTTTCAAACTTGTAAGTTTGGCATCAAAGAAAGGAATACTCATATAAGGCATCTTTGGTATCTCAAGAATAAGGAACAGATTCATAACTGGGATTATGAAATCGTTATCTGACATTAGATATCATTAACTATACAATATTCCATAAGCGGATCAATCAGTGAACTCATTCTTCAATGAGCACCTATACTATATCCTTAGTATCTCCACACAAGTGGCTATGAGACCAACCACCTCCATCATATGGATGGGTATATAGTACATCAATTTATCCGGTTATCTCGATGTCCCTCTCGAGCAAACTATGACTAGGATTATTCAGGATCTATGTTTAAAGGTAAATCGATCTCATTATCATGATCTCATCATGATTCGATTCTCATTGTACAGAACCAAGGACATCACAATATATATATACAACAGATAATATAATGTGAGACTATACCAATAATAATCATAAGCAAAAAAATCACATAGTATGTCACACGTGCCATCACTCATGTGATTGGCTTGCAGGGCACCTGTAACCAGCATGTAATGTAGGTTCTCTAATTAATATAATTAGTTTTTATTGAGTGTTACCCACAAAACCAATATCTTATTTCCTATGAATATGACTCTTATTGGCAAGGATTATGTTTAGAAATTTATTATCTATTTTAAACTTTTCTAAGTTTTGTTATAATATAATATTTTTTCTTTTTAATTGCCTCTAATGATTAACATTTAGAATAAGAAATGCATGATGTTGATGCTTCATGCATGTTTTCAATTTTACTAATAAGTAATATATGGTCCTTCTTAAATAATTTATAAATTTTGCTAAGCTTTTTATACTCATTAAATAATTTATAAAAGGTATTTAATAACTCATCAAAAGTAAATGAGACTTTACGTGAGTTACTTACCTTATCATTGATAGCATAAAAGCGAGATTCTCCACTTCTTCTTTATTATCTTCTCGATCTTCGGAGTGCCTCATCTTCTTGCATTCATAGCAAGAATTTATGCCCATTTTAAGTTTATTTTTATGTTATTTATTTATTTTTATTAATTAATTTGATTCTTTTATCATAACTTTAAATTCATAGTCCTCATCACTCGAGGTTTACTTGAGGAGTCATCTATTATTCTCAGTGCCAAATCCTTAATTTTTTTTGGAAGGTGTTCATCTTTAGTTCTCAAGGCAATGTTCTTCCTATTATTTGAAAGGTGTTCTTCAAGTTTATTATTGTAAGTTATTTTATTTATTTATAATTCCTTTAATATAGTTATGCTTTCGTGTGTGACTTCTAAAATATGTCATATATCAAAAGTTGAATCATAAATAGAAACTCGATTAAACTTATTTTTATTTAAAGCTAATAGAACCCTAGATGGAGCTCTATATATTTTGATCTTTGAGGGGGATCAACCTTTGGAACGCTATAGGGGTTCCGCCCTCTTAGTAGTTGGCCATATGGTTAAAATGTATATTGATCTTGCTTGCTGGAAAGAGGTGAAGGCTACATGCTTATATGAGGCTCCAAACCATAGCCCTAGGGGGTGCTTCCTAAGTGAATTCTCCCTTTTACCCCTCCTATAGCTACCATGCATAAATAAAAGGGGTGGCGGCCTAAGTGGCTGCACAAGCCATGCCCCTCTACTAGGAACCCTAGCCGACCAACCCAGTGAAGGGGCAACGACCAGAAAGCCCTAAGACCCCAAAATAAACCCTA
Source organism: Ensete glaucum (assembly GCA_021527575.1). Classification (NCBI taxonomy): domain Eukaryota; kingdom Viridiplantae; phylum Streptophyta; class Magnoliopsida; order Zingiberales; family Musaceae; genus Ensete; species Ensete glaucum. The sequence continues at coordinate 40,675,168 of CM038551.1, read as the reverse complement.
ACCACACTTCTTTATATGATAGAAGTGACTAGGTGGAATTTTTTTTACAATCTCATAGGGTTCTTATTAATTACTTCTAGGGTGATTAGCACTCAACCCTGCTGGAGTCCTATCAAACCCGCCCTCTTAAAATCAACCTTGTCCTCAAGGCTGAGGTTCCATGAACTTAGGGAACTAGGTCTTCAACTCCTCATCAGTTTGGGTATCAATTAGAAGAATTTGGGTTGAGTCACCATCTTTAGATTTTCATCTGAGGTGGGAACCTAGAGGATCAACTGTAATCTTGATCTGGTGCATGGATCTGATCTCCATGTTAGGGCCCCAATGTGATTCTCAATTTTGCAAGGTCTAAAGAAATAGGTACTTGATCTTTCTCAAGAAACTTTCTTCTGCTCCGATGTTTGTCAGGGGAAAGTTTCTTCTTTGTATGGACTGCAATGTGGTTGTTCTATAATAGTAGTCATACCTTCTTTTGGAGTGAGGGCTATCCTTTGATAAAATCTCTAGTGGTGTGATCATGATCTGAGTCTGAGTTGGGTAGGAGTGGTGATTTTTCATGACCCATTTTCACTTCTTTATGTTGTTGACCATCTTACATGAGGATGGTGCTGATCCCCACTCTGGATGTGTCTGTTCCAATAATAAACATATGACTATGATTTAGTGTGGATGACATTATAGTCGTAAGAGCTATTGTTCCACTCGGCCAAGGTGGTGCATCTTTATTTACAATGATAGGGATGATATTCATGCTTTGTTGAGTCCTATGAATGATCTTTCCCCTTTTCTGATTTTGCCACTAGAGGGGCTCAATTTTCTCATGGTCTTGGGTTATAGATTATAGGTCATCATCAAGGAAGTCCGTAAGTATTATAGTCCGATCTAGGGAAATCGTGGAAGTCACCTGAGATCTAAAAGTGCTATATCAGCAACCATGGTGTGTTCGGCGGGATGTAACACTTTAGAAGTGGCTTATCTATGGGGAAAAGGTTGTAGGGATGTGTCATAGTAGAAAATAAGCATGGCCGAACAATCCGTGTCTCTATTATCTCTTAGACACCCTTTTATCTTTGACCTTCTGAGGTTATAGGAAACAATCTGGCTGAGCAACAACTTGAAGAAGTTTCAGCCTGTTCAACATAGGGGGGCTGGATAGCTTCAGAAGAGGTAATCGACTTATTTAGTGGAGACGTCCAAAATTTCAGCAAGTTGTGGAAGAGGGTTCTTATCTTCAATCTCATGAAACCCTTAAATTTAAATTTGAAAACCACTTAATTTTTCTTTTGGTACCCCCTCCAAGTGTTATGTTGTGGTTGTAGTAGCTGGACTCCCTCGTAGAATCACCTGCTTTCCTTTTCTAAAAAAAAATTCAAGGTTAGCTTAAAAAAATTTCAGAAAATATCTCCAATCATAGACAACCAATCAATACCAAGCACTATATCAAAACCATCAAGAGGGAGGAGGAAAAATCAACAACTATGGCTTGCTCCTGTAGGATTAGTTTTACCCATGGTCACTTCTGGTTGCACTTCAGAATTTGGCCGTTAGCTACCTTGACTTCAAACCCACTTTAATCTTCTTTTTGAAGCATTAAGCAGGTAGCAACCTTATTGCTCATGAAGTTGTGTGTGCTTCTGGCGCTAACGAGGATGATGATGGACTGCTACTTGAGAAACCCTTTGATCTTCAATTTTTGCAGGTTGGTGTAGCCGGCTAAGGTAGGGACCGTGTGGGTGGCCGGTTGTGATGTATTCTTCTCCTTGAGCTTGAGAATTGTATCTTCAAGTTTGGGTTCCTCTGTCGATCCATAATAAAAGTCTTCTCTTATTAGTTTCTTCAGCTGAGGGGATCGAGTGATAGTACGGGAAGGTGAAAGCTTTAGTGCCACAGGTCGAGGAGTGACCATAGTCCTCCGAGCTTCATAGTTCAACTGCTCATCTTGATGTCATGCGAAGGAGATAGCTGCCTTAATTGTGTATGGCTATCACGCTTTGACTTCTTTGCGAATCTCCTACTTTAAACCCTCAATATCTGCTTTTCAAACCAATCATAAGTTTGATTAGATAACATTTCAAACCTGGTTTGGTACTCTTAGATGGTAGAGGTTTGACATATCTTCGTTAGTTCTTCATCACAGTTTATGTAATTAATTAGTGCTAAAGGTTTATATGTTGTTGGTTGTGATGTAGCTCTCATGCTCTAAGCATCTTGATTGAGGTGCTCTTCTTGAAGTTGTGGAAAGGAGGTTATATCATCGAGGTGTAGGGCTGTCGTGTCTTAACTTCATTTCTTATCTCTGGTGGGTTCTTTTTGTAATCTGAATTTATATCACATTATGATCTTCTTGGGCTCGATAATTGGCCCAACCTAAACTCCTCGAAGAGAGCCTATAATTTAGCATCCATACGTGTCTCGAAAGCCTCCAATTTGGCTTCGAATAAGACCACCGATGTCATGATATAAGGATCTTTAACATGTCAAATAAATTGACTGAAGAGTGTAGCTATAATTTTCAGGTTGAAGGCATCAAACAGCAGTAATGTCGGGGATATGGTGGTGAAGTCTCCAAGTGGAGAATGATAGCCAAGGGTAGCAGCGATGGTGGAGGAAGAAGATTGCAACAACAATGTCGGTTGCGGTCCTTCGGTGATTCTACAATATTGATGCTACAATGTCATCGAGGCTGTGATTTTTTAGGTGGTTGATATTTGTTAGAAGATGGTAGCCAAGAGATCCGATTCGAAAGGTAGCAACAACAATGAAGGAAGAAGAGGGCAACATCAATGTCGGTTGCGGCTGTGTTGTGACTTCGTGGTTGCAAGTAGTGTCGGTTGCAACAAGGGTACGACTAAGGGTACGACTGCGATAGGAGGAAGATGGGTAGCGGTGTGCACGACTATTACGGAGGAGGGCAGTAGCAGTATGGAGTGAGAGATGGCTGCTATCGTGTTTAATTTGTTGTTGGCTGCGATCAAGATAGTTGGCAGCGAATGATTGTTGCAGCCTGCGATGTAAATAGATTGTAATGAAAGATCATTGCTGGTAGCTTTTTACTACAAGGATCACTATTGGCTATGATCAAGGAGGATGGCAGTGAGAGGTCACTATTGACATTGTTGTGCAGCAAAAGATGTATGCTGCGGTTAAAGGGATAAGGGAGATTGGGTGGCTAAAATGTTGGTGGACCGAAGGCTATGGTTTTTTGGGGCTAGTTTTATGGCAGTTTTGAATGTGACTTGGGGCTATGATTTTATGGAGTTTTGGCTATGATTTGGTGTGGTTTTAGGGCTATGATAGTATGATAAGAGCCTAGAAGGAGCCCTATAGATTTTGATTCTTGAGGGGGATCAATCCTTGGAACGCTATAGGGGTTCCTCCCTCTTAGACTCGGTACAAAGGTTGAATTAAAGATGATAATTACTTGATTAAAAGAGGGGGGCAACTACATCTTAAATAGGGATCAAAGTCCAAACATAAGGGGGCACTTGTCTAAGTGAAATTATCCTTTTACCCCTCTTATAGTCATCCTACCTTAACAGGAACAAGGGGCGGCTAGGTTAGCTCTATAGCCAACCTAAGTAGGGGCAACCCTGGCCGACTTGCCCAGTAAAGGGGGCAACGACTACTAAGCCCTAAAGGATAATCTAAACCATAGCCATACTCCTTTATAAGATAAGAGTGTCTTTATATAATCTAATAGGATTTTTATTGACTAGTACTAAGATGATTACGACTCAACCCTGCTAGAGTCCTATCAAGTCTGCCCTCTTCAGATTAGCCTTGTCCTCAAGGCTAAGGGTCCATAAACTCTAGCAACTAGATCTTCAACTCCTCATGTGACTCTCATGCTATAATTAACTGAACTTTGGCCTCCTCATCAGTTGGGATATTAGTTGGAAGGATTTGAGATGAGTCGTCTTCTTTAAATTTCCATTTGAGGTGGGATACCTGGCAAATCAATTGTAATCTTGATTTGGTACACGAATTTGATCTCCAGGTTAGGGCCCCAATGTGATTTTCAATTTTGCAAGGCCTAAATAAATAGGAAGACCACTTCATTAAGGCTCGAGTTTCCTGCTGATCAGGCTGAAGGTATAGAAAAACTCGATCTTCAATTTTTCATCCATTCTGAAGTTTGTCAGGAGGCCATTTCTTCTTTACATGTGTTGCCATATGGTTAGTCCTTAGTGATAGCTAATCTTTCTTCTGGAATGGTCACTACTCTCTGGTATGGTTCAGGATGATGAGAGCCCAATCTGGCATGAGCATAGATTGCAATTCTTTTAGTTTTACTCCTCTTTTGTGTCATGGACCTGTATCCAACCATATTTTAAATTTGGTAATAATTAGTATCTCCCTCGTATGAAGTGTGGAGGAAGCCTCGGTGTAAATTAGGAGTTGACCATCTTGCATAAGAATAGCCCAATTCTAACTCCTGATGCATCGGCCTCAATGACCAAAGTGCAGCTGAAATCGAGCAACGCTAGGACCGACATCATCGTCATGGCTGTCTTGAATAGTTTGAAGGCTGCGGAGGCTTTATCCGACCATAAGGAGTCTTTCTTCAGTAAGGACATGAGCGGGGCACTGATCTTGTAATAATCTTTCACAAAATTTTGGTAGCAGCCCGTGAGTCCAAGGAAACCGCATAATAATTATACGTTTATAGGTCTCGGCCATTGTTGCATTGCCTCGATCTTTGTCGGGTCCACCGCCACTCCATCCTCTAATATAATGTACCTAAGATACTCCAATTTACGTTGTAAGAAGTTGCACTTTGACTGTTTAACATAAGGAGTATTCTCCCGAAGAATCGTTAGAACAATTCGTAAGTGCTGAAAATGTATATCAAGCATAGGGCTATAAATAAAAATATTATCAAAGAATACCAATACGAACTTGCATAGAAAACTCTGGAAGATGTCATTCATCAAGCTTTGGAAAGTAGAAGGAGCATTCATAAGTTCGAAAGGCATTACCAGAAACTCGTAGTGGCCGTTATACGTACGGAATGTAGTTTTCAGAATATCTTCAGTGCATACCCGAATTTGATGGTATTCGGATCAGAGATTCAATTTAGTGAAGACTCGGGCTCCTTTTAATTTGTCTAAGAGTTCATCATCTTTCTTGCGTACTAGCAACACCGGTGAGGAGTAAAGGCTATAGCTCGGTCGAATCACCCCGATGTCAAGTATCTCTTTAACAATATTCTAGATCTCGTCCTTCTACAAGTGAGGATAGTGGTACGGTTACAAATTTGCTAGAGGTTTGCCTGGTAAAATAGGAATGCAGTGGTCATGCGACCGGTTAGGGGGTAGCTCGCGCGGCTCCAATAAAACATCCGTGAATTCGTTCAGATAAAGGACAAGCTTAGGGTCTGAGTTTTGTACATTGTCCCCTATAGATGGCTGCTGATATACATCAAGAATCCACTATGTGCTTTATGCAAAACTTTCTCTATTTGTTGCGGTGAAATGGTGGAAATTTGGCTACCGTGCTTGTCTCATTACGTGACCTGTCTCCCTTTGCAGTAAAGTTTCATGATTAATTTAGAAAAATCCTAGGAGATATTACCTAGTGTTGTGAGCCATTCGATCCTTAGTATGGCTTCATAATCATCGATGAGTAAGAGAAAGAAATCAGCTACCACTTCTTGGTCTTGGAGGAGTAGTTTCACCCGTGGGCACCGTTGGTCGCAATTAAAGATTCAGCCATCGGCAACCTTTATGTCAAACTTGTTGCAACCTTCTATTTGAAGTGCCAAATGTGCAGCAACTTTATTATTGAGGAAGTTATTGATGCTGCCCGTGTCAATGAGAATGGTGATGATTTGCTGTTTTAGAAGTCCTCTAACTTTCATCATCTGCGGGTTGGAATAGCCGGCTAATGCGTGCACTGCGTAGTTGGCCGATTGGGACTCTTCCTCTATGGCTTTTCTTTAGGTTCAAGGGCTTCTTTAGATGTTTCATTGTCCTCATCCTCCACTGGTTCAATCACGAGGAGTCGGCCCTTTTTACAGTGATGTTTGTGGCTCCACGGTTCATCCCAATGCCAACACAAATCCTTGGCCGATCATTCGAGAAGCTCATCTCTTGTCAACTTTTTTAGTGCAGGGGCTTGGATAGCAGTAGAGGGGGCAGTAGGCCTTAGCATGGCTGATCGGGGAGCAACCCTTGTCCTTCATACCTCGTAGTTCAATTGTTCTTCCTTGATACGCGCGAAGGAAATCGCCGCCACAAGAGTGTATGGTTGTCGCGCCTTTACTTCTCCTCAGATCTTCGACTTTAGGCCCTCGATAAAAGTACCTAAAAGTTGTTTCTTAGACCAATTCTCAGTTTAGTTAGATAAACGCACAAACCTTATTTGGTATTCTTGTATTGTAGAGGTTTGACGAATCTTTGCCAATTGTCCATCGATGTTGTTGAAATTGATTAGTCCGAAGCGGTCTAGTAGTCCTTCCTTGAATCGCTACCAAGAGAGTCCTCCATGGGTGTGCTTAAACTAATTAAACCACTGAATAGCATCTCCCTTGAGGTGGATGGCAGCAATCTCCACCCTTGTGGCGTCGACGGTTTGGTAGAACCAAAAATAGCGCTCCGCGCGTGAGATCCACCCGATCGGGTCTCCTTCTTCCCATCTAGGGAAGTCAACCTTCATGCATGGATTATTGAGATCAGAGGTGATGTGGCGATATTATTGAGGATCGTCTCACCAATCTGAAGTTTCTCTGTGTTGTGATTACCTTGGGTTCGACAGTCGTCTAATGCTAAATTCGACGAAAAGGGATCGCATCTTATCTTCCATGCGGTTTCCAAAGGGTTCAAGCTTTGCATCGATAGCCTCCTCTGATGCCATAGTATATGTCTCTAGATTTGTAATATTAAGATCTTTTTTCTATTATTGGGTTAGTGGCATGGGAATTTTGGAGAAGGGGGTGGCCAGTTGGAAGGTAAATCGGTTTGGATAGAAGTAGGCTACGGTTTATAGCAGATTTGAGGCTGCGATTTTGTGAAGTTTAGGCTACGAATTGGTATGGTTTTAGGGCTATGATAGCAGTAGATGAAGGTTAGGAAAATAGATTTTAGATATAGGATAGATGGCAGCAAAGGTAGGTATTTCGGTAAGGAAAGTTGGCTAAAAAGGTAAGTAGATCGATAAGAAAGTAGGCTGATTTGGAGGCTATTTAGATTCATTTGAGGGTAATATTTGGAAGGTTTTTAGTGAGGATGGTAGGGTTTAGAGATAAGGAAAAGAGAGTCCAAAATCCCACAAAAAATAGTACTCAAATCTGATAGAATTCGATGAAAAGAAGTGCTACGATGTGCTGTCCTGCTAAACCAGTTTTACTTTGAAGAGATGATGATTTCTCGCATAAATTCCAGAGGAAAGTTTAAGAAAATTATACAGAAACCCTTTGTTCAGATGTTGTTAATACCAATAAAAAGTCTGATGAAATTTTGGCATCATAACAGTAGGGAAATTGGGCAAAAGACGAAAGGCAGATTCCTTCATCGTAAAATTTTAGAACTACGTGATGGTCAAAGATTACACAGAAAATCAGTTCCAGAAGGAGTTTTTTTTTATGAAATTAAATCCAAATGAAAGCCAATTTGATCTTGAGAATTGTATAAAAATTTTAGTCAAAAAAGATGAACAAAAGTTTGGTTTCAAGAGGCTAATAGACAGAAGGTAGATTCTACGTTGTAAAATTTCAGTACTATACAATGAAGAATTGCAGTGCTATAAGTCCAGATCTAGGAGTTTTTTCATGAGATTAGTCTCAGATGAATCTATGAAATTGTATAAAAGTTTTAGCCAAAAAGGATGATTAAAAATTTAGTTTCAAGAAGCAACAATCGACTGAAAATTTCTACAGTGTTTCACATTTGCAACGATGATAATGTTTACTACAAACAAAATTTATAATAGATAAAATTTGAGAAAAATCTTCAACATGTAAAATAAGGAATCTTGCAGTTTTGAAGAGGTGTGGATGATAAAAATATATCAGAATTTCAGATCAAATGGAGGGGGCGGCGGTAAACTGATTTGATCTGCTGTTGGGGTGGAAGGTGGAGGCACATATCGTAGCAATTATGGGAATTTCTTGGGAAGGTAGAGGCAACTGAGATGGCTATAGGGGCAGCAAGATCACTGCTCTTATACAAGATGATAAGACCCTAGAAGGAGCCCTATAGATTTTGATCCTTGAGGGGGATCAACCCTTGGAACACTATAGGGGTTCCTCCCTCCTAGACTCAGCACAAAGGCTGAATTGAAGATGATAATTGCTTGATTAAAAGAGGGGGGTGACTATATCTTAAATAGGGATCAAAGTCCTAGCATGAGGGGGCACTTGTCTAAGTAAAATTATTCTTTTGCCCCTCCTATAGTCATCTTGCCTTAATAGGAACAAGGGGCGACTAGGTTGGCTCTATAGCCGACCTAAGCAGGGGGAAACCCTGGCAGACTTGCCCAGTAAGAGAGGCGGCGACTACTAAGCCCTAAGGGATAATCTAAACCCTACCCACACTCCTTTATAAGATATGAGTGACTTTATTATAATTTAACAGAGTTTTCATTAACTAATACTAAGATGATTAGGACTTAACCCTACTAGAGTCCAATCATTGTAGTGGATAAAAGTTAGGAAAGGGATTTTAGATTTGGGATAGATGGCTACAAAGGTATGTGGATCGATAATGAAGGTTGGATGAAAAAGTAGGTGGATCGGTAAGGAAGGTTGGCTGCTGTTTAGGGTTGATTTGGGTGGCTGTTTGGGATCACTTTAGTGTATGTTTTAGAAGGGTTTTTAGTGAAGATGTTAGGGTTTGTAGATGAAAGAAAGAGAGTCTAAAATCTTACAAAAGACAACACTCAAAATCGATGGCATTTGATGAAGAAAGGTGGTGCGATGTGCTATCCTACTGAACAGATTTTGCATTGGAGAAATGATGAATTCTCGATGTAAATTCCAAAGAAAAATTCAAGAAAAATATATAGAAACCCTAGGTTCAGATGTGGTCGATATCAAGAAAAAGTTTTATAAAATTTCAGTAGAGAAACGGTAGGGAAAGAGGGCAAAAGATGGAAGGTAGATCCTTCATCATAAAATTCTAGCACTGTGTGATAACGAAAGAAGGCACAATAAAACTAGTTCCAAAAGGAATTTTTTTCTAGAGATGAATCTTAGATGAAAGCTAAGTTGATCTATGAAATTGTGTAAAAATATGGCAAAAAAAATGAACAAAAGTTTGATTTCAAGAGGCCAAAATTTGGAAGGTAGATTCTTCATCATAAAATTCTAATACTGTGTGATGAAGAATTACAACACTATAATTCCAGTTACAGAAAGAATTTTTTCTAGAGATCAATCTTATATGAAAGCTAAAAAGATCTATGAAATTGTGTAAAAGTTTTAGCCAAAAAGAATAAACAAAAATTTGGTTTCAAGAGGCCAACAAGCGAAAGACAGATTCTTCATCATAAAATTTCAGTACTGCGCGATAAAGAATTACAGCACTATAAGTCTGGATCCAGATAGAGTTTTTTCTAGAGATCTATTTTAGATGAAATCTAAGATGATCTATAAATTTATATAAAAGTTTCAATAAAAAAGGATGATCAAAAGTTTAGGTTCAAGAAGCAACAATTGGCTAAAATTTTTCTGTAGCTTTTCCCCTTTGCAATGATGATAACGTTTGCGACGGTAGAATTTTACAGCAAAAAAATTTAGAAGAATTTTCTCTCACATATAAGATAAAGGAATAGTAGTAGCAAGAGGCATGGGTTTTGGAGTTTTTACCAGATCGATGATGTTGATGGTGGGTGACGGTGGATGAAGGCGACGTCAAAAGCAATTGTGGGAATTGCTTAAAAGATGGAGGCGACAGAGATGGCTACAACGTAGCAAGAACACTACTATGATACTAGATGATAGAATCTTAGATGGAGCTCTATAGATTTTGATCTTTGAGGGGGATCAACTCTTGGAATATTATAGGGGTTCCTCTCTCCTAGTAGTCGCGGCCATATGGCTGAATTATAGATTGATCTTGCTTGCTGGAAAGAGGTGAAGGCTACATGCTTATATAGGGCTCCAAACCCTAGCCCTAGGGGGTGCTTCCTGAGTGAATTTCCCCTTTTGACCCTCCTATAGCTACCATGCATAAATAAATGGGGTGGCGGCCTAAGTGGCTGCACAAGCCATGCCCCCTGCTAGAAACCCTAGCCAATCAACCCAGTGAAGAGGCGACATCCAGGAAGCCCTAAGGCCCCAAAATAAACCCTAGCCACACTTATTTATATGATAGAAGTGACTAGGTAAGGTTTTATTATAATATCATAGGGTTCTTATTAATTACTTCTAGGGTTATTAGGACTTAACCCTGTTGGAGTCCTATCAAAAGCATACAACAAAGCATTCATAGCTTTAGCATTTAATGGAAATATATGTCTTTCATGATCATTCCAATCATACATAAGATTGGATGACTTCTGAAATCTATTTTCAATGATGTTCCATAAATCAAATTCCAACAAAAAGATGTAGTCTGTTCCATTGAACACAGGAGGACATGTAATGCATTGACCCTAGTTAATACCAAAAGAGTTCATTTTCTCGCTTGAGTATTAATCTAATTGAGTATAACCCACTCTAATACTAATTGTTAGGATCGATTGGCACTAAGAGGGGGGTAGGAGGGAGGGATGGAGGGGGGTGTGAATTGGTGTAAGTTTAAAAATAACTCGATTTGAAAAATATACTTGAGGTAAAAACCAAAACTAAAAGCATTGTTTGTCAGGGTCAAGTTAGAGAGTAATCAAACTTAAGACCAAATGAAGAATCTCGATTTAGTTACGGAATACTAAAATAAAAATAAAGAAAGGCTCATAAGTTTATAGTGATTCGGTCACCAACTTCACCTACGTCCACTTCCCGAGTCCTCCTTTGTCGAGGTCCGCCGGTGTTCACTAATGACCATCTTCCACGGGTGAAGATCAACACCCTTTATACCTTTTTTCTTTTCCCAGGATTAGGAGAATAACCTTTACACTCTCCTTTTTAGAGGTTCAGGAGAGAAACTTTTATGATATTCCACTCTTCCCTTAACCTCACTTTATACTTAAAGCACACAAAGGAAGCTCTCAAATTTTATAAAATTTTAACTAAGATTACGACCACTTTTCTTACACTTTCTTACCAATTTCTTGCTCTCCTAAGCTAGAAAATTTGGGGTATATATAGATCCCAATTTGGCTTCAAATTTAGAGCCAAAACTAAAAAATCCCTAGAATCTAAGATATGGGTAGTACTACCATCTGCACTGATGATACTATCATCGAAAGCACCCAAGATTCCTCGATGACGGTGGTACTACCATCGCCTGGGCGATGCTACCACCAAGAATCTCGAAATAGTACTTTCTCATATTATTTCATACTTGACTTGTACTTCCTATTGACCCCTTTCTAGTTTAATGAAATAAGCTCAACCTGAGCTCAAATATAACCCAAAGTGGATCTGGTTGCCTCTCATTGAGTTAATTTAGATTTATCTAAATCTAACTCAATTAGGACTCAAAACATATGATGCTAACTTGATATACTAAGACACAAGTCTGGCATGTCAATCCATCTTCTGAATTCCCATGGAACTTCTTGGCATCCTTCGGCAAACTCTCAACGAATCTCTTGATTATCTTTTGTTAAACTTCCGGCATACTCTCGATAAGCTCCTGATCACCTTCGACGAGCTCTTAGCAAGCTATCGATCACCTTTAGTGAGCTCTTAGCGAACTCTCGATAAGCCCTCGATCCCGTTTGATGAGCTTTTGGTGATCTCCCGACAAGTTCCCACTGCATTGATTGAACCCCGGCCTGATGCCCAAACTTGACTTCAGCCCAACATTAGATTATATTACTTTTTTACCAACATAGTTAATCTTACATCACTCATATCTAACATATATGTTAGATTATAAAATCCATCAATTGATTTCATCATCAAAATTCAAGATTCAATAATGAGAAGCATTGAAATCCACAATCCAATTGGTTGGACGAACAGTCAAAGTAGTCATGGTGTTTACTTAAGGCCAATTAGATATAGTAGGAAGATTGGGTTGAGTGACATATGACTCTTTATTACTTTGGATTGTCAAGACGTCGGGGTTGCTGATGGTTACTAAAGTTGCCATCCTAATAGTTATTGAAATTTGGATTGAGAAATTGGTGGGATATATTTGTGTGTTACCCATATGTCTAGGAGGCATTTTGGTTGATCCTATGTTGATTCTCTTGGTATTTCAGTGGCTCCTTCTCTTGGATTTTTGACTGACTTGAGTTGTGATGGTCAATCCCGGTATCTTATCATCATATTTCAAATATGTCTTATAGTTAGTTAATCTGTCATAGAGTTCTTAGAATGACATCAATGAGTCACACGCCCAAATTACTATTGTTAATTCTTTGTGTTCATCAGTGAGGGAATAACCAATCAAAGCTAAGTCAATAATGATAACTTTTATATTTTGTAAACAATCAATAATAGTACTTTCCTCTTAGTTGATTTTCATTATAGTGGAGAGGAGACTAAGCATGCGAGTACGAGAGTGATTGGCTAGGGTAGTTTACAAATTGGATAATGCTTCTGCTGTGGTGCTGCATGAAGATATCAGTGGGTGATGAATCCAATGATTAAGGCTTGAATTGCTTAGAGGATAAGTTGATCTTGTCGTAACCATACTTTGTAGAATGATTTGGTACTAGATCGAGTTCTCCTGGTATTTGAATTCTTTCTGGCAGACAATTGAGAGAGTCATTGACGTAGCCTAGGAGGTCATCTCCAAATAGAAGATTAGAGAATTGTCCTCACCAAGATGCATAGTTACTGCCCTTGGATAATTTGAAAGTTATTAGAGTTGCAGCATTGATGGAGATTAGTCTTGCATGTTAAGAAGAACTATTATTCCCTACAAGAACAATAACTGGAGCGTCAAACATAGATGATGTATACATTATAAGGATATATACTAATTTGAATGATCTAGATGTGCATCTACAACAGAGGGGTTGTGGTTCCTGGGCTTAATCAAATCTAGGATGGAAGCAACTGTGGAGGTAAAATCTTAGCAGATCTCAATGGTAGTAGATAAGCATACAAATCGAACGATGAGAATAAGTAAGAAACTCGTTGAGCCAGAATTTGTCTAGGGTCCATGATCGATCTGGTCTCCTTCCCTCTTGAGGAAATTTGGATGGCGGTAGGAGGGGGCAATGACCAAAGCAGGAGAAGTAGCTACCACTAGCAAAGGAGAGGGCGCTGATTGTGGGTATCAGAGGGGAGCAGCATCATCGATCGCTGAGAGGCGATTGCATGGCTGCTACTACTTATTGTGGAAGGAAGAATTGCCTTGATGAGGTGCTTGCTGACAGTAAAGTGACATATCAGGAAGGATCTTGCCGAGGGAGATAAGGAACCCACGCCTTGCTATCACTATTGCTTGGCTAAGAGAGAGCGTCGATTTTAAGTAGTAGAGCAGTTGGATTTGGAAGATCAAGGTTATAGCACAGGGACGATAGAGGAAAGCATGACTATTTGCTATAGATCAGGCGGTGGCGACTACGATCTACACCGGCTAAGTTCAACAGTCAAAAGGCTAGCAGAGCTCGAGGAAGAAGAGGTAGAATGTTGGGAAACCATGAAAGAACATCATATACATAGTGAAAGAACAAAACAAAATTGATTTCCCATAGTTATCATGTTGTCATGCAAAGATTGGTGCTTGAAAATCTGTAAAAATTGAAAACTGTAATGTGTGAGAGATTGATTACCTAGGGAGATCGTACATCCTATTGATTACCTAGGGAGATCGTATATCCTTAAAATTTGATAGAACCCAAGATAGAGCTATATAGATTTTGATCTTAAAGGAGGATCAACCCTTGGAACACTATAGGAGTTCCTCCTTCCTAGGATCGGCCAACAAAGCTGAAATAGAATTGATTCTTGCTTGATTAAAAGAGGTGGAGGCTACATGCTTATATAGGGCTCCAAACCCTAGCACTAGGGGGGTGCTTCCTAAGTGAATTCTCCCTTTTGCCCCTCCTATAGCTGCTATGCATAAATTTGATTAGATAATCTTTCAAATCAGGTTTGGTACTCTTGGATGGTAGAGGTTTGACAGATCATCGCTAGTTCTTCGTCAAGGTTCTTGTAATTAATTGATGTTAAAGGTTTATATGCTTTTGGTTAGGATGTGGCTCTCATGCTTTGAGCATCTTGATTGAGGTGCCCTTCTTGAAGTTGTACAAAGGAGATCGATGTCACCAAGGTGTAGGGCTATTGTGTCTTAACTTCACTTCTTATCTTCGATGAGTTCTTTTTGCAATCAGAGTTTGCTCCATGTTATGATCTTCTTGAGCTCAATGATCAGCCCAATCTAAACTCCTTGAAAAAGCCCAGAATTTGGCTCCATTTAGCGTCCATACGTATCTCGAAAGCCTCCAATCTGGCTTCAAATAGGCCTACCAATATCATAACGTAAGGACCTCCAACCTGTCAAATAAATCGATGAAAAGTTTTAGCCAAAAAGGACTATTAAAAGTTTAGTTCTAAGGAGCAACAATCAGTTGAAAATTTCTGCAGCGTTTCACCTTCGCAACGATGATAACATTTGCGATGGTAAAATTTTGCAGCAAGGAAATTTTAGAAAAACTTCTCCCATATATAAGATAGAGGAATAGTAGTAGCAAGAGGTGTGTGCTTTGGAGTTTTTACCAGATCTTTAATGTTGACGCAGAGGAAGGCAGTAGATTGATGGATCTACGGCTTGGTGGGCGACGATAGAGGTAATGTCAAAAGCAATTGTGGGAATTGCTTGGGAAGGTGGAGGCATGGATGAAGGCTATAGGAGCAGCAAGATCACTACTCTAATACTATATGATAGAATCCTAGAAGGAGCTCTATAGATTTTGATCCTTGAGGGAGATCAACCCTTAGAATGCTGTAGGGGTTCCTCCCTCGTAGACTCGGCACAAGGCTAAAATAAAATTGATAATTGCTTGATTCAAGAGGGGGGGCAGCTACGTCTTTAAATAGAGATTAAAACCCTAGCTTAAGGGGGTGCTTGGCTAAATAAAATTATCCCTTTGCCCCTCCTATAGTCGACCTACCTTAATAGGAACAGAGGGCGGCTAGGTTGGCTCTATAGCCGACCTAAGCAGGGGGGAACCTTAGCCGACCAACCTAGTTAGGGAGGTGGCGGCCACTAAGCCCTAAGGGCTAATAAAAACATTAGCTATACTTCTTTATAAGATAGGAGTGACTTTATTACAATCTAGTAGGTTTTTATTGACTACTTCTCAGGGAGATTAGGACTCAACCATGTTTGAGTCCTATCAAATCCCTCATCCAACTAATATTCCACAGGCCATATATCGGATATGGTACTATCAATTCATATATGAAATTCAATATAGTCATGCTCTATTTGGATTCTCCCGGATAACTCCTCTCTCAATCTGAATGACCCTGGCCAAGGATTTGTCTGAGCAAGCACATATGAGATATTTCTTTCATGATACTGAGAATAGATGATCCTTTATTGATACTCAATTACCATGGTAAGGTTGGCTACCAATCATGATAACCAATTGTACCAGATCTGAAACTAAGTCTGGCATCAAAGAAAGGAGTATTCATATAAGACATCATTAATGTCTTAAGTTAAAGAACCAGATATACAATTAGGACTATAAAATCGTTGTCTGACATTAGGTATCATTAACTATACAATATTCCATAAGTGGATCAATTAGTGAACTCATTCTCCAATGAGCACTTTTACTATATCCTTAGTGTCTCCATATAAGTAGTTTTAAGACTAGCCACCTCTATCATATGGATGGGTATATAGTGTATCGGTCTATCCGGTTATCTCGATGTCCCTCTCGAGTAACCTATGACCAAGATTATTTAGAATCTATATTTAATGGTGAATCGATCTTATTATCATGATCTCATCATGATCCGATTCTCATTACATAAAACTAAGGACATCACAATATATATGCTATAAATAATATAATGTGAGAATATGCTAATAGTAATCATAAGCAAAAAGATTGCACAGCGTGGCACACGTGCTATTACTCACGTGATTAGCTTGCAAGATACCTATAACTAACAATCTCCTACTTGACCTAAAGCCAATCACCTATATGTTTGATCCCCATCAAACCCCTGTGATGCTCAAATACAATCTAAGGCAATGGCTTCATTAGTGGATCTGCAATGTTATCTTTGGATGAAACTCTTCCTATTGCTATATCTTTATGGGTTATAATCACTTTAATCCACTGGAACCTCCTCAGAATAATTCTGATGAGACCTAGGTTCCTTTATTAGAGGTATCACTATGTCGCTATGGTAGTATATGAGAATCGGCTACATGCTGCTCGGAACGATTCCTAAATCCCTGATAAACTCCTTCATCCACATCCCATCCTTTGCTGCTTTTGCTGCAATAATGTATTCCACCTTTGTGGTCGAGTCAGCAGTAGTATCTTGCTTGAAACTCTTCTTGCTTACTGTTCCTCTATTTAGGGTGAAAATATACCCTTAGTTTGACTTGCTATCATCAACGTCAGACTGAAAACTTGAGTCCATGCAGCCCTCAACCTGGAATCTACCTCATCCATATACTAGTAAAAGATTCTTAGTCCTTCTCAAGTACTTAAGGATACACTTCATTGCCTTTCAGTGTTTTAAACTTGGATCTACCTAATACCTGCTCATGACACTCAGAGCATGTGCTATATCAGATCTGGTACATAGCATAGCATACATGATATAACCTATCACTGAGGCATAAGGTATCTTATCCATGTCTGCTCTTTCTTCAGGAGTATTTAGGGATATACTCCTAAAAAGTAATATTCGATGTCTCATCGGTATGAGACCTCTCTTGGAATTCTCTATGCCAAACCTTATGATAATGGAGTATATGTATCTAAACTAGGACAAGTCGAACATCCTCTTAGATCTATCTTTATAGATCCGGATCCCCAAAATATAGGATGTTTCCCCTACGTCTTTCATGGAGAAATTTCTCGATAGTCAAGTCTTTACTATGGACAACATTCCTATATCATTCCCAATGATTAGGATGTCATCCACATATAATATCAAGAAGGTGATAACACTCTCACTTACCTTTTTGTACACATAAGACTTATCTTCATTCTTAACAAAGTCATAAGATCTTATTATCTCATCAAATCTTATATTCCAACTTCGGGAAGCTTGCTTTAGTCTATAAATGGACTTGAGCAACCTGCACACTTTATCTGGACTCTCTCTGGATATGAATCCCTCTAGTTATATCATATACACTTTATCCTCGAGGTTGCCATTGAGGAATACTATTTTGGCATCTATTTGTCGGATCTCATAATTATAATATATTGTAGTGGCCAAAAGAATTCTAATGGACTTAAGCATGGCTACAGGTAAAAATGTTTCGTCATTGTTAACTCTTTGTCCTTTACCTAATGAAGTACAAGTTTGAGGCCTTTAAGAAATTCAGGGAATATAAGAATGAGATAGAGAACCAGATTGGAAAGAGTATTAAGACTCTTTAATTAGATTGAGGAGGAAAATACTTTAGTACGGAGTGCACCTATTTCCTCAGCGACAATGAGATTCTATCCCAACGGACACTTCCTTATATACCTTAGCTCAATGGTGTATCAAAAAGGAGAAATTGCATGCTGTTAGATATGGTGCAGTTCATGATGAGTTTCACTGACCTACATATCTTATTCTGGGGATATACCCTAGAGAACACAACTTACTTTCTGAAAGAGTTCCATTAAAGTCGGTAGTGTCTATACCATATGAGATATGAAAAGGAAAGAAGCATGATCTTCAGATGGTTAAGATTTGGGGCTGTCCTATCCATATTAAAAGACAATCTTGATAAGTTTGAATCAAGGATAGAATGGTGTAAATTTATGGGATACCCCAAGGGAACTTATAAGTATTATTTCTGTCATCCCTAAGACTAGAAGGTCTTTATTGTCAAAAGAGCTATGTTTCTTGAGAAGGAACACATTCTTGGTGGAAATAGTGGGAGTAAGATAGAGTTGAGCAAGGTTAGAGAACCTAGCTCAAGCACCATTCTAGAGTCCAAGTCTGTTCAGGTACCTAGCACACAAGTTTCAACTTTGTGCAGGTCTATTAAAAGATCTCACCCTCCTGAAAGATATGTGGGATATATCAGTAGAGAGGACTCTCAGGATATTGATCCTCAGAACTATGAGGAGGTTATTATGAGTATAGACTCCGGGAAATGTCAAGAAGTCATGAATTCTGAGATGGATTTCATGTACTCTAACAATGTTTGAAACCTTATGGATGCACCTAAGGGTATCGTATCCATCGGTTATAAATGGATCTTTAAGAAGAAGATCAGAGTGGATGAAAATATGCATACTTATAAGGTAAGGTTTGTAGCTAAAGGATATCATAAAGGTAAGGAGTTGACTATGATGAAACCTTTTTACCTATAGCCATGCTTAAATTCATCAAAATTCTTTTGGCCATTGTAGCACATTATGACTATCAAATTTGACAGATGGATGTGAAAATAATATTTCTTAATGGCAACCTCGAGGAGGTGTATATGATATAACCCGAAGGATTCATCTCCAAAGAGAGTCCAAATAAAGTGTATAGGTTGCTCATGTCCATTTATAAATTAAAGCAAGCTTTCTAAAGTTAGAACATCAGATCTTATGACTTCTTTAAGAACAAAGTTAAGCTTTATGTGTACAGGAAGATAAGTGAGAGCACCATTACCTTCTTGGTATTGTATGTGGATGACATCTTAATCATTAGGAATGATATAGGAATGCTCTCCACAGTAAAGGCTTAGCTATCCAGAAACTTCTCCATGCAAGAATTAGGGAGAGCATCCTATATTTTGAGGATCTAAATCTATAAAGATAGGTCCAAGAAAATGTCTGGCTTGTCCCAGTCTAGGTACATAGACTCCATTATCAAAATATTTAACATGGAGGATTCCAAGAGAGGTCTCACACCGTTAAGACATGAAATATCACTTTCTATGAGTATGTCCCCAAGGACTCCTGAAGAAAGGGTAGACATGGATAGAATATCCAATGCCTCAGTGATAGGGTGTATTATATATGTTATGCTATGTACTAGGCCTGATATACCGCATGCTCTAAATATCACGAGTAGGTATTAGGCAAATCATGGTTTAGAACACTAGAAGGTAGTAAAGTATATCCTTAAGTACTTGAGAAGGACTAAGGATCTTTTACTGGCATATGGAGAAGGTAGCCTCTAGGTTGAAACATTTAACCACTAATCTAGTCTTATTTTTAACCACGATACTATTTTCATTTTGCTTGTTTCTAAATACTCATTTAGTACTAATTACTAAATGATCATTAGGTCTAGGAACAAGTTCTCATATCTCATTTCTCTCAAATTAATTAAACACTACATGCATTACATTAATCCAAGAAATTCTCTTAGGGCTTCATTAATGCATTTTGGCTCGATTTGAGAAAGAAATATGGTATTTGCACAAAAAACTTTAAAAGAAGACCGAATTTGAATTCCTTTTGATGTTTCTCCTATTATAAGCTCCTTAGGATGATCATTCACATACTTCCATTCCTTGGGTAAGGCATTGGAAGTATATACATCCAAGTTGCTTTTAAGAGTGTTATCATTTAAATCATAATATCAAGATCAATATCATCATCAAAATCAATCTTTTTAAATTCAAAAAACTCATTAAAGATACCATGAATGGATTCTTCTATTACTAATGTTATTTTCTTAAAGTTACAATAAGCTTTTGAAACAGAAGAGTAACCAAGAAAAATGCCTTCATCGGATTTTACATCAAATTTACCTAAAACATCCTTTTCATTCAAAATAAAACATTTGCATCTAAATATTTTAAAATAAAAAATATTGGGTTTTTTATCATTCCATAATTTATAAGGAGTTTTAGTGATTAATGGTCTTATAAGAACCATATTTAAAACATAGAATGACGTATTAATGGCTTCGGCCCAAAAATATTTGGGTAATCTATATTCATTCAATATTATTCTAGCCATTTCTTGTAAGCTCCTATTTTTTTCTTTCTACAACTCTATTTTGTTATGGATTTCATGGAGTAGAAAACTTATGGATATACCTATTTGAATCACAAAAATTTTAAAAATATTTATTTTAAAATTCTCCAACATGATCACTTTGTATTGAAGATATCATGCATTCTTTTTCATTTTGAAAAATTTTACAAAACTTTTGAAAACATTTAAATGTATCACTTTTATGTGCTAGGAAATAGGTCCAAGTATATCTACTAAAGTCATCTATTAAAACAAATGCATATTTGCTACCTCCTAAACTTGTAATATCAATTGGTCCAAATAGATCCATATGATCTAGAGGTGCTAAATTGAATTTTGAACTTATAGCTACTCTTAACTTATTTTCCTAATTGACAAGTGTCATATACTTTGTCTTTAATAAACTTAAGATTAGGTAAACCTCTCACTAGTTCCTTAGTAGAGATTTTATTTAAGAGTTTCATACTAGCATGACCTAGTCTTTTATGCCAAATCCAGGCATCATCATTCAAAGCCATAAAACAAGTTTCATTACAAAATTTCTCAATATCTATAGTGTATACATTGTTGTTTCTTAAAGCAATCAAAGATTTATTTTTGTGTGGCAACTCAATTATGCAAGTATTAGGTTGAAATTTAATCACATACCTTTTATCACATAATTGACTAATGCTAACTAAGTTATGTTTCAAGCCATCAATTAACAACACATCTTCAATCAAAAAGTTTGATGTGTTACCTATTGTTCTTTTTCTAATGATTTTACCCTTGTTATTATCTCCAAAGGTGACAACTCCTTCACTTAAGCTAGAGAGCTTGGAAAAGTGAGATAGATCTCCGGTCATATGCCTTGAACATCCACTATCAAGATACCACTTGGTGCTCTTAGCTTTAGTTTGGAGCCAAACCTATAAGAAAGATATTTTCGGTTTATAACAATTGATAAGTTTGTCTCCACTTGATGCACCAAGCTATTTACTCGTAGCTTTAGCTTTAGTTTAGAGACAAACCTATAAGAGAGCCCATCAGTTCTTCAAGAGGTAGGTTATTCAAATCTTTAGCCTCTTGAATAGCGGTTACTTTAAGATCCCAATTTTTAGGCAAAGATTATAAAATCTTACTCATAAGTTTAAAATTCAAAAAATATTTTCTAAGTGCTTTAAGTCCATTGACGACATCCGTGAAATGGGTGTATATATCTCTAATAGACTCACTTAGTTTCATTCGAAATAATTTATAGCTATGAACTAGAATATTTATCTTTGGTTATTTTACTCTACTAGTCCCCTCGTGTGTGATTTCTAGTGTGTGCCAAATATCGAAACCCGATTCGCAAATGAAAACACGATTAAACTCATTTTTATTAAGTGCATAAAACAAGGCATTCATAGCCTTTTCATTTAGAGAAAAATTCTTCCTTTCCAAATCATTTAACTCATTCATTAGCTTGAAAGATTTTTTAAATCTATTCTCAACTATATTCTACCAATCAAAGTCCAAAGAGATGAGGAAAATACACATCTGTGTTTTTCAATATATGTAATCCGTCCCATTGAATATGGGTGGACGTGAAATAGAATGTCCCTCATTCATATCAAAACAAGTCATTCACTCAAGTGGGTGTTAATCCAAAGAGTAATAACATTACTCTGATACCAATTATTAGGATCAATTGGCACTAAGAGGTGGGGTTGAATTAGCGCAAGCTAAAATTTTTCTTTCTAAAGCAAAAGCTTTTCAAATAAGATAGAATAGGAAATCCAAAGCTTTTCATTTTTAATAAAACAAGTGAGTGATTAAAAGTAAGTTGCTAAGGAAGCTGGAAAGATAATCACGTTTGAGGAAAAGAACTTATCGTCTTACTTTGAAGGAGTTTAGTTAAGTTAGAAGCATCAATTCAACAACATTCAAGCAATGCAAGTATGAAACACTTATAATTTTATAGTGGTTCAGCGCCGACGGCCTACGTCTATTTCCGAGTCCTCCTTCTTGAGGTATACCAACATCCACTACCAATCTTTTTTAGGTGAAGATCAAACCCTTATATTTGCCTACAAGGGAGACTTAAGAAGTTACTATCTCTAAGCTCTCCCCCTTCCCTTTTCTTTTTCTTACAAATCATACACACTTTCTTATTCATAAAATTTAATTGCCCAAAAAGTTGTTCTAAATGTAAGAAAATTTGGGGTATTTATAGGCCCCAAATTAGCTTCAAAACTGGAGCCAAAATCCAACTCACCTGGAAAATCTGGGTATGGGTAGTTTACCTACCGTCCCAAGCGGTTTACCCACTATCAATAGTTGGCCGCCAACTAGATTCTGTGGTATGGGTGATTCACCCACCACTTTGGCGGTTTACCCACCGAAAATTGTTGCCCACTACCCGAATTTTGTGGTATATGCGGTCCAACCGTCACTCGTTAGCAATTTACCCGTCGAAATTTTCACAAAAGTGGTTCCCTCCACTTTTCGAATTTTGGCTTGACTTTTACGTTGATCAGCTCTTTGGTCAACTGATTGACCTCAATCTGAGCTCAACCAAACCCAGTAGTAGATCCAGTTGCCTGATTGAGTTGATTTGGATTCCTTCCAAATCTAACTCAATTAGGACTCTAACCCTAAATACGACTCAATCATCATAATACTTAATGACCAATTAAGCCTAATTAAGACCTAACTCCCATATACTTCAGCAACCTCCGATAATCTTGTGGCAAGTCCCTTGGTCTTCTTTCTAGTGATCTCCCTTCATGTTCCCAGTGAGCTTCCTGATTCCTTTGACGAATCTCCTAGCGAACTTCCGGTGAGATCCCACCACATTGTTTGAACTCGACCCAATACCTAGGCTTTATCTTGGCCCATCATCTTTGGTTGTAACTTCATTGATCCTGCTATAGTTAGACCTGTATATTTCTTCTAACACATATGTTAGATCAACACACATCAATTGATCTCATCATCAAAATCCGAGATTCAACAAGACACATAGGTGATTGGCTTTAGGTCAAGTAGGCGATTACTAGTTATATGTGCCCTATAAGCTAATCACATAAGTGATGACACATGTGACATGCTACGTGATCTTTTTGCTTATGATTATTATTGGTATATTCTCATATTATATTATCTGATGCATATATATATATATATATATATATATATATATATTGTGATGTCCTTGGTTCTATATAATGGGAATCAGATTATGATTTAATCATGATAACGAGATCGATTTGCCTTTAAGTATAGATCCCTAATAATCCCGGTCATAGTTACTCGAGAGGAACATCGAGATAACCAGATAGATTGATATATTGTATACCTATCCATATGATGGAAGCAACAGGTCCCATAGCCACTTGTGTGGAGACACTAAGGATACAGTACATATGCTTATTAGAGAATAAGTTTACTAATTGATCTGTTTATAGAATGTTGTATGACTAATGATACCTAATATCATACAATAATTCCAAAGATTCAATTGTGAAAGGATGTCTTGTTTGAGTACTCCTTTCTTTGACAATAGACTTACAAGTTTGGAAAGTTCCAGATCTAGTACAACTAATTATCGGAATTGGTAGCCAACCTTATGATGACAATTGAGTGTCAGTAAAGGATCATCCACTCTCAGTATAGTGAGAGAAATATCTCATATGTGCTTACTCAAATAAATCCATGACTAAGGTCATTCAGATTGTGAGAGAAGGAGTTCTCTGAGAGAATTTGATTAGAGCGAGACTCGGATGGATTTCGTATGTGGCATGACAGTACCATATCCAATATATAGTCTTTGAGATATTAGTTGGATAAGGGTTTTAGATACATGATAATTATGAAAAGACAGGTCCGATGGATTTGATCCCCCTGTACTATTTGGGGATTATGGCTTAGTGGCCTAGTACATCCATAGTTGATGAGTTGAGTGAATTATTATTGAGATAATAATTCACTATATCAGAAGGAGTTCTGATGGGAGTGACTTACGGTCAGCTCGGTATCAGGCCTAGAGGGTCACACATATATGGTGGATGCTTCAGTGAATAAATGATTGGATAGAGATTGAATTAGCCCATATTCTCATTAGATGAGACCCTATATTGATGGACTTTTTGTATGAGGCCCAATTAGGGGCTAAAGAAAATGATTGGATAGAGATCCAATAAAGCAATGTTAGTGGAGAATTGAATGGAGATCTAATACCCACTAAGGCAGAACTCCTAGGTTTTTGGTGGCTCTCTATAAATAGGAGGAGAGGCTCATAATTAATAGGTTGATACACAAGAGTTATGAGACCTAGGATTATGATTGGAGGAGTATCATTGCAGCGATCCATCATGTGGATACCACTAGAGAGGAGGATGTTTAACCTCATTCATCCTCTCTATCCGAATCTAAAAAAATAGGAATATATGATCTCCCTAGGTAAACAATCTCTCACACGATGTGGTTTTCGATTTTTCAGTTTTTCTTATGACCTAATCTTTTTCATAATGATTTGATTTATATGGGAAAATTATTTTGTTTTGATCTTTTGTTGCATATGTGATACTCCCTCTTGGTTTCCCAACACATGATACACTGTTGACGCCCTTCTATAGAAGTATTGGTGTAGTGGTGATAGGACTCCAATAGGGTTCAGTCCTAATCATCTTAGTACTATTTAATAAAAACCCTATTAGATTATAATAAAGCTACTCCTATCTTATAAAGGAGTATGACTAGAGTCTAGATTAGCTCTTAGGACTTAGTAGCCATCACACCCCTTACTGGTTTGGTTGGCTAAGGTTTACCCCTGCTTAGGTCAGCTATAGAGCCACTTAGCCGCCTCCTATTCCTATTGAGGTAGGTTGGCTATAGGAGTGGCAAAGGGGTAATTCTACTTAGACAAGCACCCCCTTAGGCTAGAGTTTTGATCCATATTTAAAGATATAGTCACCGCCCCTCCCTCTGAATCAAGCAATGTACAATTTTAATTCAGCCTTGTGCCGAGTCTACGAGGGATGAACCCCTATAGTGTTCCAAGGGTTGATCCCCCTCAAGGATCAAAATCCATAGAGCTTATTCTGGGGTTCTATCATATGGTATCAAAGCAACAATCTTGCTGCCCCTATAGCCATCATCCACCCCTCCACCTTCCCAAGCAATTCCCACAATTGCTGTGACACACGCCTCCACCTTCCACCCCAGTCGCAGATCAAATTAGTCTACCGCTACCCCCTATGTTTGATCCAAAAATTTGATATTTTTTTTATCATCCATGCCTCTTCAATACTATAAGATTCCTTACTTTACATGCTGAAGATTTTTTTCAAATTTTATCCCCTGCAAATTTTATTTGTTATAAACGTCATCGTTGTTGCGAAGGTGGAATGTTAAAGAAATTTTCAATCATGTTTTTGCCTCTTGAAACTGGTTTATTTCTTCTCCTTTATGGCTAAAATTTTTACACAATTGTCAAGATCAAGTTGGCTTTAATCTGGATTTAATTTCTTAAAAAAAGTCCTTCTAGAATCAGTTTTCTTGTGTAATCTTTGACCATTACACAATTCTAGAATTTTATAATGAAGGAATCTGACTTTCGTCTTTTGCCCTATTTCCCTACTGTTATGCTGCCAAAATTTCATCAAACTTCTTACTGGTATTAATAACATCTAAACCAAGGGTTTTTGTATAATTTTCTTGAACTTTCCTATGGAATTTACATCGAGAAGTCATCGTTTCTCTAACGTAAATTCGGTTCAGTAGGACAGCACATCGCAGCACTTTTTTTGCTAAATTCTATCATATTTGAGTGCTATTTTCTATGAGATTTTAGACCCTCTTTTTCTCATATCAAAACCCTACCATACTCACCAAAAACTCTACCCTAAACCAAAACCAAATAGCCCCCCAAATTTGCCCTAAACCGTAGCTTACTTCCATCCAAACTGATTCACCTCCCAACCAGCCACCCCCTTCTCCAAAATTCCCATACTACTAACCCGACAATAGAAAAAATAGCTTAATATTATAGATGTAGAGGCATATACTATGGCATCAGAGGAGGCTATCAATGCAAAGCTTGAAACCTTTGAAAATTGCATGGAAGAGAAGATGCGATCCTGTTTTGTCGAATTCAGCATTGGCTAATCGTCGAGCCCGAGGAAATCATAACATGGAGAAACTTCATATTGTTGAGATGATACTCAAGAACATGGCCACATCACCTCTGATCTCAGTAATCCATGCATGAAGGTTGACTTCCCTAGATGGGAAGGAGACCCGATCGGGTGGATCTCGTGCGCGGAGCGCTATTTTTGGTTCTACCGAACTGCCGACGCCACACGGGTGGAGATTGCTACCATCCACCTCCAGGGAGATGCTATTCAATAGTTTAATTAGTTTGAGCACACCCATGGATGACTCTCTTGGTAGTGATTCATGGAAGGACTACTGAACCATTTTGAACCAATTGATTTCGACAACATCGACGGACAATTGGCAAAGATTCATTAAACCTCCATAATATAAGAATACCAAACATGGTTTGAACATTTATATAATCAACCTATGGATTGGTTTGAAAAATAACTTTTAGAGACTTTCATCGAGGGCCTAAAGCTAGAGATTTGGGGAGAAATAAAGGCGCGACAACCGTACACTCTTATGGCGATGATTTCCTTTGCGCGTATTCAAAAAGAACAATTGAACTAAGAGGCACGAAGGACAAGGGTCACTCCCCGACCAACCATGCTGAGGCCTACAGCTCCCTCTATTGCCATCCGAGCCCCCACACTAAAAAAATTAACGAGGGATGAGCTTCATGATCGATTGGCTAAAGGATTATGTTGGCACTATAATGAACCATGCAACCGAGAACATCACTGCAAAAAGGGCTGGCTTCTTATGATTGAACTAGTGAAGTATAAAGACAATGAACCATCTGAAGAAGCCCTTGAACTTGAATAAGAAGCATAGAGAAATAGTCCCAATCGGTCGACTACGCAGTGCATGCATTGGCTGGCTACTCCGACCCACAGACGATGAAAGTTGGAGGACTTCTGAAACAGCAACCCATCACCATTCTCATCGACACGGGTAGCATAAATAACTTCCTCAATAGTAAGGTTGCTGCATGTTTGGCTTCAAATCGAATGTTGCAACAAGTTCGATATAAAGGTCACCGACGGTCGAATCCTCAATTACGATCAATGGTGCCCGCAGGTGAAACTACTCCTCTAAGACCAAGAAGTGGTAGCTGATTTCTTCCTCCTACCCATTGATGATTATGAAGTCGTACTCGGGATCGAATGGCTCACAACTCTAGGTGATATCTCCTGAAATTTTTCTAAATTAATTATAAAATTTTATCGCAAAGGGAGATAGGTCATGTTACGAGACAAGCACGAAAGCCATATTTCTATCGTTTCGTAGCAACGAATGAATAAAGTTTTACACAAAGTACAAGGTGGATTCGTAATGCATATCCAATAGCCATCTAAGGGGGAGAACGTATAAAACTCATATCCTAACCGGTCGCATGACCATCACCTTCCTATTTTGCCAAGCAAACCACCAGCAAACTTGCGACCATACCGTTATCCTCACTTGCAGAAGGACGAAATCGAGAACATTGTTAAAGAGATGCTTGACACTAGGGTGATTCGACCGAGTGACAGCCCTTACTCGTCACTGGTGTTACTAATGTGCAAGAAAAATGGTACGTGGTGGATGTTTGTTGACTTCCGGGCTCTAAACACCATCATCATCAAGGACAAATATCCTATCCCAATCGTAGATGAACTTTTAGATAAATTAAAAGGAGCCCGAGTCTTCACTAAATTAAATCTTCGATCCGAATACCATCAGATTCGGGTATGCACTAAGGACATTCTGCACACACAACGGTCACTACGAGTTTTTGGTAATGCCTTTCAGACTTACAAATGTTTCTTTTACCTTTCAAAGCTTGATGAATGACATCGTCTGAAGGTTTCTACACAAATTTGTATTGGTATTCTTTAATGATATTCTCATTTCTAGCCCTACGCTTGATATACATTTTGAGCACTTATGAACTATTCTAACCATTCTTCGAGAGAATACTCTTTATGTTAAACAATCAAAGTGCAGCTTCTTATAGCCTAAAGTGGAGTATCTAGAGAATATTATATCAGAGAATGGAGTGGCGATAGACCCAACAAAGATCGAGGCAATGCAAGGATGGCCAAGACCTACAAATGTAAAATTACTACGTGGCTTCCTTGGACTCACGGGCTACTATTAGAAGTTTGTGAACGATTATGACAAGATCAGTACCCCACTCATATCTCTACTCAAGAAGGACTCCTTTTCATGGTCGGATCAATCCTCCACAACCTTTGAAAGACTCAAGGCCTCCATGATGACGATGCCGGTCCTAGCGCTACTTGATTTCAGCCGAACTTTCGTGATTGAGGCTGATGCATCCAGAGTTAGAATTGGGGCTATTCTAATGTAAGATGGTCGAACCCTTGCTTACACCAGCAAAGCTTTATCTCCTTCATATCTTAAAATGTCCATGTATTACAAAGAAATGCTTGCTATCGTACATGCAGTTACAAAGTGAAGACCATACCTGATCGACCAGCACTTCCAGATTAAGACCGACCACCAAAGCCTTAAATATTTCTTGGAGTAGAAAATATCCTCCTTGGAGCAGCAACGATGGGTAACTAAACTCCTTGGCTTTGATTATGAAATTACTTACTGAAAAGGAAAAGAGAATGTTGTTGTAGATGCCCTATTTCAGCTACTAGGACAAGCCAAAATTTTAGCCATCTCCCATCCCTCCACCGACTTCCTCGACAATATTAGGGAGGAATGGAAAATTGATCCAGAAGCTTGAGCTATCATAGAAAAGTTGGAGAAAGACCCGTGGTCCATGAGTCATTACTCGTGGGATTCAAAGGACTTGCGCTACAAAGATTGAATTGTTATTGTTCCTTCTTCCCCTTGCATTCAAATTATTTACATGAGATACATTCCTCACCCTTAGAGGGCACTCCAGATTTCTGAGGACTTACAAAGGGGTGAAGAAAAACTTCTTTTGGAAGGGTAAGAAAAACTCAATTTATGATTATATATCCAAATGTGATGTATGTCAGCAACAGAAAGGCGAAAGAGTGGCAAGACCAGGGAAACTACAGCCACTACCTATACCAGACTCAGTATAGACTGACATTTCTATGGATTTCATTAAGGGGCTATCACTATCGCAAGGTAAAAGCACGATCTTTGTGGTGGTAGACCGCCTAACCAAGTATGCTCACTTCTGTGCTATGAAACATCCCTATACTACTGCTAGTATTGCTCAACTTTTTGTGAAACATATAATAAAATTGCATGGGATGCCAAAGTCAATTATGAGCGACTGTGATAGGGTATTCACAAGTAAATTTTGGATAAAGCTCTTTTATCTACAGAGCACCTAGTTGAAGATGAGCACAGTCTTTCATCCCTAGATAGACAGCCAAATAGAAGTGGTGAACAGATGCCTTGAGACATACCTATGGTGCTTCACTAGTGACCGGCCCAAAGAGTGGACAATGTGGCTTCCTTGGGCTGAATGGTGGTACAACATGACATTTTATTCATCAACTAAATGTACCCCTTATGAGGTATTGAATAGCTGACTGGCCCCTGTAATACCCAGATATGTGCTTGGTTCGGTCAAACTAGTTCAAGTCGACCAAATTTAATTAACAGGGACAAACTACTGCAACTACTAAAAGATAACTTGAATGCCACTTAAGCTTACATGAAGCAACAAGTAGACAACCACCAGAGTGAGCGGGAATTCACAGTGAGAGATTGGGTCTACCTTCGGCTCCAACCATACAAGCAGCTATCAATCAACGCAAGAGCATCAATGAAGTTGTCTCCATGATTTTATGAACCATACTAGATCTTAGAGCGAGTTGGGGTTGTGGCATACAAATTAAAGCTTTCAGATGACGCTAAGATATATCCCGTCTTCCACGTGTCCTTATTAAAGCTAAAGTTGGGAGAACATGAGAAGGCCCAAACTCAGCTGCTGAGCACCATTAATGATGGTGAAATCAAAGCCCAACCTAAAGCTATACTTGATCGGAGGATTGTGATGCGCCAACGACGCACTTCAACCGAAATACTTATGAAGTGGACTAACTTACCCTCCGAAGATGCAACATGGGAGTCACACGTGGAGTTGAAGATCCAGTTTCTAGAGTTTATGAACCCTCAGCCTTGAGGACAAGGCTAATCTGAAGAGGGCGGACTTGATAGGACTTCAATAGGGTTAAGTCCTAATCATCTTAGTACTAGTCAATAAAAACCATGTTAGATTGTAATAAAGCCACTCCTATCATATAAAGGAGTATGGCTAGAGTCTAGATTAGCCCTTAGTGCTTAGTAGCCACCACACCCCTTACTGGGTTGGTCGGCTAGGGTTTCCCCCTGCTTTGGTTGGCTATAGAGCCACTTAGCCGCCTCCTATTCCTATTAAGGCATGTTAGCTATAGGAGGGGCAAATAGGTAATTCTACTTAGACAAGCACCCCCTTAGTCTAGGGTTTTGATCCGTATTTAAAGATGTAGCTGCCCCCTTCTTGAATCAAGCAATCTACAATTTTAATTCAGCCTTGTGCTGAGTCCAGGAGGGAGGATCCCCTATAGTGTTCCAAGGGTTGATCCCATTCAAGGATCAAAATCCATAGAGCTCCATCTGGAGTTCTATCAAGTGGACCCATTTTCCTATTGAGAATGCTACTTGGGAGTCCTATGAAGAATTTGAGATAAAATTTTTAAAATTCATAGAGGCTCAGCCTTGAGGACAAGGTTGATTTGAAGAGGGTGGGTCTGATATGACTCAAGTTGGGTTGGGTCATAGTGGACTGAATTATATTACAGAATAAACCTTGATTGGCATAGAATAAACCTTGATTGGCTAACCACCTCTGATTAGGAGTCGGCTAGGGATTGATTGGATCCGAGTCCTAATTGGACTAGGATTCGGTTAGGAGGAGTTTGAATTGGAGTAAGAGTCCTATTAGGGTTAAGACTTAAAAACCCTATAAATAAGCATGTAAACTTTCCTTCTTCATCAATAAACTTTCAACTACTTTGCTTCAGCTCTTGAAGGTGAAACCTATGAGGACTGATCTCCTATAGATATCGAGGAGGGCTGATTCTCTATAGAGATTAGTTATCCCCGATAGAAATCTTTTAGTTCTATCAACTGGGAGCTTGCCGAAGGTGATCGGGTGCTTACCAGTTGTGCACCGAAAGATGATCTAAAGACTCATTGGGAGTTCATCGAAGGATATAGTGAAGTTTACTAGGAGTTCAGAAGATTGATTGACAAGTCGAACAACAAAAATGATTGTAATTGTGTCTTATTATGTCATAGTTAGCATCATGTGTTTTGAGTCTTAATTGAGTTAGCTTTGGAGAAATCCAAATTAACTCAATCATAGACAACTGGGTCTACTTTGGGTTAGATTTAAGCTTCGATTGACCTCATTTTGTTGACCTAGAAAGGGATCAATAGGAGGTACAAGTCGAGTATAAAACAGTATGGGAAAAGTACTATTTTGAGATTCCCAATGGTAGTACCACCGGTGGGCAACGGTAGTATCGTCATCACCTAGGAATCCTAGGTGCTCTTAGCGGTAGTATTGCTGGTGTCAGCGGTAGTACCGCCCATACCCTGGATTTAGAGGGATTTTACATTTTGGCTCCAAATTTTGAAGCCAAATTAGGGTCCATAAATACCCCAAGTTTTCTTGCTTGGGAGAGAAAGAAAGTGGAAGAAAAAGAGATAAAAATACTAGGAAAATACAATTAGAATTTTTTAAGAACTTCCCTTGTGTGCTTTTAAGTGTAAAGTGAAGTTAAGGGAAGAGTGAAAGATTGTAAAGGTTTCTCTCCTGAACCTATGAAAAAAAAAGAGTATAAAGGTTCTTCTCCTGAACCTAAGAAAAGGAGAAAGGTGTAAAGAGTTTTGAACTTCACCTATGAAAAAAGATCATTAGTGGATACCGATGGGTCTCGACGAAGGACTCAAGAAGTGGACGTAGATTAAGTTGGTGATCGAGCCACTATAAACTTATGAGTCTTTCTTTACTTACTTTTTATTTTAGCATTCTGTAGCTATTGAGATTCTTCATTCTGTCTTAAATTTAATAACTAACTTACTTGCTTTCAACGAATTTCAAGAAATACTTTCGATTTCCTTTTTACCTCAAGCATATTTTTTGAATCGAGTCTGTCTTTCACTTGTACTAATTCACCCCCCCCCTCTTAGTGCCAACTCGATCCTAACACCAAGAAGGTGATAGCGCTCCCATTTACCTTCCTATACACATAAGGTTCATCTTTATTCTTAATGAAGTCATAAGATTTGATCACCTCATCAAATCTTATATTCCAACTTTGGGAAGCTTGTTTCAGTCCATAGATGGACGGACTAATATGACTCCAGTAGGGTTGAGCCCTAATCATCTTAGTACTAGTCAATAAAAATCTTGTTAGATTGCAATAAAGCCACTCCTATCTTATAAAGGAGTATGACTAGGGTTTAGATTAGCCGATTTAGTGGTCATTGCCCCCCTTACTGGGTTGGTCGACCAGGGCTTCCCCCAGCTTAGGTTAGCTATAGAGCCAACCTAGCTGCCTCCTATTCCTATTAAGGCAGGTCGGCTATAGGAGGGACAAAGGGATAATTTTACTTAAGCAAGCACTGGTTTTGGTCGTCACCCCCCTCTTGAATTAAGCAATCATCGATTTTATTTCAGTCTTGTGCCGAGTCTAGGAGGGAGGAATCCCTACAGCATTCCAAGGCTTGATCCCTCTCAAGGGTAAAAATCTATAGAGCTCCTTCTGGGGTTCTATTATCTGGTATCAGAGTCGCATTCCTGCTATCCTGTAATCATCATCCACACCTCCATCTTCCAAGCAATTCTCATAATTGCTTTTGATGTCACATCCATCCACCATCGCCTACCAAGCCGCAGATCCATCTATCTACTGTCGCCCCCTATGAGATCTAGAAATCTGGTATTTTTTTATCATCCACCTTCTTCAATACTGCAAGATTCCTTATTTTACACATTCAAGATTTTTTTTCAAATTTTATCCACTAAAAATTTCATTTGTCACAAACATTATCATTGTTGTGATGGCAAAATGCTGCAGAAATTTTCAGCAGCATTTTTACCTATTGAAACTAGGTTATTTCTTCTTTCTAGTCAAAATTTTTACATATCCTAAAGATCAACTTGGCTTTCATTTGGGATTATTTTTTGGAAAAAACTCCTTCTGGAGTCGGTTTTCTTGTGCAATCTTTCACCATTATGCAATTCTAGAATTTTATGATGAAGGATCTATTTTTTCTCTTTTGCCCTATTTCCGTACTATTACGCTGCCAAAATTTCATAAAAAAATTTATTAGTATTAACAACATCCGAGTCAAGGGTTTTTGCATAATTTTCTTAAACTTTCCTTTGGAATTTACATTGAGAAGTCATCTCTAACGTAAAATTGATTCAGCAAGATAACACATCATAACACTTTTTTCTCATCAAATTCTATCAGATTTGAATGTTGTTTATTATGAGATTTTGGACTCACCTTTCCTTATCTCAAAACCCTACATCCTCACTAAAAACCTTTCTAAATATTGCCCTAAACCAAACCTAAATAGCCACCCAAATCAGCTATAAACCACAACCTACTCCCATCCAAATCGATTCACCTTCCAACTAGCCACCCCCTTCTCCAAAATTCTCATGCCACTAACCTGACAACAAAAAAAAGACCTCAATATTATAGTATAGAGGTGTATATTATAGCATCAAAGGAGGCCATCGATGTAAAGCTTGAAGCCTTTGAAAATCGCATGAAAGAGAAGATGTGATCCCTTTTCACCAAATTCAGGATTGGCCAATCGTCGAGCTTGAGGAAATCACAACAAGGAGAAACGTCAGATTAGTGAGATGATCCTAAAGAATGTGGCCACATCATCTCTGATCCCAAAAATCTGTGCATGAAGGTTGACTTCCCTAGATAGAAAGAAGGAGACCCGATCAAATGGATCTCGTGCGCGGAGGGCTATTTTTTGTTCTACCGGACCGCCAATGCCATATGAGTGGAGATTGCTATCATCCACCTCGAGGGAGATGCTATTCAGTAGTTTATTTAGGTTGAGCACACCCATGGAGGACTCTCTTGGCAGCGGTTCAAGGAAGGACTACTAAACCACTTTGGACCAACTGATTTTAACAACATCGACAGACAATTGGCAAAGATAAATCAAACCTTCACAATATAAGAATACCAAACAAGGTTTGAATGTTTATCTAATTAAACTATGGATTAGTCTAAAAAATAACTTTTAGGGACTTTCATCGACGGCCTAAAGCTAGAGATTCAGGGAGAAGTAAAGGCACGACAACCATACACTCTTATGGCGGCGATTTCCTTTGTGTGTATTCAAGAAGAATGATTGAACCAAGAGGCATGAAAGATAAGGGTCGCTCTCTAACCAGCCATGCTAAGGCTTATAGCCCCCTCTACTGCCATTCAAGCCCCCGTACTAAAAAAATTTATGGGGGATGAGCTTTGTGAATGATTGGCCAAAGGATTATGTTAGTACTGTGATGAACCATGGAGCCGAGAACTTCGTTGCAAAAAGAGCAGCTACTTATGATTGAACCAATGGAGGATGAGGACAATAAACCATCTGAAGAAGCCCTTGAACTTGAAGAAGAAGCCATGGAGGAAGAGTCCCAACTGGCCGACTACGTAGTGCATGCATTAGTCGGCTACCCCAACCCGTAGACGATGAATGTTGGAGGACTTATGAAACAACAACCCATCACCATTCTCATCGCCACGGGCAGCACAAATAACTTCCATAATAGTAAGGTTGCAGCATGTTTGGCACTTTAAATCCAAGGTTGCAACAAGTTTGATGTAAAGGTCATAGCCGAATCCTCAATTGCGACCAACGGTGCCCGCGGGTGAAACTACTCCTCCAAGACCAAAAAGTGGTAGTTGATTTCTTCCTCCTATCTATCAATGATTATGAAGCTATACTCGGGATTGAATGGCTCACAACGCTAGGTGATATCTCTTAGAATTTTTTTAAATTAATCATGAAATTTTGTTATAAAGGGAGACCGGTCACGTTATGAGGTAAGCATGGGAGCCATATTTCCATCATTTCATCACAATGAATGGAGAAAATTTTGCACAAAGCATATGGTGATTTCTTGATGTATATCTAGCAGCCATCTAAGGGGGAGAACATTCAAAACTCAGATCCTAAGCTTGCCCTCTTGCTGGATGAATTCGTAGATGTTTTCACAGAGTCACGCGGGCTACCCTATAATAAGTCGTATGACCACTGTATTCCTATTTTTTTAGGCAAACCTCTAGCAAATTTATGATCATACTGATATCCTCACTTGCAGAAAGATGAGATTGAGAACATCGTTAAAGAGATGCTTGACACCGGGGTGATTCAACCGAGTTGTAACCCTTACTCCTCACCGATGTTGCTAGTGTGCAGATCTGGATACCATCAAATTCGGGTTTGCACTGAAGATATTTTGAAAACTACATTCCGCACGTATAACGGTCACTACAAGTTTTTGGTAATGCCTTTCGGACTTACAAATGATCCTTCTACCTTTTAAAGCTTAATGAATGACATCTTTCGAAGGTTTCTATGCAAGTTCATATTGGTATTCTTTGATGATATTCTCATTTATAGCTCTACACTTGATATGCATTTTGAGCACTTACGAACTATTCTAACCATTCTTTGAGAGAATACACTTTATATTAAATAGTCACAGTGTAGCTTCTTACAGCCTAAAGTGGAG
Source organism: Ensete glaucum (assembly GCA_021527575.1). Taxonomy (NCBI): domain Eukaryota; kingdom Viridiplantae; phylum Streptophyta; class Magnoliopsida; order Zingiberales; family Musaceae; genus Ensete; species Ensete glaucum. Next base: position 40,639,095 of record CM038551.1, on the reverse strand, counting down.
TATCTATGGCATATTGTATCAGAGGATGGAGTGGCGGTAGACCCGACAAAGATCGAGGCAATGCAAGGATGGCTGAGACCTATAAACGTAAAATCACTACGTGACTTCCTTGGACTCACGGGCTACTACCGGAAGTTCGTAAAAGATTATGACAAGACCAGTACCCCACTCATGTCCCTACTCAAGAAGGACTCTTTTTTATGGTCGGATCAAGCCTTCGCAGCCTTTTAAGACCGACAACCGTAGCCTTAAATATTTATTAAAGTAGAAAATATCTGCCCTAAAGCAGTAATGATGGGTAACTAAACTCCTTGGCTATGATTATGAAATTATTTACCGAAAAGAAAAAGAGAATATTATTGCAGATGCCCTATCTCGGCTACCGGGACAAATTGAAATTTCAGCCGCCTCCTTTCCCTCCACCGACTTCCTCGATAATATTATGGAGGAATGAAAGAATGATCCAGAAGACTAAGCCATCATAGAAAAGTTAGATAACGACCCGGGGTCCATGGGTCACTACTCGTGGGATTTGAAGGACTTACGCTAAAAAGATTAAATTGTTATTGTTCCTTCTTCCCCTTGCATTCAAATTATTTTGCACAAGATGCATTCTTCACCCTCAGCAGGGCACTCCAGATTTCTGAGGACTTACAAAAGGGTGAAACAAAACTTCTTTTAGAAGGGCATGAAAAAATTTAATTTATGATTATATCTACAAATGTGATGTATGTTAGTAGCAAAAAGGCAAAACAGTGGCAAGACCGGGAAAACTACAACCACTACTCATACCAAACTCAGCGTGGACCGACATTTCTATAGATTTCATCGAGGGGCTGCCACTATCCTAAGGTAAAAGCATGATCTTTGTGGTGGTATATCGCCTAAGCAAGTATGTTCACTTATATACTGTGAAACATCCCTATACTGCTGCTAGTATTGCTCAACTTTTTGTGAAACATATAGTAAAATTGCATAGGATGTCATGGTCGATTGTGAGTGACCGTGACAGGGTATTTCATAAGTAAATTTTGGATAGAGCTCTTTCATCTATAGGGCACCCAGTTGAAGATAAGCACAGCCTATTATCCCCAAACAAACGGCCAAACAGAAGTGGTGAACAGATGCCTCGAGACATACCTATGGTGCTTCACCAATGATCGGCTCAAGGAGTGGATAAGGTGCTTCCTTGGGTTGAATGGTGATACAACATGACATCAACTAAATGTACCCCTTATGAGGTATTATATGGCCGATCGACCCCTATAATACCCAGATATGTGCTTGTTCGGCCAAAGTAGATTAGGTCGACCAAAATTTGATTAATAGGGACAAACTGCTACAACTACTGAAAGACAACTTGAATATCACTCAAGCTCGTATGAAACAACAAACAGACAACAACCAGAGTGAGTCGGAATTCACAGTAGGAGATTGAGTCTACCTTCGGCTCCAACCATACAAGTAGCTATCAATCAACACAAGAGCATCAATGAAGCTATTTCCATGATTTTATGGACTATACTCGATCTTAAGCAATCATCAATCTTAATTTAGTCTTGTAGTGAGTCTAGGAGAGAGGAACCCCTACAGCTTTCCAAGGGTTGATCCCCCTCAATGGTCAAAATCTATAGAGCTCCTTCTAGGATTCTATCATGGACCTCGGCAACCTGCACACCTTATCTCGCGGTTCCTTGGATATAATCCCTTAGGCTATATTATATACACCTCCTTCTCAAGGTAGCTATTGACGAACATGGTTTTCATATCTATCTGCTAGATCTCATAATCATGATGCATTGCTATAGCTAAAAGCATTATGATGGATTTTAGTATGGCTATAGGTGAGAAGGTTTCGTCATAGTCAACTCCTTGCCTTTGACGATACCCTTTGGCCATTAGCCTTACCTTATTGGTCTCCACCTTTCTATCTACTATGATCTTCTTCTTAAAGATCCACTTTTAACTAATAGGTATAATACCCTCTGATGCCTTAACAAGGTCCCAAACCTTGTTAGAGTATATGGAATCAATCTCAAAATTCATGACTTTTTGCCACTTCCCGGAGTCTATACTCATAATAACCTCCTCGTTGGTTTGAGGATCAACATCTTGAGTGTCCTCTCCATTGATATATCGCACATATCTCTCAAGAGGGTATGATACTTTATTAGACCTATGCAAACTTGGAACTTGTGTGCTAGGTACCTGAACGACTCAATCTCCAGATTGGTTCTTGAGCTAGGTTCTCCAACCTCGCTCAATTATATCACACTCACATTGTTTTTACCAAGAATGTGTTCCTTCCCAAGGAACACTCCCATGGTATTTTGTGTGTTATGAAAGGGAACAAGGGTCCATGTAGAGTTATGGAGGAGAGCATTATATTCTTTGCACATTGTGCTGGTTATAGGTGCCCTACAAGCCAATCATGTGAGTGATGACATGTACGATATACTGCATGATCTTTTTGCTTATTATTATTATTGACATATTTTCATTTTATGTTGCCTGTTGCATATATAGTGATGTCCTTAGATCAGTGTAATGGGAATCAAATCGTTATGAGATCATGATAATGAGACTGGTTCGTATTTATACACAGACCTTAAATAGTTCCTATCGTAGGTTACTTTTAGAACCCCTGTGGATTTTAAGCTTGGGATTGATCTCTATAGGGGATTGACATCCTGGAACTCTATAGGGGTTCCCTCCTCTAGGAAATTCTATATAATGGATAAAAGGAATTTGATTTATTAATGATTAAATAGTGGTGGCTACATGAGTTTATATAGGGACTTAAAACCCTAACTCCTAATAAGACTCTTTTTTTAATTAAACCAAGACTCCTACTAAACCAAGACTCCTACCAAGAATACAACTCCTACTTTAACTCTTAACCAACCTAGAGAGAGTCCAAACTAATGGGGACTCTCCCTCTTCTATCCCTAGCCCCCACCCCAAATAGGAGAAGTGGTTGGCTAGGAGTTCCTCTCCATAAGGACTCCTTACTAATCCCAGTTGACCACTTTTTCAATAGGGGGTGGCGGTTAATTTAGGATTTTATTACACTCAATGACATTTCGACTTAGCAGACTTAGGACCCGACCTAGCTAGGGTCCTAATAGACCCACCCTATTCAAAGCATCCTTATCCTCGAAGCTGAAGCTTTATGATCTCCAGGTCCCAGTCTATAGCTTGTCATGAGACTTCCTTGTTGCATTTGTGGTAGGCGCATCATGATCCCATGATTCAGCTTTGTCTTATATATCTTTTTCTCGGTGGTAGTGTCTAGGTGGTGATACATCATGATCTAACGATATTATGCAATCTCAAGTTGGAACTGGGCCTCCTCATCGACTTAGGTGTCAAGTAGATAGATCTGGGCGGTGTCATCCTCTATAAACTTTTATTTGAGGTGGGATACCTAGAGGATCAGTTATAATTTTGGATTGGTGCGTCGATCCAATCCATAAGTCACGGTTCTAATATGATCCCCAATTTTATAAGGTCCAAAGTAGTTGACAGACCACTTCCTTGAGGTTTGAATTTCCTGCTGGTAGGGCTAGAAGGGTAGGAAAGCTTGATCTTCAAATTTTCTTTTGCTCTAAAGTTTGTCAAGAGGCCGTTTCTTCTTTGCATGAGTTACAATATCGTTGATCTTTAGTAGGATCCAATCTTTCTTTTGAAATGGTGGCTCCCCTTTAGTATGGTCCATGATGATGAGAGCCTGATCTGGCGTGAGCAGGGACTATAATTTTTTTGGGCTTCTTTTTCGTGTTGTGGACCTATATCGAGCCAAGTTTTAAATTTAGCAACAACTAGTATTCCCTTGTAGATTAGAAGCCTCATGTGAAGTGTGGGGAAAGTCTTGGTGTGGAATAGGGGTCAGTCATCTTGCATAAGGATGGTGTCGATCCGAACTCCTAATGCATCTGCTTCAATAATAAAAGTTTTGTTAAAGTCAAGTAGTGCTAGCATAAGTGTCGACATCATGGTTACCTTTAGAGTATCAAAGGTAGCGGAGGCTTTGTCTAACCACTAAAAAGCATCCTTTTTCAATAATGATGTGAAGGGGGCACTGATCCTTCCAAAGTCCTTGACGAATATGCAATAGTAGCCTGTCAATCTGAGCAAACCGTATAGCGATTTTATGTTCTTAGGTGTCGGCCAACTTTGCATTGCCTCAATCTTGGAAGGGTCCACTGCTATACCTTCTTTCGAGATTATGTGCCCAGGATACTCCACCTTCTATTGAAGAAAGTTGTATTTTGATTATTTGACAAAAATAGTATGCTCCCGAAGAATCGTTAAAACAAGTCATAAGTGTTGAAGATGACTTTCAAGTGAAGGGATATAAATAAGAATGTTATAAAAGAAAACCAATACAAAATTATAAAGATAAATTTAAAAAATATTATTTATGAGGCTCTGAAAGGTGGAGGGAGTATTGGTGAGACCGAAGGGCATCATCAAAAATTCATAGTGGTCATTGTGCATTTGAAAGGCGGTCTTTGGTATGTCATCTTCGCACACTCGAATCTGATGATATCTAGATTACAAGTCCAACTTCATAAAGATCTATGCTCCTTTTAATTCATCAAAAAATTCATCCACCATAGGAATAGGATACTTGTCCTTCACCATTATGCTATTGAGAGCATGATAATCTACGCACATTCGCCACGTTCCATCTGTCGTTCATACTAGGAGCACGGGCGAAGAGTAGGGGCTGTAACTTGACCGAATGACCCATGTTTCATGGAATTAAAAAAAAATTTGTTCAAATAAAATCTTGGTTTAAAGAAAACTTTTCATTCAAATAAAATCGAGATCAGAAGTATTTCTTCAAATTTTAAATATATGAGTGGTTCAAACTAAAGATCGAGAAACTTCGATTTAGCTAATGAATGCTGAAAATAAACAGGAGAGAAACACTCACAATTTATAGTGATTCGACCACAATCTTTGCCTACATCCACTTCGAGTCCTCTTCGTCAAGGCCTACCAGTGTCCACTACCAATCTTCTTTGGATGAAGACAAAACCCTTATAGACTTTCAACTCACAAGGGAGACTTTTTATAAGGATTACAACACTTAGCTCACTCCCTTCCCCATTTTCTTTTTTTTACACACTTTTAGCACACTTTTTTTCATAAATTTTTGCCCAATGACTTGTGTGAATGTATGTGCTAAATGCAAGAAGACTTGGGGTATTTATAAACCCTAATTGGCTTCAGAAATGGAGCCAAAATTTGACCAATCCTGGAAGATCTTGGTACTTACAGTACTATCATCAAATGTTGCCCAGAAAACAATGCAACGGTGGTACTACCATCGACCCGAGCAGTACTACCACCGACCTAGGTGGTACTATCACCGGCCATGGGCGATACTATTGTCAAGAATCTTGGAAAAATGATTTCTCCACTTTTTCAATCCCGACTTGTACCTTCTATTGATCAATTCTTAGATCAACTAATTGAGCTCAACTTGAGCTTAATCCATTCCCATAGTGGACCTAGTTGTCTCACATTAAATTGATTTGGATTCCTTCTAAATTAAATTAGATTAGGACTCAAACCTAACTATGACTCACTAATTACAACATACAAGACCATCTTAATAAATGACCTAACTCCGGGTAATTTGGCAACCTTTGATATTCTTGCAGTGAATCTTATGGTCTTCTTTTGGTGATCTACGGGCATGTTCCCAGCGAGCTTCCCAATTCCTTCGGCGAACTCCTGGAGAGTTCCTACTGCATCTTCCGAACCTTGGCCCGATGCCCAAACTTGATCCTGGCCCCACAATTGATTGTAACTCTGTTTCTCTGTCATAGTTAAACCTACATTACTTCCTCTAACACACATGTTAGATTAAACACTCAGCAATTAATTTAATCATCAAAATCTGAGATTCAATAATCTCCCTCATTTTGATGATGATAATCAATTAATGATGGGAGTTAACCTTAACTCCTCCTATTTTTATACCATAAATGAAATAATATAAACTTAAATTCAAGAGAACCATATATTCTTGAATTCAAGTATCATGAAATAATTTTTCATGTAATTTTCATCAATATTTCAAGGATGCAACAAGACACTCAAACATCAATTTCAGAAATGATATAATATCAATGTCAACAAAAATTTTGCTTTAAGTTATCAACTCATCAAATATTTTCAAAGTATATAACATGAATTTTAAAATTATACATCAGTCATATATTTGAAAATCTCCCCTTAAGTCATTAATCATTTCTCCCCTTTGTTTATCAGCAAACAAAGAGAAATACCCATGTTAATTTTTTTTTGTGTCATTAATATCTATTTCTCTCCCTTTGTTATCAACAAAAAGTTGAAATGTAGAGCTAATGATTTTAAGGCATATGTGTTATTGCTCTCCCTTAGTAAAATAGGATATGAGCCATAAAAATTTTCTACTCTTTGTGAATAATAAAGAAATAAATAAGGGAGGAGTTGTAAAACATCATTAAGAAGAGCTCTCAATCTTATAAATGTGAATTTCGAAAAGAATATTTTGAAGATGAGCTCAAAAATCCAAGAAATCCAAGAATATTCAAAAATCTAAGAACTACTCATGCATTTAAATTTATCTTATGTAAATTTCAAGTAAAAGTAGCAAATAAATCTGAAAAATAGTAAATCATGCATTTTGATGGTTTAGCATTCTTAGCGCTCTTTTAATGAAGTCAAATTTCTCTTAATTTAATGGCTTAATAAAAATATATTCTAATTGATGTTTAGTATCAAAAAATTCCAAAGATATGTTTAGATTATTCATATGATCTCTAATAAAGTGATGCTTAATATCAATATATTTAGTTCTTGAGTATTGAACGAGATTTTGTTAGACATATTATATTTGTTTTGTCACATTTTATAGGAATATTTTTTAAATAAATTTCATAATCTTCTAATGTGTTTTTCATCTAAATAACTTGGGCACAACATGCACTAGCAGCAATATATTGAGCTTCAGCTGTAGATAAGGTAATCGAATTTTATTTCTTAGAAGACTAAGAACAAGAGCATATCCTAAAAATTGACATATCCTGGTAGTACTTTTTCTATCTGTTCTGTATCCTCCAAAATCGACATTCGCAAAAGCAAGTAAATCAAAGTTTTTAGATTTTAGATACAATAACCCTAAGGTAGAGGTTCCTTTTAAATATCTAAATATCAATTTAATTACTTTAAGGTGAGAAAGTTTAGGATTGGATTGAAATTTTACATATAATCTAACACTAAACATTATATCTGGTCTAGTAACAGTTAATACAACAAGTTACCTATCATTCCTCTATATATCCTTTGATCAAAATTTTCTCCCTTATTATCTAATTCTAATTTTTTAGAAGTACTCATGGGTATGTTTATAGCCTTAGCATTTTCCATACCAAAATGTTTTAACAAGTCTAAGGTATATTTATTTTGACTAATAAAGATACCATCATTCAATTGTTTTATTTGCAATCCTAAGAAAAATGTTAGTGCTCCCATCAAGCTCATCTCAAATTCATGGCTCACACTCTTGGCAAAAGATTCACATAAGGATTCATTTGTTAAACCAAAAATTATATCATCTCCATAAATTTGAGTAACAAAAAAATTATTTTTAAAATACTTAAAAAATAATGTAATATCAACCTTGTCTTTCAAAAAATTATTTAAAATAAGGAAAGATCTAATCTTTCATACCAAGCCTTAAAAGTTTGAAAACATGATTCAGAAGAAGATTATTTTCAAAACCAAGGGGTTGTTTAATATACACTTCTTTGGAAATAAAACTATTAAGAAAAGTACTTTTAACATCTATTTAAAATAACTTAAAATCTTTAAAAGATGTAAAGACAATAAGCATCCTTATGGCTCCATGTCTAGCCACAAGAGCAAAGGTTTCTTCATAATTAAGTCCTTCTTCTTGGTTGAAACCCTTAGCCACTAATCTAGCCTCGTTTCTAACTATGATACCATTTTCATCTTGCTTATTTCTAAAGACCCATTTTATATAAATCACTAATGGTCATTAGGTCTAGGAGCAAACTGCCATACATCATTTTTCTCAAATTGATTTAACTCTTCATGTATTACAAGAACCCAAGAGTCAACTTTTAGGGCTTCATCAATGCATTTTGGTTTAACTTGAGAAAGAAATATGGTATTAGCACAAAAAATTTTAAAAGAAGAATGGGTTTGAACATCTCTTGATGTATCTCCTATTATAAGCTCCTTAAGATATGCATTTACATACTTCCATTCCTTGTATAAGGATTTGGAAGTAGATTCATCTAAGTTGCTTTTAGGAGAGTTATCATTTAAATTCAAAGTGTCAAAATCAAGTTCATTATCAAAATCAATTTTCTTAGGTTCGAAAATCTCATTGAAAACAACATGAATAGATTCTTCACTTACTAAAGTTCTTTTATTGAATGCATGATAAGCTTTTGAAATAGAAGAATAACTACGAAAAATGATTTCATCGGATTTTGCATCAAATTTTCTTAAGGCATCATTTTTATTCAAAATAAAATATTTATAACTAAATACTTTAAAATAAAAATATTAGATTTTTTACCATTCCATAATTCATAAGGAGTTTGAGTGAGTAATGGTCTTACAAGAATCTTATTTAAAACATAGCATACCGTGTTAACGGCTTTAGCCCCAAAAATATTTGGGTAGGCTATGTTCATTTAACATGGTTCTAGCCATTTCGTATAAACTCCTATTTTTCTCTTTCTACTACCTCATTTTATTATGAATTTCTAGGAGTAGAGAAGTTATAGATATAACCATTTAAGTCATAAAAATTTTGAAACTTATTGTTTCGAAATTCACCACCATGATCACTAGTATTGATGAAATTATAAAATCTTTTTCATTTTGAATAATTTTATAAAATTTGAAAAAATTAAAAGAATCACTTTTGTGTGCCAAGAAATAAGTCCAATTGTATCTATTATAATTATCTACTAAGACAAATACATATTTGCTGCCTCCCAAACTTGTAGTATCAATTGGTCCAAATAAATCCATATGAATAAATTGTAGTGCCCTAGATGTACTTATTTGATTTTTTAACTTAAAGTTATTTTTTATTTACTTTTATAATTGGCAAGTATCACATATTTTATCCTTAACAAACTTAAGTCCAAGCAATCATGTTACTAAATCTTTGGTAGAGATTTGGTTGAGTTCTCCTATGCCAAATCCAAGTATCATCATTTAAAGCTGGAATGCATGTTTCATCATAAAAATTTTCAATGTCAATAGTATACACATTTTTATTCCTTAAGGCAACCAAAGATTTATTCTTGTGTGGCATTTCAACTATATAAGCATTAGATTCAAATTTAGTAATTTATCCTTTATCACATAATTGGCTAATACGAAGTATATTATGTTTCAAGCCATCAACTAAAAGCACAACTTCAATTAAAAGGTTTGATATGTTACCTATAGTTACTTTTCCAATGATTTTTCCTTTGTTGTTGTCTCCAAAAGTGACAACTCCTTCATTTAGGCTAGTGAGCTTAGAAAATTAAGTTGTATCTCTAATAATATGCCTTGAGTATCTACTATCAAGATACCATTTGGTGCTTCTAGCCTTAGTTTGGAGATGAACCTACAAGAAAGATGGTTTTAATTTAGGTACCCATTTTACTTTTGGGTCCCTTATGAAAAGCTTTACCTAATTTATCTAAAGGTCTTTGGTTGTTTATGATTCCTTTAGGAATCCAAATTAATTTATATGGACTATACTTCTTTAATGAACATTCATAATTCATATATCCTAATCTACCATAAAAGTTATATTTTATTTTCAGTGGCAAGTTTAGAGTGGGTCTTTTAATAAAGGTAGTTGGCTTTTTTTAGGTATTTCCCACAAAGCCTGTGCCTTCTTTCCTATGAACATAACCCTTATGTGCAAGGATCATGTTTAAGGATTTATTCCCTATCTTAAATTTCTCTAATGTTGTTTGCAACACAATACTTTCCATTTTAAGTTCTTCTAAACTTTCACATTTGGTGCATGAACTATGTGATGATGATACTCCATGTATTTCTTTAAATTTACAGGACTAAGAATCTTTTACTGATATACGAAGGAGGTAACTTCTAGGTTAAGGGCTACACAAACTTGAGTTTCCAATTAACTAGTCGAACTCATGATATGTCTTTACCCTGATTGGAGGAGCAATAAGCTAGAAGAGTTTCAAGCAAAATATTATTGTTGACTCAACCATAGAGACGGAGTATATTACTACAACGAAAGCAATAAACGAAGGGGTGTGGATAAAGAAATTCATCATGGATTTAAAGTCATACATGGTGGTGAGGAATTGATTCCTATATATTGTGACAATAATGGGATGATAGCTCTAACAAGGGAACATAGGTCTCATTAGAATTGTTCCGAGTAGGTTCCAACTGATTAAAGAGATTGTGGCTTGTGAAGATATATCAATAGAAAGAGTTTCATCCAAAGATAACATCGCAGATCTGCTGATACAACCATTGCCTCATATTGTATTTTAGCATAATAATAGTCTGATGGGTATTAGACATTTAAATGATTGGCTTTAGGTCAAATGAGAGATTACCAGTTACCAGTGCCCTGCAAGCCTAATTAAGTGAGTAATGACATGTGTGACACACTACGTGATCTTTTAAATTATTATTATTATTGGTATATTCTTACTTTATGTTGCATGTTGTATATACTATTATATCCTTGGATGTATATAATGGGAATCAGATCATGATGAGATCATGATAATGAGATTGATTCACTTTTAAATATAAACCCTAAATAATCTTGGTTATAGGTTACTCGAGAGGGACATCAAGATACTCGGACAGACCATGTATTGTATACTTCTCTATATGATGGGGGCAACTGGTCTCATAGCTACTTGTGTGGGGACACTAAGGGTACAGTATAAGTGCTCATTAGAGAATGAATTTACTGATTGATCCCCTTATATAATGATGGATGGTTAATGATAACATCATACAACGATTCCGTAGTTTCAGTTGTGTATCTAGTCCTTAGACTTGACACAAAGGATGCCTTATTTAAGTACTCCTTTATTTGATACCAGACTTATAGGTTTGGAAAGTTTCAGATCTATTATAGCTGGTTATCAAGATTGATAGTCAACCTTACAAATGCAATTGAGTGTCAATAGAGGAATATCTACTCTTATTATCATGAGAGGAATATCCCATGTGTTATTGCTTAGACACATCCCTGGCTAAAGTCATTTAGATTGAAAGAGGAGTTCTCCTAGAGAATCCGATTAGAACGAGATTTGGACAGATAACGTATGTGACTTAACAATATCTTACCCAATATACGGTCTCTAAGATATTAGATGAATAAGGTGTTGAATCTCGAATTTTAATGATGAAATCAATTGATGGGCTATTGATCTAACAAGGTTGTTAAAGTTGACTGATATAGAATTAACTACAACAGAGAGAAAATTACAATCAGAAGTTTGACCAAAGTCAAGTCCAGGCATCGAGCCGGAGTGAGGACGATGTAATTGGGAACTCACCTGGAGTGCGTCGGGAGCTTGATGAGGGTATCGGGAGCTTGCCAGGATGGCGTAAGGGAGTTCACCAAAAGAAGACCGAGACTCGTCGGAAGATTATCGAGGATAGCCGAAATACTTGCTGGGAGTTGAAAAGGTCTTGATTGGATTTGTTGGTCATATTGATTATAATTAATTAAGTCATAGTTAGCATTGTTAAGGTTGAGTCCTACTTGAGTTTGATTTCGAAGGATCCAAATTAATTCAAGTGAGGCTAACCGAGTCCACTATAGCGAGTGGATTGAGCTCAGGTCGAGCTCAATTGGTTGACCTAAGAATTAGTCAACAGAAGGTATAAGTAAAAATTGGAAAAGTGAAGGGAATTACTATTTCGGGTTTTTTGACGGTTGTACCGCTGGTGAACGGTGGTTGTATCGTCGTTGCCTAGGTTTTCAGGCAACTACCAGTGGTTGTACTACACTTCCTAGGATTTCAGGCAGCTTTCAGTGGTTGTACCACCGGTACCCGATTTTCCCGGGTGCACTTGAATTTTAGCTTCATTCTTCTAAAGCCAATTGGGGCCTATAAATACGCCAAGTTTTCTTGCATATTATACAACAATTTTAGGCTAGAAATTTTGTGATGAATTATTTGTAAAAATTGTAAGAAAAAGAAAAGTGGTAAGGGAGAGAGGAAAGTCTTGTAAAACTTATAGTTCTCCCTTGTAAGGTTTAAGGTTCATGTCCTATGCCTAGTAAAAGGAGCATGAAAAGTGTAAGGTTTAATCTTCAACCAAAGAAGATTGATAGTGGATGCTAATGGACCTCGAAGAAGAGGACTCGGGAGTGGACATAGGCTAGGTTGAGGCCAAACTAATATAACTATGAGTATGCCTTATTTGCTTTACTTGCTACTTTCTATTGCTCTCAATTAGTCTATAGTTAGATACAAGCTTCAATTTATTGGCTTCTCCTAAATTGGTTTCTTGATCGATTTTAACGAAATACTAAAAAGTACATCTGATTTTCTTTCTTCATTTTCCGCAAGTAAAGGTTTTAGAATCGTGAACGTTCACTCTTACACTAATTCAACCCCCCCCCCCCCCTCCTCTTAGTGTCAATTAATCTTAACAGTTGGTATCAGAGTAAGATTTTACTCATTGGACTAAACATGGGTAAATGTCTTCATTCGGCATAAACGAGGGACATTTTATTAAATGTCCTCCCATGTTCAATGGGATGAATTACATATCTTGAAAAATTGAAATACATATTTTTTTATTTTGATAGATTTTGATTATGTTATATTATCAAAAATAATTTTTAGAAGTCATCCAATACAATAAATGATTGGAATGATTATAAAAAATAAATATCTTCTTTAAATGTAAAAGCAATAAATGCTTTATTTTGTGCTTTAAATAAAAACAAGTTTGATCGGGTTTCTTCTTGCGAATTGGGTTTTGATATATGACATACATTAAAAATCACATTTGAAAGCACACTTAATCTAAATTAATCATTAAATAGAAAGACTTCCAAAAATAAATTTGAAAAATACCTTCCAAAAAATAGGAAGAATGGTGAACTAAGAACAGAAGAAGACCTTCCAAAAAATAGGAAGGAAATATAACTGAGAATATATGACTCCTCAAGTAAAATCTTAAGTAATGAGAACTTTGAGCATTTAACAAATGAATCAGATAAATTAATGAATAAAAATCATAAAAAATAAACTTAAATTGGACAAAACCTCTTACTATGAATGCAAGAAGCCCAAGTGCTTTAAAGATGAAGAGCATAAGCAAGAAAAAGTAGAGAATCTCACACTTATAACCATCAACAACGAGGTAAGTGAGTCTTCAAATATTTTATTTACTAAATTATTAAGTTCTTTTCATGAGCTTTATAATGAGTTTAGAAAAATTAACAAGTCTTATAAATTACTTAAGGAAGAGTATGATTCTTTAGTTAGTAAATTTGAACAAATGCATGATGGATCACCATCACATAATTCATGCACTAAACATGAAACCTTGAATGATGCATCAACATCATATTTTTTTTAAGTGTGAGCCACTAGAGATAATTAAACAAAAAAATAACATACCACAATAAACTCTAAAAAGGCCTAAGATAATAAGTCTTTGAACATGATCCATATTAATAAGGGTCATGTTCATAAGGAAGGTGTTGGTATTGTAAGCAATACTCATCAAAAGCAACTTAGAAGACCCACATTACACTCTTTGCCCAAAAATAAATATAATTTTTATGGTAAATATAAACACTATGCCTATAGGTGTTTATTTAGAAAATATAGTCCATATAAACTAATTTGGATTCCTAAAGGAACCATAAATAACCTTAAGCTATTAGAGAAAATAGTATATTGTTAATGAAGCCATTTTGATGGGCCCCAAATGATGAACCATCAAGCCATTTTGATGGTTCATCATTATACAATTAATCTTGATGATGCATAGCTAGAACACACTAGTATGAAAATGAACTAGAACTAAATAACTTTATTTATTATTGATGAAAAATTATTTATATTAAAATTTATGAAAATGAGATTTTGATGTAAATTGAATGATATGTTTAAAATCATTGGCTTGGATATTTGTTAATCTAAATGCAAAGGATATTGTTGAATGACTTAAATGTTATTATGTTTTTGACTAAGTTATCTTATAAATATCATTATTGAATGATTGATGTAAATGGTTGAATACTTATATGTTAAGATTGAATGTGCATTGTTAAATGATAGATTACTTTTGAATTTAAACATAGAATAAATAAAATTTGGAAATGAGTTTGTCAACTCCTTGCACTATGTGTAAAGAGATAGACTCATTTAAATGTTGGAATTGAGATAGGTTGAATTTTTGCTTTAAAGATGTTTTATCATTTTGATGTATTATAGTAATTACCTTAATGATTCCTTTTAGAATGAAATTTAGTTTTCAGTCTTAAACGATAATTCATTCTTGAAATAAAACATATGAAACAACTAAAAAGGAGTATAATTCTTCTTGAAAAGTTCTTTTCCTATCAATTCTTCAACAAGAGATAAAATGATACAATTATTATTAAATCTCTTAAAGTACAAAAATGAATTAGAGAGCTTTAGCTATTTTCTTTTGAAAAACAATCTATGTTGCCTTCATTGAAATTTTTCAAAAAGTAATTTTTGATGATGATATTAGATATGTTTTCAAATGACTTTTTAAAAAATTATGAATCTATCTAAGTTTATCGATATTTTGATGATTTTATCATGATCTTGACATCTTAAAAAATTACAACTTGAAATCCTTATATAAATCAAGTTTGTTCAAAAAATTATATAAATGAATCATAATTTGTCTCTTCGGATCTATAACTTAAAAATCTTCTTATGAACCATACTTTTGACAACTTGAAGTTTCATATATATAAATCAAGATCTTCCATTTTTTCTTTCTTAAAATTAACTCATGATCTTGTTATTTATAATTTGATATTTTTATAAATGAAGACTCTTCTTTGTTCTCTTAAGATTCTATTTTATCATCTAAGAGGAGATCTATTAAATTAAATTATGTCTTTTGGTATTCATAAATATCTTTTGATATTAATATTTTTCTTGACATGATTTATTTTATAACTTATGAATGGTAAAACTTATCACCAAAATTAGTATTTCTTAAATTTGTGATAGTTGAAAATTAAAAGAGTTTTATTTTATTATGAACATTTTCTTGATGAGAATTATGTTTAAATCTCTATGATTTTCTATTCTTAATAAAAAAGGAGATTTATGATCTTATTAATTGTAATTAAGATTTTTTATCAAGATCATTCTTTGATTTTATTAAAAAATTTATCTAAATGAATTAGGTGTCTTAAGATGTATCTTGGATGAATTAAGATTATTTAATCCCCTAACACTTATTTTTATTATTTATAAAGAAAAAAAGGAGAGATTTATTAAATTAAATCATGTCTTTTAGATTTGAATGATCATTTTTAATGACATGATACCCTTATATCTTTAGGTATAATTAGAACATTGATGTAAAAAGAAATTATACTATCATATTTCTTGATAATGACATAGATTGGGAGATAAAATTATTAATATGATTAGAAGCAAAATAGATACGATAAAATTTTAAAATTGAAATTTTCTAAATACATATGAAATGCATAATTCACAGTTTGAGCTTGATGTATTATCATATTTTCTTTTGGATTTCTTGACCTGTACAAATTGAGCTTCTTACCAAAATTTATATGAGATGATCTTTAAAATGCATGATTTGCTATATTTCAGATTTCTTGATTTGCTATTGTTTTTGAAATTCTACATAAGATCAATGCATAAGTGGATCTTAGATTTCTCAGATTTTTTAACTCATCTTTAAAATAATTATTTCAAAATTGACATCTATAAGATTGAGGTTAAGAGCTAGAAATGCTAAACCTTGAGAATATTTGAATTGCTTGATTTACTACTCTTGTTCGAAATGAAACAAATTAAATTAAAAGGGTAGTTCTTAACCTTTGAATTTTAAAATTTATAATATTAAGTTATATTTTTGTGATATGATGTTTTTTACTCTCCTCCCTTGTTTCTTCTTTATTATTCAAAGAAATGAAAGAAAAATTTTCATAAAAAAAATATGGTTTTATCCTATTTTATTAAGGGGAAGCAATGTAAAATTTATTTTATAAAAATATGAAAATTTTGATATGTGATGAGTTTATGTATCATGAAATTACTTGCTTGTTATTTTACCTCTTTTCTGATGATGACAAATGGGAGAAATAGTGAATTGATAACATAAAAATGATACATACATATCAAAAAGAAAAAAAAATCATAAGAAAATTATTAACACATGTGCCTTGAAATCATTTGCTCTAACATTTCAACTTTTTAGTTGATGACAAAAGGGGAGAAATGGCATATTGATGACACATGTAGAAAAATGGCAAAATGGGTATTTATCCTATCTTTGTTAATAAATAAAGGGGGAGAAATGATTAATGACTTTAATAAATAAAGGGGGAGAAATGATTAATGACTTAAGGGGGAGAATTTTAGTTTAATGTATGACTAATGCATGAATTTTAAAATTCTTGAAATATTCTTAAAAATTAAATGATTCATGATTTGTTGGTTGAGATTAATGTTATATCATGTATCGTTGATTAATTGATAATTTTTAAAATTCATGGTATATCATTTGATATATGGATGTTATGATACTTGAATTCAAGAGTGGTTAGTTCTCTTGAATTTAAGTTTTTTCTTATTTGAATTATGGCATGGATTTAGGGGGAGTAAGGTTTAACTCCTATCATCAATTGATTATCACCATCAAAAAAGGGGAGATTATTAAATCTCAGATTTTGATGATGAAATCAAGATGGGTTATTGATATAATAAGATTGTTAGAGTTGGTTGATGCAAGATTAACTACGACAGAGAAAAAATTACAATCAGAGGTTTGGTCAAAGTCAAATCCATGCATCGGGCCGAAGTGAGGACGATGCAGTTGGGACTCGCTTGGAGTGCATCGGGAGCATGCCGAGGGTATTGGGAGCTTGTCAGGATGGTGCAAGGGGAGTTCATTGGAAGAAGATCGAGACTTGCCAAAAGATTATCAGGGATAGCCGAAATGCTTACCGCGAGTTGGGAAGGTTTTGATTAGATTTGTTGGTCATGTTGATTATAATTAATTAAGTCATAGTTAGCATCATTAAGGTTGAGTCCTATTTGAGTTAGATTTGGAAGGATCCAAATTAACTTAAGTGAAGCTAATCGGGTCCACTATGGAGAGTTGATTGAGCTCAAGTCGAGCTCAATTGGTTGACCTTAGAATTGGTCAACATAAGGTACAAGTCAGAATTGAAAAAGTGAAGGGAATCACTTTTCTGGGTTTTCCAGTGGTTGTACTATCATTGCCCAAGTTTTCGAGCAGCTACTAGTGATTGTATCACTCGGGCTGATGGTTGTGCCTAGGATTCCGGTAGCTTTCGATGGTTGTACCACCAGCATCGACGGTTGTACCACTCATACTCGATTTTTTCGGGTGCATTTAAATTTTGACTCTATTCTTCTGAAGCCAATTGGGGCCTATAAATATCCAAAGTTTTTTTGTATTTTATACAATAATTTTAGGCTAGAAATTCTATGATAAATTATGTGTGAAAATTATAATAAAAGAAAAGGGTTAAGGGAGAGAGGAAAGTCTTGTAAAACTTATGGTTCTCCCTTGTAAGGTTGTAAGGTTTATCTCCTAAGCCTAGTAAAAGGAGCGAGGAAAGTGTAAAGGTTTGATCTTCAACTAAAGAAGATTGATAGTGGATGCTGGTGGACCTCAGAGAAGAGGACTAGGGAGTGAACATAGGCCAGGTTGAGGCCGAACCACTATGATTGTAAGTGTTCCTTATTTGCTTACTTGCTACTTTCTATTACTCTCAATTAGTCTATAGTTAGATACAAGCTTCAATCTATTGACTTTTCCTAAATCGATTTCTTGATCATTTTCAATGAAATACTAAAAGGTGCTTTTGATTTTCTTTCGTCATTTTTCGTAAGCAAAGGTTTTAGAATCATGTACTTTCACTCTTATACTAATTCACCCACCCCCTCCCCTATCCCTATCCCAACCCCGACCCCCAAAATTGCGCCCACCCCCCACCCTCTCCCTACTCTCTTAGTGTCAATTGATCATAATATGAGGGACTATAAATACATGGTAACTAAGAATTGAGAGATACAATGGATTAGATCCCTTGTAATATCTGAGGACTTTGGCGTAGTGGCCTAGTATGTCAATGAGTTGAGTGAATTGTTATGGGATAATAGTTTACTAAGCCAAAAGGAATTCTAACTGGTGGACTCATGGCCAGCTCAGTATTAGGCCTAAAATATCATACACATTTGGTGGATAATTATAGCAAGTAGAAGATTAGATATGAGTTATACAATAAGCTCCTATTTATATTGGATAAGACCTAGTATTAATAGACTCCTTGCATGAGGCTCAAGCCCAATTAGAGGTTAATTAAGATTTTTGGATAGAGATCTAATAATCCAAGAAGTAAGGGTAATTGGATAGAGATCCAATACTCACTAAAGCAGGATCCATTAGGATTTTTGGTGACTCTATATAAATAGGAGACAAGGGCGGCCAACAGGATGATAGGCTACATATTTGGCCACTCTCTCCTATGCTCCTCCCTTCTATATCTTCTCAGCCGATCACCCTTTCCCCGTTGCGAGAGAACAACAAAGAATATATGATATCTTCTTCTATATACACTGCAAGAAGGTGCATAAGAGTTACGAGCTTTTGTCTATGATTAGATGAGCATCGTTGCATCGATCCACTATGTGGATTACTGGTTACAGATGCCCTACAAGCTAATCATATGAGAGATGACACGCTGTGTGATCTTTTTGCTTATGATTATTATTAGCATATTCTCACATTATATATATATATATATATATATATATATATATATATATATATATATATATATATATATATATATATATAGTGATGTCCTTGGTTATGTGCAATGGGAATCGAATCGTGATGAGATTATGATAATGAGATCGATTCAACTTTAAATACAGATCCTAAATAATCCCGATTATAGATTACTCAAGAGGAACATCGAGATAACCAGATAGACTAGTGCACTATATACCTGTCCATATGATGGAGGCAGCTGTTCTCATAGTCACTTATGTGGAGACACTAAGGATATAGTACAGGTGCTCATTGGAGAATGAGTTCACTGATTGATGTAATACCCCTTATTCTAGAAAATTATGCAAAGACATATTTTGAGATCCTTAATTATAAATCTAAAGATCTATTTATAAAATCTAAGAATCTAATTATATATCTGAGGATTTGTTTATAAGATCTGAGGACCTATTTGTAAATCTTGAGAACTTAATCGTGAATATAATTCCTCACTGGCCGATGCCTAGGTCGCGCACGTGCCCCTTGGGGCACGCCGATGGCGCGCGTCGTGTCCTCGACCGCATCGACGGTATCCCCTCGAACGGACGATCCGTCAGCCCGGCCGATGCACCGCATCGATCCGCACCCGAGCGACGGACCGGCTTGCCGCCGCATCCGACCGTGATGCATCGCCGGCCCCCATCCGCTTCCCTCCCGGCAATTTCAAGTACTCTTTGACTCTCTTTTCAAAGTCCTTTTCATCTTTCCCTCGCGGTACTTGTTCGCTATCGGTCTCTCGCCCATATTTAGCCTTGGACGGAATTTACCGCCCGATTGGGGCTGCATTCCCAAACAACTCGACTCGTCGAAAAGGAAAGTGGTGATTCTTATCCCATGCCTTCCACTGCCTCCCACCACTACTGTTTACACCACGAGGAAAACAGAGGAGGTGAGGTGGCTGTGTTTTGAAAGAAGAAGAGGAAGGAAGAAGAGAAGGGGTTGGGCTAAGGCTATGGCTATAAGAGAAAGAAAGAAGAAGAACAGGAGAGGAAGAAGGGGCTACAGCTAGAAGAGAAGAAGAAGAAGAAAAGGGAAAAGAGAGGGAAGAAGAAGAAGAAGAGAGGAACGAGGTAGCTGCAAGTGTTGTTGCACCTCTGTTTCCTACACGAGGAAATAGAGGAGGTATAGTGCATCGGGGAAGAGAAGGGAAGAAGAGGAGGAGAAGAGAAGAAGAAGAAGAGACATAAGAGAAAGGGGTGGCTATGGCTGTGGCTGTGTTAGGGAAAGAAGAAGAGGGAAAGAAGAAGTGGAAGGAAGAGGAAGAGAAAGAATAGAAGGAAGGATGAAAGGGGGCAGCACTCTACTTCTCACACAAGGAAACAGAGGAGGCTGTGTTAGGGCTATAGTAAGAAGGGAAGGGAAGGAGAGGAAGAAGAGAAAGAAGAGAAAGGGAAGAAGGGGTTGCAGTTGTGGTAGCTGCGGCTAGGAAAGAAGAAGAGGGAAAGAAGAAGAGGAAGGAAGAGGAAGAAGAGAAGAAAAGAAAGAAGAGAAAGGGAAGAAGGGGCTATAACTGTGGCAGCTACAGTTGGGAAGAAGGGGGATAGAAGAAGAGGAAGGAAGAAGAAGAAGAAAAGAAGAAGGAAGAGAAAAGGGGCTACGATTGTAGTAGTAGGAAGAGAGGAAGGGAGGAGAAAAAGAGGGAAGAGGCTACAACTGTGGTAGCTATAGCTAGGAAAGAAGAAGGGGGAAAGAAGAAGAAGAAAAGAAGGAAGGAAGAGAAGGGGCTAAGATTGCAACAGTGGGAGAAAGAAAAGTAGAAGAAGGAAGAGGGGAGAGCAGGTGATTGTGCCCCTCATACGTTTTGCACGAGCTGTAGTTGTGGAGGAAGAAAGAAGATAGGAAAATAGGGAGAAGAAAATGAGATGAAAGAAAAGAATTTGAGCTTAATGATTTTGGATCAGAATCTTTGAAAAGCAAGTGATGCAATCCTTTCTTATTGTCATCCTAATCTTTGCTTTCATCTTGTTTTGATAAATTAAGCTATAATAACCTTATAATTCAAATCTTTTCTTTTATCTTAATACGATAAATTTAAATAGTTCTAACCTTGCCATTGAAATCTCTCCTGACTAGATATAAAGATTTGATTCTAGTTTTGAGATTCTGACCTTTTGTTATTTCATTGCTTGTAACTCCCTGTTGGAAACTCTAATTTATGCAAAACCTATTTCATGAGAAACTAGACTTGTATATCTTTCTTTCTTACCTTTCTTAAGTAATTTGGAGCATAATTGATTGTCTAAATATTTGATACAATATGCCTCAAAAAAATTCTACTAGAATCAAATATTTGTCGATTTTTGTCTATTCTTGTTCATCCCTTGGAAAATTGATTTTAACTAAAATCCTTTATTCAATTAAGCCTTATATTACTACTTTGAATTCGTATATACTTTTGTTCTTTATTCTTTGCCTATTTGAAAGTATATTGTGAATGTTTATGTATTCATTGTATTATTTTGATTTAACACATATATATATCGTTATTCCATATGTGCTTATGATATATGCCAATTTATTATTCATATGTCCTTCTATACTCTGATATTTGTGGGATATTATGGACCTTTACTAGAAATGGTAAAGGGTGTTATGCTTAGAGCCTGTAATGCTCTACTATGTTTAGTGGTTATACAGAAATTGATGGACCATATTATGTTTATGTTCCCACATCACCATCTATGTTTTTGATATGATATCAAATCATATTTTTCTATGATCCAGTTATAGTCCTTTCTTTAATTGAACTTTATTTTATTGCTTTGATTTATGTGTACTCTTGTTCTTTATTCTTTATCAATCTGAATGCATAATGTAAATGTTTATTTATTTATCATATTGTTTCATATTGGCGCATGTATATTTCATTGTTCCGCATGTGCTTTCGATATATGTCAATTTATTGCTCATATATCCTTTTGTACTCTAGTGTTTATTGGACACAATGGACTTTTGCGAGAATTGGTAAGGGTATTATGCTTAAAGCCTGTGATGCTCTACTATGTTCGGTGGTCATCTAGAAATGGATAGACTATATTATATTTGTGATCTCACTTCATCATCTATATTTTTGATATGATATCAGATCATATTCTATTTATGATCCAACTAAAGTCTTTTCTTCTTTTGAGCCTTATATTATTGCCTTGAGATTTACGTACTCGTATTCTTTATTCCTTGCCAATCTAAATGTATGTTATGAATGTTTATGTTTACATCATATTGTTTCATTTGGCACATATATATTTTGTTATTCCATATATGCTTCCGATATATGCCAATTTTATTGCTCATGTCCTTTTGTACTCTAGTGTTTGTGGGAAAATATGAACCTTTGCTAGCAGGGAGTTATGTTTAGAGCCCGTGATGCTCTACCAGCATACTATGACTTCATTCAAACATGGGTGGATGAAGCTCTCAGAGTGGGATACTTATGTTTAGTGGTCATTCAAAAATAGATGAATCATACTATGTTTGTGATCCCACCTCACACTCTACGTTTTTGATATGATATCCAAAGCACTGCTTTTGAGTTATATGTGCGCCTTGGATAAGAATTAAATGAATATTATGTCTGATGTGATATTTAAGCTTTTGTTCCTTATTTTTTTGCTTGATAAGCTTTGAGATCATTCATACACCATTGATATGCTTTGAAATATATTTACATCTTTGACATGCTCCGTAATGTTACGAATGCCATTGTTATGTTCTGAAATATTTCATTTGCTATTGATAGTTCTGAAACATTTGACACGCCATTGTTATGTTCCAAAATGTTTCATTTGCTATTGATATACCAAAATATTTCACACATCATTGATATATTCTAAAATATTTTATTTGCTATTAATATGTTCCAAAATATTTGACACTCCATTGATATGTCCCAAAATATTTCATTTGTCATTGATATATTCTGAAATGTCCTATGTGCTTTTGATATGCTCTGAAATACCTCTTACATTATTGATATGCTTTGATTACTCTATATTCCATCTGTTTTGAACTAAATATGTTTTGAGTAAATGACATTTAAAATTCTATTTCTAATGAGTTAATATCCATGAATTCTTGTATCTCTGCTTTATATCTTGATACCAGGCTTATTTGAAGACATTCGCTATTGTCTTGGATATATTAAATGCTTGCTGAGCTTTATAGCTCACTCCCTTATTATTAAACTTTTTCAGGTTAGCTTGACACTCATTGAATATTAAGAATTGGGTTGAAGTAGTGGAGAGCAATTCATATTTTGGGCAAGTTTTTGTTGGCTCATATCGTTATAGTTTTTGTATAAGTATATTTGTATGCAATGAAATGTTATCGATAATATCTGATTAATATATCATGTAAAAGCTTTAAATGAACTCTCATGTTTGGAGTTATTTTGGAATGATAAGTTTAGTCTACGATGAAGTGAATTTATGGTAAATGTTTAGTTGTGTGATTATATAGGTTCTCTTGTTGATTAATTATAAGTGTGGTTAATATTTGTTAACTTTAGGTTTCATAAATGTTTGAGTGATGTGATGTATGATTATAAATTGTACCGATTTTATAGATGTGAATTTTGAAGTTTGAATATTTCTCAATGTCCTCAAATGTTAGTTTAGATTCTGGATTAGAATGTGATTAATTATAATATTATTAATTTTAAGATAAGGTCACACCTCTCAAATGTGATAATTCGAGGGGGTGTGACAATTGACCCGCTTATTGAATGTTGTATGGTTAATGTTACTTAGGAGGGAGGAACCCCTACAGTGTTCCAAGGGTTGATCCCCTCAAGGATCAAAATCTATAAAGCTCCATCTAGGTTTCTAGCATCTAGTCTCAGAGCCGTATTCCTGCTGCCCTGTAGCCATCATCCACGCCTCCATCTTGTAAGCAATTTCCACAATTGCTTTTGATGTTGCCTCTACCTACCATCGCCCACCAAGCCGCAGATCCATCTATCTACTGCTGCCCCCTGCGAGATCTAAAAATATAATATTTTTTTTATCATCCAAGCCTCTTCAATATTGCAAGATTCCTTACTTGATATGTTGAAGATTTTTTCCAAATTTTATGTACTGAAAATTTTATTTGTCGCAAATGTTATCATTGTTGCGAAGGCAGAACACTATATAAATTTTCAACCATGTATTTGCCTATTGAAACTAATTTATTTCTTCTCCTTTCTAGTCAAAATTTTTATACAATACTAGATATCAACTTGGCTTTCATTTGAATTTAATTTCTGGTAGAAACTCCTTCTGGAACTAGTTTTCTTGTGTAATCTTTCACCATTATGCAGTGCTAGAATTTTTATAATAAAGAATCTACCCTCCATTTGTTAGCATCTTGAAACTTAACTTTTGTTCATCCTTTTTGGCCAAAATTTTTACACAAATTTATAGATTGTTTTAGCATTCATCTAAGACCAATCTCTAGAAAAAACTCTTTCTAGATCTAGACTTATAGTGCTGCAATCATTCGTCATGCAGTACTGAAATTTTATAATGGGAATTCTGTGATCTTATTTTCAATAAGTTTTCTACCATTATGCTACCGAAATTTTCTTGATCCACATTACTACTACTATCGCCATTCGAACCGAGATTCTGATATTGAAATTCTCCATAAATTTCTCAGATTTTTGCTGGAATTAACATTGAGAATATGCTACTTCTTCGACAGGAATTATGTTCGACAGTACAGCATATACCGCAATGATATTTCATCAAAATTTTATCAGATCTTGCTGCCATCTTTTCTAGATTTGAGATTCCCCCTCTCATTTTCAATTCCTACTACTCTCTAAAAAACTCTAACATAACTATAGCCAAATAGCCATCCCAGTCAGCCCTAATCGCAGCCTACTTCATTATCGATTCACTTACCTTCTTAGCCAACTTTTCTTACCGATACACCTACCTTTTCTACCATCTATCCTAGATCTAAAATCTCTTTCCCTAACCTTCAAATACTACTATCACAGCCCTAAAATTATACTAATTCATAGCCTAAACTCTACAAAACTACAGCCCAAATCGCACCCAAAACAGTAATAAACCGCACCCAAAAATCGAAGCCTTCGGTCCACCAACCTTTCAGCCACCCAATCTCCCTTATCCCTTCAACCACGACATACATCTTCCACTATCCAATGCTGCCAATAGTGACCTCTTGTTACTATCCTCCTTGATCGCAGCCAGCAGTGATCCTTGTGATAAAAAGCTACCAGCAATAATCTTTCGCTATAATCTGTTTACATCACAGCCTGCAACAATTATTCACTACCAACTATCTTGATCATGGCTAGCAATAAATTGAATATAACAATAGTCATCTCTCGCTCCATACCACTACTATCCTCCTCTATAACAGTCGTGTACATCGCTGCCTCGTCTTCCTCCTATTGTAGCCGCACCCTTACTACAACTGATGCCACCTGCAGCCACAAAGTCGCAATGCAGCCATAGCCGACGTTGCTGCTGCCCTCTTCTTCCTCTACCGTCGCTACTACCTTTTGACTCAGATCTCTTGCCTGCCATCTTCCAATAAATATCAGCCACCTAAAATCTTGCAACCTCAACAACATTGCAACATCAACATTGTAGCATCATCGAAGGACCACAACTGACGTTACTGTTGCCATTTTCTTCCTCCACCATTGCTTCTACCCTTAGCTGCCATCCTCCACTTAGAGACTTCACCCTCACAGCCTTGACATCGCTGTCGTTGCTACCTTCAACTTGAAGATTGCAACTATACTCTTTAATCGATTTGATTTTTACAGGTTGGAGATTCTTATGTTATAACATCGATGGGCTTATTCGAAGCCAAATTGGAGGCTTTTAAGATACATATGGATATTAAATTACATGCTTTCTTTGAGGAGTTTAGATTGGGCCAATCACTGAGCCCAATAAGATCACAACGTAGTGTAAATTTGGATTGTAAAAAGTACCTTAGCAAGGAACTAGCGATGATCTATCAAACCTCCACCATCTAAAAGTACTAAACCAGGTTTGAAAGGTTGTCTAATCAAACTTATGATTAGTCTGAAAAATAGATATTTAGGACTTTTATTGAGGGTTTGAAGCCGGACATTCAGGAAGAAGTTAAAGTACTACAATCATACACACTTACGACAACCATCTCCTTCGCGCGACATCAAGAGGAGCGATTAAACTATGAAGCTCGGAAGACTAGAGTTGCTCCCCGACCAGCGGCAACAAAGCTTTCACCTCCTCCTACTATTAGTCGACCCCCTCAGACACAGAAATTAATAAGAGAAGACCTTCATGACAAATCGACAAAGGGCCTATGTGGGTATTGTCATAAACTGTGGAGCCTCGAACACAAATGTAAAAAGGAGACATCGCTGATGATTGTGCCCACTTAAGAACCAAAACTTGAAGATATGACTCTCAAGCCCAAGGAGAAAGATACACCATAACTGGCTACCTGCATGGTCCCTACCTTAGTCGGCTACACCAACCTACAAAAATTAAAGATTAAAGCATTTCTCGAGCAGCAGTCCATCATCATCCTCATCAACACTGGGAGCACACACAACTTCATGAGCAGTAAGGTTGCTGCCCACTTAATGCTCCAAAAAGAAGATTACAATGGGTTCAAAGTCAAGGTAGCTAATGGTCAAATTCTGAAGTGCAACCAGAAGTGCCCACGGGTAAAACTGATCTTATAGGAGAAAGACATAGTTGCTAATTTTTTCCTCCTCCCTCTTGATGATTTTAATATAGTGCTTGGCATTGATTAGTTATCCACAATTGGAGATGTTTTCTGAAATTTTTCGAAGCTAACCATGAATTTTTTTGAAAAAAGAAAGCAAGTGATTTTACGAGGGAGCCCATCAACTACAACTACAACATAACACTTGGAGGGGGTACAAAAAAAAATCAGTGGTTTTCCAATTCAAATTCAAGGGTTTCATGAGATTGAAGATAAGAACCCTCTCTCATAGCTTGCTAAAATTTTAGGCGTCTCCACTAAACCGAGTCGATTACCTCTTCTGAAGCTCTTCGACCCCCTATGCTGAACAGGCTAAAAATTCTACTAGTTTTTGCTTAGCCAGATTGCTTCCTACAACCTCAGAAGGTCGAAGAGAAAAGGGTCGTCCAAGAGATCATAGAGACATGGATTATTCAGCCATGCTTATTTCCCGCTACGACACATTCATACATCCTTTTTCCCGTGATAAGCAACTTCTAAAGTGTTACATCCCGTTGAACTCACCATGGTTGTTGATTTCAGGTGACTTCTATGACCTTTCCCATGATCGAACCATGATGTTTAAAGACTTCCTTGATGATGACCCACTCTTGGTATCATAAGAAGAATATCTCATTTGTGCTTGCTTAGATAAATCTCTGGCTATGGTCATTCAGATTAAGAGAGACGGTGTTCTCCAGAGAATCTGATTAGAGCAAGACTTAGATAGATTTCATTTGTGGCCTGACAGTACCATGTCCAATATACGATCTCTCGAATAGTAGTTGGATAAGGGACTATAGATACATGATAACTGTGGATATATATGTCCGATGAATTTGATCCTCCTGTACCATCTAGGGACTTTGGCGTAGTGGCCTAATACATCCATAATCGATGAGTCGAGTGAATTATTATAAAGATAATAATTCACTATATCAAAAGGAGTCATGATGGGAGTGACATACGGTCAGCTCGGTATCGGGCCTAGAGGGTCACACACATATGGTGGATGCTTCAATGAATAGAGGATTGGATGAAGATCCAATTAGCTCCTATTCTCATTAGATGAAACTCTACACTATGGACTTATTTCATGAGGCCCAATTAAAGGCTAAAGAAGATTATTGGATAGAGATCCAATAATGTAAGTTTAGCGGGTAATTGGATGAAGATCCAATACCCACTAAGGCTGGAACCCTAGGGTTCTAGGTGACTCTCTATGAATAGTAGGGGAGGCTCATGATTGATAGGCTCCAGCTTGGATCACCCCCTCCTATTCTCCTCCCTCCCACTGCACAAGAGTTGCAAGACCTGAGATTGCAATTAGAGGAGTATAGCTGTAGCGATCTATCATGTGGATACTACTAGAGAGGACACTTGACCTCCTTTATACAATTTCCCTAAGTAAAATAATCTCTAACACGATGTAAGTTTTCAATTTTATGGCTTTCTCACGATCTAATCTTTTACATGATGATTTGATCTGCATGGGAAACCTATTTTGTTTCGATCTTCCGCTATGTATGTGATGCTCCCGTTAAGGTTTCCCAATAGTGGTATCTGAGCCAAGGCTGTTCGCGTGAAAGATTAGTTTTGAAATGCGTGTGATGAGATTGCATCACGTAGAACTATTCTACATGTTCTTATTACGCTTTTGCAATGAAGGCAGCAAAGAAAGGGGTGGTCAGCCACGGTTAGGCCACCTGTAAAGGTGGCCAGCCATGACCAAGCCACCTTCAAGGGCAGCTAGCCATGGCCAAGCCCATTTAGTAATGCCAAGCCCATTGTAGGGGTGACCAAGCGATAGCCTGGCCGTGGCAAGGGCTGCCTACAGAGACAGCCAACCGTAGGGGTAGCCGGCCCACCCATGATCGATCACCGCAACCAAGAGGCGTCGCCAGAGTGGCGATCGCTGAGGCAAAGGTGGAACCATTGGAAGAGGGCAAAGGGCTTATTATATTTTGGAAAAGGATAATTTTGCCCCTCAGAATTTGAGAAATTTTAATATTTATTCTTTGTCTAGAATTCTCAAAATACCCTCAATAATTCTAGAAATTTTGATGAATATCCTCCTGTCCAAAAATTTTAAAAATGCCCTTGACATTTATAAAAATTCCTACCATATCTTAATTTTAAAAAA
Source organism: Ensete glaucum (assembly GCA_021527575.1). Classification (NCBI taxonomy): domain Eukaryota; kingdom Viridiplantae; phylum Streptophyta; class Magnoliopsida; order Zingiberales; family Musaceae; genus Ensete; species Ensete glaucum. The sequence goes on along the minus strand of CM038551.1, from coordinate 40,610,117 downwards.
TAGTTAATTAAATAGTTTAATTAATTATTATATATCTAGTATACATATAATGTGATATGTACATATGATGTATGATGTGGATGGATGATTATGAGCCATGTGTTATTATGTGTGTAATTATGATAATAATTATTATTATTGGGGCCTATGAGCCTCTATTTTTCTCATTTATTATCGGGTCTGCATGTCTGTGATTATTTTATAATTACATGGAGAGATGCGATGGGAGCATGGAGGTGATGGTGGGATTTATGATGCCATGGTAGGAGATCACGATGCATAGTGATGCGATGAAGATCCAACAGAATCGATGATAATGAGATCAACGATCACGGGGCTGGAGATGTATTGATGCACATATAGATCCTATTGTGAGTGATTAGGCTTATTGACTCGGGCTTAATCATACTGGTGACGACTCATGATCATTCGGCGTGGCTTACATATATGATATGTGTTATGCACCCACTATATATATACATATATATATATATATATATATATATATATATATATATATATATATATATATATATTGTATGCAATGTAGATATATATTAAATATATATGTGTGACACAACATATTATGAGATTGATATAAAACAAAAACCCCTACTATGATAATATTAAGTCGGTGAGCGTGAGGCAATAAGATTGACCTACGTGGCCTTCCATCGTTATAGGAAGAAATTGAATCATGACATAGGTTAAGTTAGTCGAGTCCCTCAAAGCTCACCTATCTACGTGATCGAGTTTTTACCTATAATATAGAGATGTCACCGATGACCTGAGGACATTGTATAACTTGGTCGAGTAGTTGAGAGCATATCATCAAATCAGATTCATCTTGTAACAATGGTGATGACTTAACCGAACTTTATGCTTGGTCGAGCAATCGAGACTATGATGATTCGAAGGCCAAATAAAATAGAAATCCTAATGAGTTATGATTGGTAAGAGTTGCCTACCTTTTGGGCTTAGTGTAAGTCTATCGAGATTGCACTAAGACGCTGATTGGATCCCAATCCCCACTAGAAGTTTATCGAAGACTTCCTTTTCACCTGCCAAGTGTGTCGCATGATTTGCTATAAAAATTAGTGAAATTATATTAAGATAGAAGTCTATATCTTAATTAATTTTTTTATAAAATCTATATCTTGTTTGTCGCTTGCAAATTACCTTTATGACATACTTGATGTCAAATGCCTCACTAGTCCAAACTATACATATTAGCTTCGTAATTTAAGAATTATTCTCATGATAGAGAAAATCATATATGTTTTTAACATAATTATGCCCATGACGGAGGAAAGGACAAGTGAGGATGAGATCGCTCGTTATGTGAAGTATACAGATAGTTCTAGAGGATAACCTGTGTGTTGATCTTATACTTCAATCTCTATCATATTCCTTTTCTCACTTCATCATGAATTTTAACATGACCAAATTTGAGATGACTCTATCTGAGCTCCTTAATATGTTGAGGGAAACTAAGAGCACCATCAAGAAAGAGAAGCTAGTTCTCTATATTAGTGAGACCAAGAAGAAAAGGAAGGCCAGTAAGACCCTTAAGAAGGGCAAGGACAAAGAAATATCGGGTAAGGCAAATGTTGCTAAGAAAGACCCAGCAAAGGATAAAGGACAGTGCTTCCATTATGGCTAAGATGAGCACTGTAAGAGGAATTGTAAGGACTACCTTGCAGATAAGGCGAAATAGAAGCTTAGAGAAGTTTTAGAAGTTTTAGGCATATTTATGATCGATCTCTACTTGTCATATTTTTATGATAACACATGGGTATTGAATACTAGGAGTGCTTATCATATTTGTATTTCTTTACAAGTTCTGGCAAGACCAGGAGATTGGCCAAAGGCGAGATGGACCTCAAGATGGACAATGAAGCAAGAGTTGCTATAGTTGCTATTGAGGAGGTCACCCTACATCTGCCTGATGGAGCTATTATTGTATTGGATGCATGCTATTTTATTTTCTCTATTATCAAAAATATTATTTTAATCTCTTATTTGACAATTAGTAGAAATAAATTAGTTTTTGAGAATAATAGTTGTTAAATAATTATGGATGATGACATCATCACTAGAGGGACTCTGATAAATGGCTTATAGGTGTTAGACACTTCCCCACACATCATGAATATAAATATATCTAAAAGGAAAAAAGAGATGAGGTAAATAATACATACCTATGGCATTGTAGGATAGGTCATATATATGAGGGAAAGATTCAAAAGTTGCTAAAAGATAGATACTTAGATCCATTTGACTATGAGTCATATACAACTTGCCAACCTTGCCTTCATGGAAAAATGACTAACTCTCCTTTTAGTAGAATTGGAGAGAGAGCCACTAAGTTATTAGAACTCATACATAGTGATGTATGTGGATCCATATCGACTCTAGCTATAGGCAGTTACTCATACTTTATTACATTCACTGATGATTTCTCTAGGTATGGAGACATGTACTTGCAGAAGTATAAGTCCAAGGATTTTAAGAAATTTAGGGAATATAAGAATGAGGTATAGAACCAGATTTGAAAGAGTATTAAGACTCTTCGATCAGATCGAGTAGGAGAATACTTGAATATGGAGTTTACCCATTTCCTTAAGGACAATGGGATTCTATCCCAGTGGATACCTCGTTATACACCTCAGCTCAATGGTGCATCAGAAAGGAGGAATCACACGTTGTTAGACATTGTGTGGTCCATGATGAGTTTCACTGGCCTACTCATCTTATTCTGGGGATACGCACTAGAGATCACAACTTACCTTTTGAATAGAGTTCCATTAAAGTCGGTAGTTTTTATACCATATGAGATATGGAAAGGAAAGAAGCTCGATTTAAGGTGGTTAAGATTTAGGGTTGTCCTGCCAATGTTAGATGATACAACCCCAACAAGTTGGAATTAAGGACGGAATAGTGCACATTCATGAGATATCTTAAGGAGACTATGAGGTATTATTTATATCATCCCAAGGATTGAAAGGTTTTTATTACCAAAAGAGTTGTGTTCCTTAAGAAGGAACATATTCTTGGTGGAAATAGTAGGAGTGAGATAGAGTTGAGCGAGGTTGGAGAACCTAGCTCAAGCACCATTCTAGAGCTTGAGTTGTTCAGGTACTTAGCACATAAGTTCCAACTTTGCATAGCTCTAGCAGAGTATCTTACCCTCCTAAAAGATATATGAGACATATCAATAGAGAGGACTCTCAAGATGTTAATCCTTAGACCTACGAGGAGGCTATTATGAGTATAGACTCCGAGAAGTGGCAAGAAACCATGAATTTTGAGATGGATTCCATGTACTCTAATAAGATTTAGAACCTTGTAGATGCGCCTTAGGGTATCGTATCCACCAACTGCAAATAAATCTTCAAGAAGAAGATCGAAGTGGATGGAAAGGTGGAGACCTATAATACATGATTGGTAGCTAAAAGATATCGTCAAAGGTAAGAAGTTAACTATAACAAAACCTTATCACATGTAACCATGCTTAAATCCATCATAACTCTTTTAGCTATTGCAAAGCACTATGACTACGAGATCTAGCAGATGAATGTGAAAATGATATTTCTCAATGGTAACCTCGAGGAGGTGTATATGATATAGCCAGAGGGATTCATATCCAGAGAGAGTCCAGATATGTGTAGGTTGTTCAGGTCCATTTATGGATTGAAATAAGCTTTCTGAAATTGGAACATAAGATTTGATGAGACGATCAGATCTTATGACTTTGTTAAGAATGAAAATGAGCCTTGTTTATATAGGAAGGTAAGTGCGAGCACTGCACCTTCTTGATGTTATATGTGGATGACATCCTAATTAATCATTGAGAATGATATAGAAATACTCTCTATAGTAAAAGCTTGATTATCTAGAAACTTCTCTATGAAAGATTTAGGGAAAATAACATAAAGATTTAGGAAAAATAACATATATTTCTGGAAGTACTTTTTTTATCTTCTTTTTACAGGTTATAGCTATTTTCTTTTATGCGGGTAGGGCCGGTTGATAGCTCAGCCGCGGTTTTCGTCTTGGAGCTCGAGCTCGGCTGAAGGGCTCCTATGCTAAAGCAAGTGAGTAAACTTGTGATTTCTTTATTGATGGTCTGCTCCTATGGCAGCTATCACCTCCTTTCTTAGGGCTCTTCGTAGTTCACGGCGATTGCTATGGTTAGTATCGGGATGTGTTTGCCTCCAACTTTCACTTCACCAGGCTAGTGGAAACAATTTCTACTACAACTTTACGACTATACGACACTAAATCATAAAATGGGACTCGACTGGAAGCGCGATATGAATGAAAAAAAAGGTAAGTTAACTCATCCCTTTCTTTATTCAAATATGGAACTGGTTTGGTTGCGATTTACCGTGCTCAAGAAATTGGCGCACACTGGGAACACTTTTGTTGAATCCAACTCGCCATCTATTGACATCCTCTATGCGTCTGGTGGAATTGTACAATAACTTAGTATGCATCTCACCCACCACTACTACTTCCTGGAAGCTCGGTTCACTCATGCTTTGAGAGAGGCAGGCCCCACTCGTTCCGTTTTTAGCTAAGCAACCGAAAAACCATCCTAACTTCTCCAGCAGCCACATCTACCCTTCGCAATCTCCTAGGTTCTTCGATCTATCTCATCCTTCATCATCAAGGTGTCCAATCTAATACAGCTCAATTCACTTATTCCTCTTTTGTCTTTCTTATACCCTATAGTCAATTATCACTTTACTTTACCAAGTCTGTCTTTTTCAGTTTCCCTACCAAGCACAATCATTCACAAGAAATAACCGTACATTCTTATTTATGGACCCAATGAATCCAATTTCGAGATCTATAGGGCGCGCGAGAGTTATTTTCTGAGGTTCCTATAAATTCCGCTTTATTTTTTCATCAAGGAGGTATTTATTATAGAATCAAGTCTTTGCTTTCACTTTCCACCTAATAGAACCATGCCTATCACCTTATCACGGCACGGGGGGAAGATAGACAGAGGCATATGCAGACAAATACACATAGTCAATTAATTTAGTTGCCTAAGCGAAGTAGTTATTAATTCCTTACAGAGAGGTACGGGGGAAAGAGATATGATATTAGGTAGTCGATTATAGGGCAAGCCATCATACTTAAGAACTGTAAGGGAAGGAATAGAGTCCGACCTTTTCTATATCTCTCTATCCTGATGTTCTTGTGTCGGTAAGTGAATCAGTTTAATCACATTAAGAAGATGAGACATAATTCTAAACAACTAAGGCTAGTACTTGTGTCTAAGGCTTTTGTTGGCGGCGAAAAGTAATGTTCCACATAATCTTAATTCATAATTGATTTTCTCTATTGTCCGCAGAAAGTAAAGGTTATATAGGAAAGAAAATCATACTGGTAGGTTAAAAGCAGCAATCGGGTCTGCAAATTCTGTTGAGTTTGGGGAAGCCAAAGAATCTCGTGGCGGAGTTTGAGTTTCAAGATGAGTTGCCGAAGAAAGATATGAAGCTGGAGCTGAAGATATCTAAGGAACAGGAGCTGGATAAGCATTTGGGCACCAAGGTCAGCTTCAAGTAGTTCTTTAAGTTACGTTCTCAAGTCAAGTAAAGATAATTGTGTTGGTGTCATAAATCTAAGTTGAGTGTTCTGGGTGTATTCCCAATTATAGATGTATAGAGCATCAGGTTCAGAATTGGATGTTTAAAACTTTACTACTTGAATTGACTTTCCCTTTTTACTCTTGCTTGCATATTGTGAATTGAGTGTAAAAGTGTTTTCATCGATCTACTTTACTTAACTAACAAATGAGGAAGAAGCTGGATTGGGATAATCAACGGAGTTATATCTAGGAATAGGCTAAAGTAGTTATGTTATATTCTTAACTTTACGTCTTGGAGAGGAGAGAGTAGCGCCATTGTTTGTTGTACTTGCTATCCTTGCTTGCACACTTAATGGAATTGTTAGGCACCCACCCACGGCCGAAGAGTTTACTTTTTACTTATTATTTTATTGCTGGCATTGCTGACGCAACTAGAACTACACTGTTATTTCCTTGACTTGCTGCTTACACCACTTATTATTGAGTTGACTTTCGTGCTTCTGATCCACAGATCGAACTTTACCACTTGCTTAATTCAAATAAGCTTTATTGGCAACCCTTTACTTAACTCTTGACTTACTTACTATAAGTAACCAGACTGCTGACTTTACTTACTATCTATAGAGGGAATCAGACTGCTTACTTCTTGGGGAACAAGCAACTACCGGCTTGGCTTATTCTTAGCGTATTAAGTAGGGGTAGGGGAGCTTCACTTGATACAACACCGCTTCCCTGACCTTAGTTGCTAATTCTGTCTTCAATTCTATCTTTATACAATTACTTTTTAAGAGGAACGTAGTAAGTTGATTCTATTGTCGATTCACCACCACTATCTCTACTTAGACTTGTTGGGCCGAGTCAAGCATCAATTGAATCTCATTCGACCACCTATATCTAATTACCTCTACCCTTACTCTAATTACCGCCCCATGGGTCTATATGTTTCAAATCTCATCGCACTAGCTTCAGCAATTGATCTTCTGTCAACAAGGAATGAATTCTATCATCTTGTTTGTGCGAAGCTCCTAACACGACTCCTGCTCCTCCTGGTGTGTTAGTTAATAAGCCCCGATAGTCTTCATCTTTAGGTTAAGGAAATAAATCAAGGTATAAGCGGGTTCCGGAAGTTCTGTTTGAATTCAAAGAGCTGATTGCATAAGCAAGACTAAGTGCGGTGGGTATTTACTAGTTTTTCCGTACGTTATAGCAGAAATAGAATGCAGCTGTTTTTGTGTCATTTCAGTTGAATCCGCTGTCTCTATGCATCAGATTAAGTATCAGTTAATTCTGTTGTTGAAAGTAGAGTTTCAGAGCCTTGTTACACCGTTGCTTGTTGAATTACATCTTTCTTCTCGAGCACTTGGTATAGAACCCAGTGAATACACAGCTTACTAAAGTCTAAAAGGTACTGTACTACTTATATTCTCTATTCCTAGGTTGATTACAATAATAGTGTTTTGTTAACTTATCTATTCTATTGTAATAATATCCATATGGTAATAGTAGAGTGAACTACTTATCCAATAAGAATGCACTTACTGACAATAAGCATCTAATTACTACCAATAACAATTGAGCTGGGAACTAAGTCTTTCTCTACTATCTATGGGCTATGGGGCTTGCCTTTACTTGCTTCTATTCTTACTGTCCTAGCTAACGTCTTGCTTTTGACTTACTTTGAAACTGTACCCAGTGCTACTAAGCCCGTTCTTACTTACCTTAATCCAGTAGTAAATTACTATACTAACAATAGGTGTTACACTGACCACAACTCTACTACCCTTAACATAAAGTAAGTAAGGTACATCGGAGTAGGAAGTCAGAATCAAATCATTGCTAACAAGAAATCAATTACTACGGAAAGGCTGCTACTCCCCTGTCTGTTAGCCTACATCTCTGTACTTACAAAGCCCATGGAAAGACGTTTTGGAATAATAGAGAATTTAACAACCACCTTGGGAAGACAGGCAGATACCGATGCTAACAAAAACTGAGCTGATGGTAAAAAGACCTGTCCTAGTGCTTTTCATACGAGAACTCAAAACTACCCCCAAAATTGAGGCTTTAACTAGTACGGATAAGAACAAAGCATCAAAGCAGGAATCCACATGCTGGTAACAAGACTCCCATCACCGAAAGAAAGAATCGAACCAGTAGTAGCAAGAAACGAGGGGTACGAGGTACTATTCCAACTATAGAATCAGAATTCCACTGGTGCTATCATAATTGAACACGTAACTAGAGGACCTAAACATTGAAAGCGAGTCGAGCCTTGCCTGGTTCCAACTCTGCTACTGCCAACTATCAAAATCAAATCAATACTAGAACTCGAATGGAAGAAATGAACCCAGAGGTACTAATTAGGGCTTTTCCCCACAGGAAGATAGGCTTGCTCTATTGGATATTGGTCTGACTTTCCTTATTGCTAGGCCTGATTAATGCCTTAGTTCTTAGTGCCCCACCTTTGAAACTTTTGGATTTGATTATTGAATCAAGTATGTTTATTTCATGATTTAATGTAAGTATTCTCTTATTGTATTATTGGAATTGGTTTTCGGGGTAGGCCTGTGCTACTGCTTTTGAGTTTTCCTTTACTGCTCTCAAACCTTACTTTACTGATCTAATTTCCTGTAGTTAGAGCGCTAGGCTTCCGCTCCTATCTATTATTGTCTTGTAAGGTAGTCTTGCTCGGCAGCGATTCCAATCTGGATTCTTGGACTTTTTCTTTGACCGGTTAGTTCCAATCTATAAGATAGTATTGACATTGATCTTGACTATTACCAGCGACAATCTTATACTGCATTAGATCATACCCTGCTCTATGTATCCTATCCTAGGTGGATTCTGAATTGATAGTTATAGTATGCCTTTACTCGCTTTCAGGTCTAAGCTTATTGGGTTGATTCTCTTAAGTAGTAGTGACATTCCGCCCAGCACAACATTCAGTCTTGGGAGCCCTAGTGACATATTAGTAAGTTACCCTAGTAATTAGTATTAGTAGAAGAGTCAAACAAACAGGTAAGGATCTAAACCAAAGGAAAGGATATGAGATCAAGAAAGACAGACTTAAGTAAAGGGTAGCGGGAATGAGAGAAAGTCAAATACGGTTTGGTTCGCAGGGTCAGTATTGTTCGTATACTATTTGAAGTCCGTTGCTTGGTTGTTAGATTCCTACTTTTGAGTTAGATCTAGGGTAGTGTTTTAGTCTGTGATGGGAGCCCATGGATTAACTAAGGAAACCAGATCTCAGTATGATTTAGTATACCATATGATTGACACTTATTCGCGCTCGATTCAAGGTGCTCTATCACTAAAGTCATTCTCTATCAATAAAGGCAAGACGCCCCCACCCACTCTTAAGCTCTGGTCGAGGGGCTCTTCTACATCGGTGTAAAGGTAAACTAAATTAGATTGATTTCTTCCCATCTGTTGCATCGAACAACTCTGGTCAGCCTAAACCCTATAATCAAGGGTTAGATAATGCAATGGTAGCTGCATAGTGAAATAAAGACCTATGTCCGGGCTAATTAGAATGCCGACTACTACTGATAATACTTGAGCTCGAAATATGGATTGGAACACTGCCTAACATAATCCAAGACGGGAGGAGCGAATGCAACACTACCCTAGCAGAGTGGAACTACGAAATATGTAATAGTGTCCCCTTTGGCGGTATCTCAGACTCCACTAGTGCCCTAACGACTTCAACTCAAAAGGTAGAATCAAAGACCCCATTACAGATGATAGCTACTACTATGCAGGTTTTCACTACTCACTTTGAAGTTGGAACTACGGAGTCAATTACTGTATCTTTAGGTGAAACCTGCACACATTGAAAGAACCTTACTTGTTGGGGTAATCTGTTTGTTAATCTTAGTCATAGCTAGGGGCATAAGCAGTTCTTACGATCTGGGCCTTATCGACCTAGAGACTCCATATATGTAATCAGAATTATTACACACACAAACACCTATAACACATACTTAGAGAGAGCACCAGCAGCACACACCTTTCTGCTCCACAAACGAGACTACCCGCCTTCACCAACGGAACTGGCCTTGCACACTTACCTTACGAGCATAGCCTTGTTCGTTCACCCGAAATAATCAATAATATAAGAAAGAAAAACGACTTTACTAATTCATTCATAATTAATGTAATCATAATATAATCATTAAGTAATAAAAATCAGAAAATATGTACAAAGCATTCCTTGCTTTAGCGGATGTACTCCTTCTCTTTCCTATTCATTGCCCCCTCCCTTCCTTTTTCAGTTAAAAGGCTAAGCCAAGCAAGCCCTACACTTATGATTCAGTGCCCCGAACGAACACAGAATACCATGTAAATATGAAATCCAACCAGAGAAGAGAGAATGACTTTGAGACTTTATTGTCTATAGATATAGGTAGCAAGCCCGCCTAAAGCTAGCATCCACCATCGAAAAATAGAAGAAGGAAGGGCTACTCTCAATATAATAAATAAGGGCTAACCGGGCATCTAGTAAGTGACAGCAAGTACATTCCACCGTACAAATAGAAGAAGGGCTATCGGACATCTAATAGGTGGCAGCAAGTATGAGCCTGATTAAATGGTCGCATTGAGCAAGACACTTATGTATACAAACAAGCGCTAAATCAAGTAATGGAAAGGCAGAAGAGGGACTACATCAATGATTTCCTAATCTCTACTGAAAAGTGGGATACTGAATTTGCCTCATCCCTCCGAGATACTCGATGGAGTTGTTGGTTCTTACGTGGACACCAGAGTGGTTGGTTCTTACATAGAATACTAAATTAGGATGACTTCCCTCATATTAGAGCGGGTGTTTACAATCCCCTAATATACAAGTGCTTACAAACAACAATGTCAGTTGTCCTGTGCTTTACCTGATTGGTCATAAACAAGAACAAGAAGGCGCTAGCCGACATCGGCGTAGAATGAAGTTGCTTTCGTTATTCTTGATAAACTGTAGAAGTTGCTTTCGCTTGATAAGTTGTGCATATAATCAAAGTCATTGATAGCAGGCCGGATTGGTTAATTTCTTATAAAGTAAGTGACATTTCTTTGGCTTTTTCTTTAATACAGGAAACTATGTATGTCAAATAAATAGGAATAGTATCGCACCCTCGACCTGTGATCCATCAATTAGTAGACTATGAGAACAGAGCGCCCAAAAGGGTTACATAGAGTAAGTGCAGTGAGTTGGTCAACCCTATGACTGGAGCATAGATATAAGATTCGATTTCGTCTTAAATGTGTGCGTGGAGTGGATATGTGAATGCATCCTACATTGACTCTTTATAGACCTTCTAAATCTATGAGGGTTAACTATTTCTCTTTTATCTTGAGTTAATCCATTAAACCACGAAAAGAATAATGAATCATTTAACGTACTGCTAAACTAAGTCCCTAGATTTGTTTAGTACCCAGCTTACCTCAAGACCAACGGGAGGGGATTGGATAAGCCAACTACCTGTACCCTCGGACCTCTTTGCCTGGTCTTTGATTTGATCAATGGATAGCTCTTACCAGTGTGGGTAAACTCCTTCCTTGCTTGAGGCAAAGAAAGTTGCCTCAAAGACTGGGTTAGTTATGATTCAACGCTTCTCGTGTCGTCACTCCTTTGTTTGAATCAATTCTATCCTATTGCATTTTCTTACTCTTACGTTAACGGGAATAGAAGCAAGAGAAAGGGCGACTCTCCGTTAAATAAGATTTGGAGTTCATCTTGGATTCGATCTTACTACACTTGTCTTAAGAAGAGAATAGAATTCGATCTTACTTGTCTTAAGAAGAGAATAAAATTCGGTCTTACTACACTTGTCTTAAGAAAAGAATGGATAATAGATATAGTAATAGATATAGATCTGTCGACCAATCTAATACACAATGTTTCTATATCAACTCAACCACGTAAAGAGAGTGTCTCGTCTCCTCTATGATGGTATCAGCAAGGGGAGGGGGTTCCGAATCTATAGAGATAGATCCAAGAGGATGCTTGGCTTGTTCTAGTCTAGGTATATAGGCTCCATTATCAAAAGTTTTGGCATGGATAATTCCAAGAGATGTCTTATACCAATGAGACATGAAATATCACTTTCTAGGAGTATGTCCCTAAAGACTTATGTAGAAAGGGCAAACATTGATAGGATATCCTATACCTCAGCGATAGAATCTATCGTGTATGCTATGCTATGTACCAGGCCTGATATGTTGGGAAACCTCAGCGGGTGCATCACATGCATAGCGGAAATCAAAATAAAAATTGGCTTCCCACACAGATCAAATCGTCATGCAAAAAATTGGGGTCACGAGAAAAACCGTAAAAATAAAAAAAAACAGTGATGTATGAGAGATTGATTTTACCTTAGGGAGATTGTATATCCTTGTATTCCAAGTCTGAATGGAGAATATAAAGGAGGTCAAGCATCCTCCTCTCTAGCGGTATCCACGCAATAGATCTGTGCAACGAAACTCCTCCAATCTGATCTTACAACTCTTGCTTAGAGGGAGGGAGGAGAATAAGAGGTGGTGGCTAAAGCTACAGCCTATCAACCATGAGTCTCCCCTCTATAGAGAGCCACCAAAAACCCTAGGGCTCCTGCCTTAATGGGTGTTGGATCTCCAACCAATAACCTATTAACCATACATTATTGCATCTCTATCCAATAATCTCCTTAAGCTTCTAATTGGACCTTAAGCAAGGAGCCCGTTAGCATAGGGTCTCATCTAATGAGAATATGGGCTAATTGGATCTTCATCCAATCCTCTATTCGCTGAAGCATCCACCATATGTGTGTGATCCTCTAGGCCCGATACCGAGCTGGCAGTGAGTCACTCCCATTAGAACTCCTTCTGATATAGTGAAGTATTATCCTCATAATAATTCACTCGACTCATCGATTATGGATGTACTAGGCCACTATATCATAGTCCCCAAACAGTACAGGAGGATCGAATCTGTCGGACCTGTTTGTCCATAGTTACCATATATCTATAATCCCTTATCCAAATAATATCCCAGAGACCGTATATTGGACATGGTACTGTAAGGTTGCATACGGAATCAGTTTGTCTTGCTCTATTCAGATTCTACGGGAGAACTCCTTCTGTCTTAATTCGAATGACCCTGGCTAGGAATTTATCTAAGCAAGCATATATGAGATATTCCTCTCGTGATACTGAGAGTGGATGATCCTTTATTGACTCAATTGCCTTCGTAAGGTTGGCTACCGATCTCGACAACCAGTTGTACCAGATCTGAAACTTTCCAAACCTGTAAGGCTGGCGTTAAAGAAAGGAGTACCCATACAAGATATCCTTGGTGTCTTAAGTTTAAGGACCAGATACACAACTGAGACTATGAAATCGCTGTCTGACATTAGCTATCATTAACCATACAATATTATATAAGTGGATCAATCAGTGAACTCATTCTCCAATGAGCACCTATACCATATCCTTAGTGTCTCCACACAAGTGGCTATGAGACCAGCCGCCTCCATCATATGGACGGGTATATAGTAGACCGATCTATCTTGTTATCTCAATGTCCCTCTTAAGTAACCTATGACCGGGATTATTTAGGATCTGTGTTTAAAGGTGAATCGATCTTAGCTTGCAGGGCACCTGTAACCAGCAATCACCTATATGTCTGATCCTCATCAAACCCCTGTGACGCTCAAATACGATCTGAGCCAACGGCTTTGTCAGTGAATCTGCAATGTTATCTTTAGATAGAACTCTTTCCATTACTATATCTTTTCAAGTCATGATCGCTCTAATCAGATGGAACCTCCTTAGAATAGTTTTGATGAGACCTAGATTCCCTTGCTAGAGTTATTGCCCTATCGTTGTCACAATATATGAGAATTGGTTCTACGTTACTTGGTATGACTCCTAAATCTTTGATAAACTTCTTCATCCATACCTTTTCCTTTGCTGCTTCTGCTGCAATAATGTATTACGCCTCTGTGGTCGAGTCAGCAGTAGTATCTAGCTTGGAACTCTTCTAGCTTACTACTCCTCCATTCAGGGTAAAAACATACCCTGAATTTGATTTGCTATCATCATTGTCAGACTGAAAACTTGAGTCTGTGTAGCCCTTAACCTGGAGGCTACCTCCTCCATATACCAGTAAAAGATCCTTAGTCATTCTCAAGTACTTAAGGATACACTTTACTACTTTCTAGTGTTCTAAACCTAGTTCTGTCTGATACCTGCTCATGACACTCAGAGCATGTGCTATATCAGGCCTAGTACATACCATCGCACACATAATAGACATTATCGTTGAGGCATAAAGTATCTTATCTATGTTTGCCCTTTCTTCAGGAGTCTTTGGGGACATACTCCTAGAAAGTGATATTCCATGTCTCATCGGTGTGAGACCTCTCTTGGAATTTTTCATGCCAAACCTTTTGATAATGGAGTTTATGTACCTAGACTAGGACAAGCCAAGCATCCTTTTGGATCTATCTCTATAGATCCAGATCCCCAAAATATAGGATGCTTCCCCTATGTCTTTCATGGAGAAGTTTCTAGATAGCTAAGCTTTTATTGTGGAGAGCATTCCTACATTATTCTCAATGATTAGGATGTCATCTACATATAGCACCAAGAAGGAGATTGCTATTATGGGATACCGTTTTGACATCTATCTGTCAGATCTCATAGTCATAGTGTGCTGTAATGGCCAAAATAATTCTAATGGACTTAAATATGGCTACAGGTGAAAAGGTTTTGTCATAATCAACTCCTTATCTTTGACGATATCCTTTAGTTACCAGTCTTGCTTTATAGGTCTCTACCTTTCTATCCACTCCGATCTTCTTCTTGAAGATCCATTTGCAACCGATGGGTACAATACTCTCAGGTGCATCCACAAGGTTCTAAACCTTATTAGAGTATATAGAATCTATCTCAGAATTCATGGCTTCTTGTCACTTCTTGGAGTCTATACTCATAATAGCCTCCTCGTAAGTCTGAGGATCAACATCCTGAGAGTCATCTCTACTGATATGTCTCATATATCTTTCAGAAGGGTGAGATACTCTATTAGACCTACGTAAAGTTAGAACTTTATTGTTAGGTACCTGAACAGACTCAAGCTCTGGAATGGTGCTTGAGCTAGATTCTCTAACCTTTCTTAATTCTATCTCACTCCCACTATTTCCACCAAGAATATGTTCCTTCTCAAGGAACATAGCTCTCTTGGCAAGAAAGACCTTTCGGTCCTCAAGATAATAGAAATAATACCCATAAGTTTCCTTTGGGTATCCCACGATTGTGCACCATTCTATCCTTGATTCTAACTTATCGGGATTGTGTCTTCTAATGTGGGTAGGACAGCCCCAAATCTTAACAATCTTAAGATCAGACTTCTTTTCTTTCCATATCTCATATGGTGTAGACATTACTGACTTTGATAGAACTCTGTTCAAAAGGTAAGCTGCAGTTTCTAGGCCTACCCCCAGAATGAAACGGGTAGGTCAGCGAAACTCATCATGGATCATACCATATCTAACAGCATACGATTCCTCCTTTCTGATACACCATTGAGCTGAGGTTTATAAGAAGGTGTGCACTATGATAGAATCCTATTATCCTTGAGGAAATGGGTGAACTCCATACTCAAGTACTCTCCTCCTCGATCTAATGAAGAGTCTTAATACTCTTTCCAATTTGGTTCTCTACCTCATTCTTATATTCCATAAATTTCTCGAAGGTCTCAGATTTGTACTTCATTAAGTACGTGTCCATACCTAGAGAAATCATCAGTGAATATAATGAAGTATGAGTAATCACCTATAGCCTGAGTCGACATGGGACCACATACATCACTATGTATGAGTTCTAATAACTCGGTGGCTCTCTCTCCAGTTCAACTAAAAGGAGAGTTAATCATCTTTCCATGAAGGCAAGGTTCACAAGTTGCATATGTCTCATAGTCAAATGGATCTAAGTATCCATCTTTCAATAACTTTTGAATCCTTCTCTCATGTATATGACCTAGCCTATAATGTCATAGGTATACATTATTCACCTTATCTCTTTTCCTCTTAGACATATTTATATTCATGATATGTGAAGAAATATCTAACACATATAAACCATTTATAAGGGTCCATCTAGTGATGATCTCATCATCCATAATTATTAAACAACTATTATTCTTAAAAACTAATTTATATCCACTAAATGTTAAATAAGAGATAGAAATAATATTTTTGATAATAGAAGGAACAAAATAGTATGCATCTAATATAATAATAGCTCCACCAGGCAGATGTAGGGTGACCTCTCTAATAGCAACTGTAGAAACTCTTGCTCCATTGCCTATCTTAAGGTCCATCTTGCCTCTAGCCAATCTCCTAAGTCTTGACAGAACCTGTAATGAATTACATATATAATAAATACTCCCGGTATCCAATACCCATGTGTTATCATGAAAATCTGACAAGTTGAGACTCATCATGAATATACCTGAAGCTTCTCCAAGATTCTATCTTGTCTTCTCTGCAAGGTAATCCTTACGGTTTCTCTTCCAATGGCCGTCTTGGCCATAGTGGAAGTATTGTCCTTTATTCTTTCCTTAGTATTTCTTAGCAATATTTGTCTTACCTGGTCTTTCTTTGCCCTTACCCTTCTTAAGGGTCTTGCTGACCTTCCTTTTTTTTTTGATCTCACCAATATAGAGAATTGGCTTCTCCTTCTTGATGGCACTCTCAGCTTCCCTCAACATATTGAGGAGCTCAGGGAGAGTCACCTCAAACTTGCTCATGTTAAAATTCATGATGAAGTGAGAAAAGGAATCTGGTAGGGACTGAAGTATAAGATCAACGCACAAGTTATCCTCTAGGACTATTCCTAGACCTGTGAGTTTCTCGATCCACTCTATTATCTTTAGGACATGATTCTCAACCGATGTCCCTTCTGTCATCCTGGCTTGGAAGAATTTTTTAGACATCTCATATCTTTGAGTTCTTTCTTGTTTCTCAAATAGCTAGCGGAGATGAATAAGGATAGAATTTGCATCCATGCTCTCATATTACCTTTGTAACTCAGGAGTCATAGAGGACGATATATAACATTTTGCTGATGTGGAATCATCTATATACTTCACATAGCGAGCGATCTCATCCTCCCTTACCCCTTCTTCCGAGTGGGCAGAATTATATCAAGGACATATGCGATTTTTTCCACTGTGAGAACAATTCTCAAATTACGGAGCCAATTTGTATAGTTTGGACTAGCGAGGCGGTTAGCATCAAGTATGCCACGTAAGGGGTTTATGAGCGACATGTTTTTGACAAAATAAGATATAGCAAAAAAATAACATGCAGATTTTACAGAAAATACTAATTAAGGTATGGACTTCTATCTTAATGCACTCTTACTATTTTCTTAGCGAATCATGCGACATGCTCGATACATGAGACGGAAGTCTCCGACAGACTCTTAGTGGGAATCGGGATCCAATTGGCATCTTAGTGCAACCTCGAGGGACTCGACTAATTACACTAAGCCCAAAAGGTAGGCAACTTTTGCCAATCACAACTCCTTGTGATTCCCGTCACGTTCGGCCTCCGAATCATCACTATCATTACAAGATAAGTCTGATTTGATGATATGTCCTAGAGGGACTCGACCAAACATACCATGTCCTCAGGTCACCGGTGACATTTCTATGTCGTAGGTAAGAACTCGATCACTTAGATAGGTGAGCCTCAAGGGACTCGACCAACTCAACCTATGTCATGATTCAATTTCTTCCTATAATGATGGAAGGCCACGTGGGTCAATCTTATTACCTCATGCTTATCGACTTAATATTATCATAGGGGGGATTTTTGTTTCGTATCGGTCTCCTAATATGTTATGTCACATACATACATATTTAATATATATCTACATCGCATGCAAATATATATATACATATATCTAGTAGATGTATAACACATCACATATGCAAGCCACACCAGATGATGAGCCAATGGGCCTAATCACTCACAATAGGATCTATGTGTGCATTGGTGTATATCCATGCCTTGTGATTGTTGATCTCGTTATTATTGGTTCCATCGGATCGTCGCATCACCATGCATCGTAATCTCCCGCTGTCACCTCCATGCTCCCGCTACGCCTCTTCATGTAATTACAAATAATCACAAGCACGCATGCCCAACAATAAATGAGAAAAAAGCAGGCTCGTAGGCCCAAATAATAATAATAATAATCACAATTACACACATCACAACACATGGCTCATGATCATCCATCTACATCGTACATCATATGTACATCACATCATATGTAGGGTTACTAGATATATAATAATTAATTAAACTATTTAATTAATTATTTTTTAAAAATTAGGATATGCTCGGAATTTCTAAAATTGTTAATGGCATTTTTATAATTTTGGATGAGAGGACAGTCCTTAAAATTTCTAAAATTATCAAGGGTATTTTTGAAATTCTGTACAAGAGGACAGTCCTCAGAATTTCTAGAATCGTTAAGGGTATTTTTGAAATTCTATATATACGGATAGTCCTCGAAATTTTTGAAATTCAAAGGGGTAGGATCATCCTTTTCTTAAAAGGATGCCCTAGACCTCTCTTTGCCCCGCTTTGTGTCGTCACTGGTTGCCCTGCAGCGACAAGGGGCCGTGAGCGGCCACTCTGCCTGCAGCGCACCACGAGCAACCACCCCTTGCCACGGATGGCGGCCTTGCAGTGGCAGCCTGCGGACACACCACAGTAGCTACCCCTTGCGGCTGGCGTGAGCGATAGCGATAGCCCCCATGAGCTAGTCAGGCGAGCCACCCCTTTGGGGTCCTTACAGAGCCGCCCCTTGGTGTGGCCGCCATGCCCGCCCCTCCTCCTAGTTGCCTTCACTGTGAAAACGCAGCAAGAATGCATATAATGATTCTACATGATTCAATCTCATCACACGTAGTTTAAAACTAATCTTTCACATGAAAACCATAGTTCTGATACCACTGTTAGAAAACCTCAGCGGGTGCATCACATGCGTAGCAAAAATCAAAACAAAAACCAATTTCCCACGCAGATCAAATCGTCGTGTAAAAGATTGGGGTCATGAGAAAAATCATAAAAACCGAAAAAACTATGATATGTAAGAGATTGATTTTACTTAAGGAGATCATATATCCCTGTATTCCAGATCCGGATGGAGAAGATGAAGGAGGTCAAGCGTCCTCCTCTCTAGCGGTATCCACACGATGGATCTCTATAGCGAAACTCCTCTAATATGATTTTGCAACTCTTGCTCAGAGGGAGGGAGGAGAATAGGAGGTGGTGGCTAAAGCTGTAGCCTATTAAACATGAGTCTCCCCTCCTATTTATAGAGAGCCACCAAAAACCCTAGGGCTCCTGCCTTAGTGGGTGTTGATCTCCATCCAGTAACCCACTAACCTTGCAGTAGTGGATCTCTATCCAATAATCTCCTTAGGCCTCTAATTAGGCCTTAAGCAAGGAGCTCATCAGCATAGGGTCTCATCTAATGAGAATAGGGGCTAATTGGATCTTCATCCAATCCTCTATTCGCTGAAGCATCCACTATATATGTGTGACCCTCTAGGCCTGATACCGAGTTGGCCGTGAGTCACTCCCATCAGAACTCCTTCTGATATAGTGAATTATTATCCTCATAATAATTCACTTGACTCATCGACTATGGACGTACTATGCCACTACGCCATAGTCCCCAGACGGTACAAGGGGATCGAATCTGTCGGACCTATCTCGTCACAGTTACTATGTATCTATAATCCATCATCCAAATAATATCCCAGAGACCATATATTGGACATGGTACTATCAGGTCATATGCGTAATTAATTTGTCTTGCTTTATTCAGATTCTACTGGAGAACTCCTCTCTCAATCCGAATGACCCTAGCCAGGGATTTGTTTAAGTAAACACATATGGGATATTCCTCTCATGATACCAAGAGTGGATGATCATCTATTGACACTCAATTATCTTCGTAAGGTTGACTATCGATCCCGATAACCAGTTGTACCAGATCTGAAACTTTTCAAACCTATAAGTCTGACGTCAAAGAAAGGAGTACTCATACAAGACATCCTTGGTATCTCAAATCTAAGGACCAGATACATAATTGGGACTATGGAATCGCTGTCTGACATTAGGTATCATTAACCATACAACATTCCATAAGCGAATCAATCAATGAACTCATTCTCCAATGAGCACCTACACTATATCCTTAGTGTCTCCACATAAGTAGCTATGAGACCAGCCACCTCCATCATATGGATGGGTGTATAGTACATCGATATGTCTGGTTATCTCAATATCCCTCTTGAGTAACCTATGATCAGGATTATTTAGAATTTGTATTTAAAGCTGAATCGATCTCATTCGTGATCTCATCACGATCCGACTCCCATTGCACAAAACTAAGGACATCACAATATATATGTAATAGATAATGTGAGAATATGCCAACATTAATCATAAGCAAAAAAGATTACACAGTGTGTCACACATGTCATCACTCACGTGATTGGCTTGCAGAGTACCTGTAACCAGCATGATATAGTACACGCTCTGAGTGTCACGGGCAGGTATCAAGTGGATACAGGTTTATAACACTGAAAGGTAGTAAAGTGTATCCTTAAGTACTTCAGAAGAACTAAGGATCTTTTACTAGTTGAGGGCTACATAGACTCAAGTTTCTAGTCCGATATTGATAATAGCAAGTCAAACTTAGGGTATATTTTTACCCTAAATGAGGAGTAGTAAGCTGGAAGAGTTTCAAGCAAGATACTACTACTGATTCGACCATAGATGTGTAATACATTGCTATAGTAGAAGAAAAAAGGAAGGGGTGTGGATGAAGAAGTTAATCAAGAATTTGGGAGTCATACCAAGCAACATAGAATTGATTCTCATATACTATGATAGCGATAGGGCACTAGCTCTAACAAGGGAACCCAGGTCTCATCAGAATTATTCTGAGGAGGTTCCATTTAGTTATAGATATCATAGCCCATAAAGATATAAAAAAGAAAAAAGTTCCATTCGAAGATAGCATTGCAGATCTACTAACAAAGTCGTTGACTTATATTGTATTTGAGCATCACAGGGGTCTGATAGGGATTATACACATAGGTGATTGGCTTTTGGTTATGTGAGAGATTATTGGTTACAGGTGCCCTGAAACCCAATCACTTGAGTGATGGCACGTATGACATATTACACGATCTTTTTACTTATAATTATTATTGGCATATTACCACATTATATTATCTATTGTATATATATTATGATATCCTTGGTTTTATGTAATAGGAATCAGTTTATGATGAGATCATGATAATGAGATCGATTCACCTTTAAACACAGATCCTAAATAATCCTAGTCATAGGTTACTCAAGAGGGACATCGAGATAAATGGACAGACTAGTGTACTATATACCCATCCATGTGATGGAGGTGGTTGGCCTCATAACCATTTGTATAGAGACGCTAAAGATATAGTACAGGTGCTTACTGGAGAATGAGTTCATTGATTGATCCGCTTATGGAATGTTGTATGGTTAATGATAGCTAATGTCAAGTAGCGATTCTATAGTTCCAGTTGTATGTCTAGTCCTTAGACTTGAGACACCAAAGATGTCTTATTTGAGTACTCATTTCTTTGACGTTAGATTTAGAAGCTTGGAAAGTTTTAAATCTGGTACAACCGATTATCGGGATTGGTAGCCAACCTTATAAAGGTAATTGAGTGTCGACAAAGGATCATCCACTCTCAGTATTATGAGAGAAATATCTCATGTGTGCTTGCTTAGACAAATTCCTGACTAAGGTTATTTAGATTAAGAGAGAATGTGTTCTCTACGAGAATCTGATTATAGCAAGACTCGGACGGATTCCATATATGGCCTGACAGTACCATGACCAATATACTGTCTCTGAAATATTAGTTGGATAAGGGACTATAAATACATAGTAATTGTGGATAGATAGGTCTCATGGATTTGATCCCCTAGTACCGTTTGGGGAGTATGGCGTAATGGCCTAGTACATCCATAGTCGATGAGTCGAATAAATTATTATAGAGATAATTATTCACTATATCAGAAGGAGTTCTAATGAGAGCGACTCATGGCCAGCTCGGTATCGGGCCTAGAGGGTCACACATATATGGTGGATGCTTCAACAAATAGAGGATTAGATGAAGATCTAATTAGCCCCATTTCTCATTAAATGAGACTCTACACTGATGGGCATCTTGCATGAGGCCCAATTAAAAGCCAAACTAGATTATTGGATAAAGATCCAATAATGTAAAGTTAGTGGGTAATTGGATGAAAATTCAATATCCACTAAGGCAAGAACTCTATGATTTTTGGTGGCTCTCTATAAATAGGAGGGGAGGCTCATGGTTGATTGGCTGTAGCTTTTGCCACCCCGTCCTCTTTTTCTCCCTCTCTCTACGTAAGCGTTGCAAGACTTGAGATTGCAATTAGAGGAGTACCACTACAATGATCTATCGTATGTATACGGCTAGAAAGGAGGACGCTTGACCTCCTTCATCCTCTCTATCTGGATCTAGAAAATAGAGATATGTGATCTCCCTAGGAAAAATAATCTCTCACATGATGTAGTTTTTTAGTTTTACGACTTTCTTGTTGCCCAATCTTTTGCACGATGATTTGATCTGCATGGAAACATATTTTATTTTGATTTTTCGCTGCACATATGATGCTCATGCTGAGGTGTTTCAATATGGATACTACTAGAGAGGAGAGCATCTGACTTCCTTAATCCTCTTCCATAGGATCTGAAAGCTTCAGAGATATACAATCTCCCTAAGTGATAAATCTCATAAAAGTCATATTTTTTTGTTTTTACAACTTTTCATGCACCAATCGTTACACAATGATGTGATAAATATGGGAAATTAGTTTTGTTTTGGTTTTCTATTATGCATATGATGCTCTCATGGTTTCCCAACACATGGCTTTATACTAGTGTGAAGATTTTTAAACTTGAATAATTAAGGTGGCTTTGATAGTCTCAAGTGAGGATTTTGTGCTAACATATAGGTCCAGGACTTAATACAGTTTAATGATACCACTTTTGGAGTGTGTTATCATCAGATGCTAGGGTGATGAGATTGGTAGATTGTGTTGGTGGCATAGGTGATAGAGAATCACAATCATAGTATAGATTGGGTTGAGAAACATTAGTATCGCTAGATCTAGGAGAAGGTATAGACAATGGTTATGACTTTAAGGGTAATGCTTCAGCAATAGGGGAAAATTATGGAGAAGTAGTGGATGGAGTGAAGAGTTGCTAAAATGGAGGAGTAAAAGAGTGTGGATCTGGAGGGGAAGGACCAGACGATGTAGTAGGAGGCTTGATTGGCGGGATCATAGGTTCATTCTAGTGATGTATGGTTACTAGAGTTAGTCGAATAGCAGGAGACTCATGATCTTGAAAAGGAGAGGTAGACTCCACAAAAGTAACGTGATGGGATATAAATACTTTTTGAGTATGGGCATTATAGCATCGGAAGGCATTATGTTTAAGAGAATAACCAATGAAAACATAAGGCTTAGATCTTGGTGTTATCTTATGCAAGACATAGCGATGTAGCCATGGATAACATAGATAGCCGAAGACTTTGAGTTTCTGAAGATTTGGAAGTTTATGAAATAATTTTTCAAATGGTGACTAATTTGGAGGATGTTAGAACCCCGGAGGATTCTAAGCTTGGGTTGACCTCTATAGGGGATCGACCCTCCTTGGAACTTTATAAGGATTCCTCCCTCCTTGGTAGTCGGTCATAATGACTTAAATAGATGTATTGATTACTTAATAAAATAGTGGTGGCTATATGCTTTATATAGGATCTCAAAACCCTATTTCCTAATAGGACTCCTACTCCATAAAGACTCCTAATAGAACCACAGATGGAGCTTTATAGATTTTGATCCTTGAGGGGGATCAAACCTTGGAACGCTGTAGGAGTTCCTCCCTCCTAGATTCGGTACAAGGCTGAAATAAAATTGATAATTGCTTCATTCAAGAGAGGGGTAGCTATATCATTATATAGGGATCAAAACCCTAGCCTAAAAGGGTGCTTGCCTAAATAAAATTATCCCTTTGCCCCTCCTATAGCTAACATGTCTTAATAGGAAGAGGGGGCGACTAGGTTGGCTCTATAGCGGACCTAAGCAGGGGGAAACTCTGGCCAACCGACCCAGTAAAAGGCCGACAGCCACTAAGCCCTAAGGGCTAATCTAAACCCTAGCCATACTCCTTTATAAGATAGGAGTGGCTTTATTACAATCTAGCAGGGTTTTATTGACTACTTCTAGGGAGATTAGGACTCAACCCTACTGGAGTCCTATCAAACCCGCCCTCTTAAAATTAGCCTTGTCCTCAAGGCTGAAGTTTCATGAACTCAGGGAACTAGGTCTTCAGCTCCTCATCAGCTTGGGTGTCAATTAGAAGAACTTGAGCTAAGTCATCGTCTTTAAATTTTCATTTGAGATGGGATACTTGGAGGATCAACTGTAATTTTGATTTGGTGCATGAATATAATCTCCAAGTTGGGGCCCCAAAATGAACCCCAATTTTGCAAGGCCTAAAGAAATAGGGAGACCACTTTCTTGAAGCTTGAATTTCATGCTGGTGGAGCTGGAGATAAAGGGGGACTTGATCTTTCTCAGGAAACTTTCTTCTGCTTCGACGTTTGTCAGGGGGAAGTTTCTTCCTTGCATGAGCTGCCATATGGTTAGTCCTTAGTAATAGCCAATCTTTCTTTTGGAATGGTGACTGCCCTCTAGTATGGTTCAGGATGATGAGAGCTCAATCTGACAATATGGATTATAATTCTTCTAGTTTAACTCTTCTTTCATGCCATGGACCATCTTGCATAAGAATATCCCAAATTTTAACTCTTGATGCATCGGCCTTAGTGACCAAAGTACGGTCGAAATCGGGCAGCGCTAGGACCGACGTCATCGTCATGGCTGCCTTGAGTCGTTTGAAGGCTGCAGAGGCTTTATCCAACCACAAGGAGTCTTTCTTCAGTAAGGACATGAGCGAAGGCACTGATCTTGTCATAATCTTTCACAAAATTTTGGTAGTAGCCCATGAGTCCAAGGAAACCGCATAATGATTGTACGTGTGTAGGTCTCGGCCATCCTTGCATTGCCTCGATCTTTATTGGATCCACCACCACTCCATCCTCTAATATAATGTGCCCAAGATACTCCAATTTACACTGTAAGAGGCTGCACTTTGACTATTTAACATAAGGAGTATTCTCCCGAAGAATCATTTGAGCAGTTCAAAAGTACTGAAAATATATATCAAGTGTAGGGCTTTAAATGAGAATATCATCAAAGAATACCGATATGAACTTGCGTAAAAAACTCTGGAAGATATCATTCATCAAGCTTTGAAAATTATAAGGAGCATTCGTAAGTCTGAAAAGCATTACTAGAAACTCGTAGTGGTCATTATGCGTGCGGAATATAGTTTTCAGAATATCTTTAGTACATACCCGAATTTGATGGTATCCGGATCAGAGATCCAATTTAGTGAGGACTCGAGCTCCTTTTAATTCATCCAAGAGTTCATCTACGAATGAAATAGGATATTTATCCTTGATGGTGATGGTGTTTAAAGCCCGGTAGTCAATGCACATTTGCCACGTACCATCTTTCTTGTGCACTAGCAACACCGGTAAGGAGTAAGGGCTACAACTCGATCGAATCACTCCAGTGTTAAGCATCTTTTTAATAATATTCTTGATCTCATCCTTTTGTAAGTAAGGATAGTGGTATGGTCACAAATTTACTAGAGGTTTGCCTGACAAAATAGGAATGCAGTGGTCATGCGTCCGATTAGGGGGCAACCCACCCGGCTCTAAGAAAATATTTACGAATTCGTTCAGGCAAAGGGCAAGCTTAGGATCTGAGTTTTGTACATTCTCCACTATAGATGGCTATTGAATATACATCAAGAATCCACTATATGCTTTGTGCAAAACTTTCTCCATTTGTTATAACGAAACGGTGAAAATTTGGCTCCCGTGCTTGCCTTGTAACATGACATGTCTCCCTTTGCAATAAAAATTCATGATTAATTTAGAAAAATTCTAGGAGATATCACCTAGTGTTGTGAGCTATTCAATCCCAAGTATGACTTCATAATCATCGATGGGTAGGAGGAAGAAATTAGCTACCATTTCTTGATCTTGGAGGAGTAGTTTCACCCGCGGGCACCGTTGGTTGCAATTAAAGATTCGGCCGTCGGTGACCTTTACGTCAAACTTGTTGCAACCTTCGATTTGAACAGCCAAACATGCAACAACCTTACTATTGAGGAAGTTATTGGTGCTTCCCATGTCGATGAGAATGATGATGAGTTGCTGTTTTAGAAGTCCTCCAACTTTCATCATTTGCCAGTTGGAATAGCCGGTCAATGCGTACACTGCATAGTTGGCCGGTTGGGACTCTTCCTCTATAGCTTCTTCTTTAGGTTCAAGGGCTTATTTAGATATTTCATTGTCCTCATCCTCCGTTAGAGCAATCATGAGGAATCGACCTTTTTTGTAGTGATGTTTGCAGCTCCATGGTTAGTCGCAATGCCAACACAACTCCTTGGCCGATCGTTTGCGAAGCTCATCTCTTGTCAACTATTTTGGTGCAGGGGCTTGGATGGCAGTAAAGGGGTTAGTAGGCCTCAACATGGCTGGTCGGAGAGTGACCCTTATCCTTCATACCTCATGGTTCAATTGTTCTTCCTAGATACGGGCGAAGGAAATCACCGCCATAAGAGTGTACGGTTGCCGCGCCTTTACTTTTCCTTGGATCTCCAACTTTAGACCCTCGATAAAAGTACCTAAAAATTGTTTCTTATACTAATTCTCAGTTTGGTTAGATAAATGCCTTGTTTGGTATTCTTGTATTATAGAGGTTTGATGAATCTTTGTCAATTGTCTGTCGATGTTATTGAAATCGGTTGGTCTGAAGCGGTCTAGTAGTCCTTCCTTGAATGGCTGCCAAGAGAGTCCTTCATGAGTATGGTCAAACCAATTAAACCACTGAATAGCATCTTCTTTGAGGTAGATAGTAGCAATCTCCACCCATATGGCATCAGCGGTTCGGTAAAACTAAAAATAGCACTCCGCGCGTGAGATCCACCTAATCAGGTCTCCTTCTTCCCATCTAGGGAAGTCAACCTTCATACTAGATTATTGAGATCAGAGGTGATGTGGCCATGTTCTTGAGGATCGTCTCGCCGATCTGAAGTTTTTTCATGTTGTGATTTCCTCGGGTTCGACAGTCGGCCAATGCTGAATTCGACGAAAAGGGATCGTATCATTCTCTTCCATATGGTTTCCAAAGGCTTCAAGTTTTACATCGATAGCCTCCTTTGATGTCATAGTAGATGCCTCTATATCTATAATATTGAGATATTTTTTCTGTTGTCGAGTTAGTGGCATGGGAATTTTGGAGAAGGGGGTGGCTGGTTGGAAGGTGAATCAGTTTGGATGGAAGTAGGCTGCGGTTTAGGGCAGATTTGGGGCTATAGTTTTGTGAAGTTTAGGCTGCAAATTGGTATGATTTTAGGGCTGTGATAGTAGTAGATGAAGGTTAAAAAAATAAATTTTAGATCTGGGATAGATGCCAGCAAAAGGTAGGTGTCTTCGTAAGGAAAGTTGTCTAAAAAGGTAAATTGATCGATAAGGAAGTAGGCTGATTTGGGTGGCTAATTTTGGGGCTATTTAGATTCAGTTTAGGGTAATACTTGGAAGAGATTTTTAGTGAGGATGGTAGGTTTTAGAGATAAGAAAAGGTGAGTCTGAAATCCTACAAAAAGCAGCACTCAAATCTGATAGAATTCGGTGAAAAGAAGTGATGCGATGTGCTATCCTACTGAACTGGTTTTACGTCGGAGAAATGATGACTTATTGACATAAATTCCAAAGAAACGTTCAAGAAAATTATGCAAAAACCCTTGGTTTAGATGTTGTTAATACCATTAAAAAGTTTGATGAAATTTTTACAGCATAACAGTAGGGAAATAGGGCAAAAGATGAAAGGCAGATTCCTACATCGTAAAATTCCAGAACGGCATAATGGTCAAAGATTACATAAAAAAACTAGTTTTAGAAGGAGTTTTTTTATGAAATCAAATCCAGAGAAAAGTCAACTTGATCTTGAGAATTGTGTAAAAATTTCAGCCAAAAAGGATGAACAAAAGTTCAATTTCAAGAGGCCAATAGACGGAAGGTAGATTCTATATTGTAAAATTTTAGTACTGTGCAATAAAGAATCGCAGTGCTATAAGTCCAGATCCAAAAGGATTTCTTCACAAGATTAGTCTTAGATGAAAGCTAAGATGATCTATAAAATGTATAAAAGTTGCAGCCAAAATAGATGATTAAAAGTTTAGTTTCAAGAAGCAATAATCGGCTAAAAATTTCTGCAGCATTTCACCTTTGCAACGATGATAACGTTTGTGACGAATAAAAGTTACAGCGAATAAAATTTGAAAAAAATTTTCATCATATAAAGTAAGGAATCTTGTAGCATTGAAGAGACATGGATGATAAAAATATACCAGAATTCTAGATCAAACACAAGGGGCAGCGGTAGACTGATTTGATTTACTGCTAGGGTGGAAGGTGAAGGCGCATGTCGTAGCAATTGTGGGAATTGCTTGGGAAGGTGAAGGCGGCTGAGATGGCTATAGTGGTAGCAAGATCACTGCTCTGATATCATATGATACAACCCAAGATGGAGCTTTATAGATTTTGATCCTTGAGGGGGATCAAACCTTAGAACGTTGTAGGGGTTCCTCCCTCCTAGATTCGGCACAAAGTTAAAATAAAATTGATAATTGCTTGATTCAAGAGAGGAGGTGGCTACATCATTATATAGGAATCAAAACCCTAGCCTAAGGGGGTGCTTTTCTAAGTAAAATTACCCCCTTGCCCCTCCTATAGCTAATTTGCCTTAATAGGAATAGGGGTGACTAGGTTGGCTCTATAGCCGACCTAAGTAGGGGGAAACTCTAGTTAACCAACCCAGTAAGGGGGCGACGACCACTAAGCCCTAAGGGCTAATCTAAACCCTAGCCATACTCCTTTATAAGATAGAAGTGGCTTTATTATAATCTAGCAGGGTTTTATTGACTAGTTCTAGGGAGATTAGGACTCAACCCTACTGGAGTCCTATCAACTCCTCCCTAATAAAAGACTTAAACTTCTAATGAAACTCTTACTCCAAGTAAACTAAGACTCCAACTCCTGATCAAACTCCTACTCTAAGTAAACTAAGACTCCAACTTAGGGAACCGGGTCTTCAACTCCTCATGTAATTCTCATGCTATCGTTAATTGAATTTTGGCCTCCTCATTAGCTTGAGTGTCAGTTGGAAGGATTTGGGCTGAGTTGTCTTCTTTAAATTTTCATTTGAGGTGGAATACTAGGAGGATCAACTATAATCTTGATTTAGTGCGTGGATCTGATCTCCAAGTTAGGGCCCCAATGTGATCCCCAATTTTGCAACGCCCAAAGAAATAGGAAGACCACTTCCTTAAGGCTCAGGTTTCCTTCTGATCACGCTGGAGGTTTAGGAAAACTTGATCTTTATTTTTTCATCAATTCTATAGTTTATCAGGAGGTCATTTTTTCTTTACATGTGCTGCCATGTGGTTAGTCTTTAGTAATAGCCAATCTTTCTTCTCGAATGGTGACTACCCTCTGGTATGATTTAGGATGATGAGAGCCTAATCTGACATAAACATGGATTATAATTTTTCTAGGTTTACTCCTCTTTTGTGCCATGGACCTGTATCCAGCCAAATTTTAAATTTGGTAGTAATGAGTATCCCCTATAAAAACCTCATATGGAGTGTAGTGGAAGCCTCGATGTGAATTAGAAGTCGACTATCTTGCATAAGGGTGATGTCGATCCCAACTCTGAATATGTTTGCTCTAATCATAAACATCTAGTCGTGACTTGGTGGGGACAACATCATGGTCATGAGGGCTATAGTTCTACTCAACCAAGGCAGTACATCTTTCTTCACAATGAGAGGGATGATATTTTGTTGAGATCTGTGAATGATCCTTCTCTTATTCCGATTTTACCATTGGAGAGGCTCAATTTTTTTACGATCTTGAGTCGCAGATCAAAAGCCATCATCAAGGAGTTCTTCGAACATCAATGTCTGATCCTAGACAAAGTCGTGGAAGTCACCTAAGATTTAGAAATCTTGTATCAACAACTATGGTGAGTTCGACTAGATGTAACACTTAAGAAGTAACTTATCCCTAGTGAACATGATGCAGGTATGTGTCGTAGCGGGAAATAAGGATGGTCGAACAATCCATGTCTCTATCATCTCTTAGGCAACCCTCGTATCTTTGATCTTTTATGGGCAACAATCTAGTCGAGTATCAGATGGTGGTAATTTCAGCCAGTTCAGCATAGGGGAATCGGGCATCTTGATAAGAGGTAGTAGGATCGGTTTAGTGGAGACTCCTTAAATTTAAGCAAGCTATAGGGGAGGGTTATTATCTTCAATCTCCTTTGGCTTCATCTCCTAAAACTCTTGAATTTGGATCGAGAAGCCGTTGGATTCTTCTTTTGGTACCCCTCCAAGTGTTGTATTGTGGTTATAGTCACTAGGCTCTCTTGTAGGACTACCTATTTTTCTTTACTAAAATATTTCATGGTTAGCTTCAAAAAATTATAGAAAATACCTCCAACTATGGACAACCAATCAATGCTGAGCACTATATCAAAATCATTGAGAGGGAGGAGGAAAAAAATCAATAACTACGTCTTGCTCCTGTAGGATCAGTTTTACCTACAAGCACTTCTAGTTGCACTTCAGAATTTGACCGTTAGCTACATTGACTTTGAACCCACTGTAATCTTTCTTTTGGAGAATTAAGTGGGCAGCAACCTTACTGCTCATGAAGTTGTGTGTGCTCTTGGCGTCGATGACGACTATGATGGACTATTGCTCGAGAAACCCTTCGATCCTCAATTTTTTATAGGTTGGTGTAGCCGGCTAAGGTAGGGACCATGTAGGTGGTGACCGATTATGGTGTATCCTTCTCCTTAGGCTCAAGAGATGTATCTTCAAGTTTGGGTTCTTCAGTGGGCGTAATCATCAATGGTGTCTCCTTTTTACATTGGTATTCTAGGCTCCATAGTTTATCACAATACCCACATAGGCCCTTTGTAGATCCATCATGAAGGTCTTCTCTTATTAATTTCTTCAATTGAGGGGGTCAGTTGATAGTAGGAGGAGGTGAAAGCTTTGGTGCCACTAATCGGGGAGCGACCCTAGTTCTCCAGGCTTCATACTTCAATCACTCCTCTTGATGTTGCACGAAGGAGATAGCTACCGTAAGTGTGTTCGGCTATCGTGCTTTAACTTCTTCCTAAATCTCTGGCTTCAAACCCTTAATAGAAGTCCTCAACACCTACTTTTCAGACCAATCATAAGTTTGGTTAGATAACCTTTTAAACCTATTTTGGTACTCTTATATGGTGGAGGTTTGATAGATCCTCGCTAGTTCTTTATCAAGGTTCTGGTAATTGATTAGTGTTAAAGGTTTATATGCTTTTGATTAGGATGTGGCTCTCATACTCTAAGCATCTTGATTGAGGTACCCTTCTTGAAGTGTGCAAAGGAGATCGATGTCGATGTCGCCGAGGTGTAGGGTTGTTATGTCTTAACTTCACTTCTTATTCCGGTGGTTTCTTTTTGTAATCATAATTTGCTCTATGTTGTGATCTTCTTAGGCTTGGTGATTGGCCCAATCTACACTCCTTCAAGAGAGTATGTAATTTAGCATCTATACGCGTTACGAAAGCCTCCAATTTGGCTTCGAATAAGCCCACCAATGTCATGACATAAGGATCTTCAACCTATCAAATAAACTGACTGAAGAGTGTAGTTGCAACTTTCAAATTGAAGGTAGCGAATGGCATCAATGTCGGACTGTGGTGGTGAAATCTCCAAGTGAAGGATCACAGCCAAGAGTAGCAACAATGGTGGAGGAAGAAGATGACAACAATAACATCGGTTATGGTTCTACGGTGATGCTGCAATGTCATCGAGGCTACGATTTTTTCAAGTGGCTGATATATGTCGGAAGATGGCAGCCGAGAGGTCTAAGTCAGGAGGTAGCAGTGATGGTGGAGGAAGAAGAGGGTATCAGCAATGTCAGCTACGGTTGCACTGTGACTTCATGGCTATAGGTGGTACTGGTTGCGGCAAGAGTGTGGCTGTAATAAGAGGAAGATGGGGTAGTGATATGCACGACTGTTATAGAGGAGGGCAGTGGCGGTATAGAGTGAGATACCACTGATGTCGTGTTTAATTTATTGTTGACCGCAATCAAGATAGTTGGCAGTGAACAATTATTGTGGGTTACGATGTAAACAAATTACAATGAAAGATTGCTGATAGTAGCTTTTTGCTACAAGGATCACTATTGGCTATGATCAAGGAGGATGGCAGCGAGAGGTCGCTTTTGGCAGTGAAGGGATAAGGGAGATTAGGTGGCTGAATGGTGGGTGGACTGAAGGTGGAAGGCTACGATTTTCAGGTGTGGTTTATGGCTATTTTGGGTGATGTTTAGGACTACGGATTTCTATAGTTTTGGCTATGAATTAGTGTAGTTTTACGGTTGTGATAGTAGTAGATGAAGGTTAGGAAAAAGAGTTTTGGATCTGGGATAGATGACAACAAAGGTTTGATAGGGATCGGTAAGGGTATGCTGTAATAGGTGCTGGTTGTAGAAGACTACAGTTTTAGGTTGTTTTGTAGCTAATTTAGGTATTGTTTTGGCTGTGATTTGGTAGGATTTTGGGACTGTAATAGTAGAGAGTGAAGGTTAGGGAAAGATGGTTTCAGATCTGGAAGAGATGGCAGCAAAGTTTTAATAGAATTCGACGAAGTTCACGGCAACGTATGCTGCCTTGTAGATGCAGAATTATTATCAAAGAAATAGTAGTTTCTTAATGAAAATTTCAGCCAAAAATTATGAAATTTAGGGCTGTGGTATGAAGATGAGGAAAAGGGATTTTCAAATCTAGTAAAATAATAGCAAAAACCTAATAGGATTCGATGAAAGATCGTTGTGTACATGCAATTCTGCCGACAAAATTTGCATCAAAGAAACAATGAGTTCTCAACATAATTTCTAGTAGAAAACCCAAGAAAATTGTGCAAAATTTCAATGATAAAACTTGAATTTAGATGAGAGCAAGGGAGTCTAAAAAATGGAAAAATAACAACACTCAAATCTGGTAGAATTCGATGGAGAAAGTGCTATGATGTGCTATCCTGTCGGACAGATTTTACATCGGAGAAATGATAAATTTTTAATATAAATCTCTGAGGAAAACTCAAGAAAAATATATAAAAATCCTTGATTTAGATGTGGCCAATATCAATAAAAAGTTTGACAACATTTTGGCAGAGTAACTGTAGGAAAATAGGGGAAAAGACGGAAGGTAGATTCTTCGTTGTAAAATTCTAACAATACATGACGAAGATTTAGAGCACAATAGAACTAGTTCTAGAAGGGATTTTTCTTAGAGGTCGATCTTACATGAAGGTTAAGATGATCTGTGAAATCATATAAAAATTTTGGCCAAAATAGAGAAGCATAAAACTAGTTTCAAGAGGCAAATATATGGCTGAAAATTTCTACACCGTTTCACTTTCACAATATTGATAAAGTTTACGACGATTGGAATTTGCAGCAAAGAAAGTATAGCAAAACCTCTTCAACATATAGGATAAAGGAACAGTAGTAGTAATTAGGTGTAGGTAATGAAAACATACCAGATCTCTAGTTTAAAACGCAGGGGGCAACCGTAGATTGATTTAATTTGCGGCTTAGGCGGAAAGTGGAGGCACATGCCGCACAAATTCTGGGAATTGCTTGAGAAGGTGAGGGCGGCTGAGATGGCTATAGGGGTTGTAGGAATGCTGCTCTAATATCAGATGATATAACCCCAAAAGGAGCTCTATAGATTTTGATCTCTGAGGGGGATCAACTCTTGGAACGCTATAGGGGTTCCTCCCTCCTAGAACTCGGCACAAGACTGAATAAAAGATTGATTTTACTCAATAAAAAGATGTGAAGGCTACAAGCTTATATAAGGCCCAAAACCCTAGCCCTAGGGGGATGCTTCCTAAGTGAATTCCTCCTTTTACCCCTCCTATAGCTGCCCTACCTAAATAAGGGGGGCGACGGCCGAAGTGGCTACACAAGCCGCATGCCTCTGCTAGAAACCCTAGCTGACCAACCCAGAGAAGGGGGCGATGGCCAAGGAGCCCTAAGGCCCCAAAATAAACCTTAGCTATACTTCTTTATAGAATAGAATTGACTAGGTGAGGTTTTATTACAATCTCATAGGGTTTTTATTAATTACTTCTAGGGTGATTAGGACTCAACCCTACTGGAGTCCTATCAGAAGTCAATATGCGATTTGTGCAGCACCCTCTCCATGCGTTGCATAGAAACAGTCAATACTTCGCCCTCACACTTTCCTCGTAGGATCACATGTTTCCCATCGCTAAAAAATTTTATGATTAATTTAAAAAAATTTCTAGGAAACATCACCTAGAGTGGATAGTTATTCGACATCGAGCACTACTTAATAATCATCAAGTGGTAGGAGGAAGAAGTCCGCGGTGATTTCTTGGCCCTACAAAACTAGTTTCACCCCAGGCCACTTTCGGTTACAGTTGAGGATTCAGCCATCTCTGACTTTTACATCGAACTACTGTAATCTTCAATCTCGAGAGTTAATCGGACAGCAACATTGCTTTCATAGGACTCCAGAAGAGTTGAGTCCTAATCTCCCTGGAAGTAGTCAATAAAACCCTGCTAGATTGTAATAAAGCCACTTCTATCTTATAAAAGAGTATGGCTAGATTCTAGATTAGTCCTTAAGGCTTAATGGCTGTCGCCCCCTTACTGGATTGGTTGGTCAGAGTTTCCCCCTGCTTAGGTCTGCTATAGAGCCAATCTAGTTGCCCCATGTTCCTATTAAGGCAGGTTGGCTATAAGAGGGGCAAAAGGGTAATTCCACTTAGGGAAGTGTCCCCTTAGGTAGGACTTTGATCCCTATTTAACCACGAAGAACAATTGAACCATGAGGTACGAAGGACAAGAGTCACCCCCCGACCAGCCATGCCAAGGCCTACTATCCCCTCTACTACCATCCAAGCCCTTGCACTAAAAAAGTTGACAAGAGATGAGCTTTGCGAACGATCGACCAAGGAGTTGTATTGGCATTATGACGAACCATGGAGCCGCGAACATCACTGCAAAAATGGTCGGCTCCTCGTGATTGAACCATCGGAGGATGACGACAATGAAACATCTGAAGAAGTCCTTGAACCTTAAGAAGAAACCATAGAAGAAGAGTCCTAATCGGCCAACTACGCAATGCATGCATTGGCCGGCTATTCCAACCCGCAGATGATGAAAGTTGAATGACTTCTAAAATAGCAACTCATCACCGTTCTCATCGACACGGGCAGCACTAATAACTTCCTCAATAGTAAGGTTGCTGCATGGTTGGCACTTCAAATTGAAGGTTGCAACAAGTTTGACGTAAAGGTCGCCGACGGCCGAATCGTTAATTGTGACCAACGGTGCCCACGGGTGAAATGACTCCTCCAAGACTAAGAAGTAGTAGCTTATTTCTTCCTCCTACCTATCGATGATTATGAAGCTGTACTCAGGATCGAATGGCTCATAACACTAAGTGATATCTCCTGAAATTTTTCTAAATTAATCATGAAATTTTATTGCAAAGGGAGATAGCATGTTACGAGGCAAGCGCGGGAGCCAAATTTTCACCGTTTCATCGCGACAAATGGAGAAAGTTTTGCACAAAGCACATGGTGGATTCTTAATGCATATTCAACAGCCATCTATAGGGGAGAATGTACAAAACTCAGATCCTAAGCTTGCCCTTTGTCTAAATGAATTTGTGGATATTTTCTTGGAGCTGCGCGGGCTGCCCCCTAACCGGTCGCATGACCACTGCATTCCTATTTTGCCATGCAAACCTCTAGCAAATTTGTGACTGTATACTATCCTCGCTTGTAGAAGGATGAGATCGAGAATATTGTTAAAGAAGCTTGACACCGGGGTGATTTGACCAAGCTGTAGCCCTTACTCCTCACTGATGTTGCTAGTGTGCATAAAAGATGGTATATGACGGATGTACATTGACTACCAGGCTCTAAACACCATCACCATCAAGGATAAATATCCTATCCCATTCGTAGATGAACTTTTGGATGAATTAAAAAGAGCCTAAGTCCTCACTAAATTGGATCTTCGACCCAAATACCATCAGATTCGGGTATGTACTGAAGATATTCTGAAAACTGCATTCCGCATGTATAACGGCCACTACGAGTTTTTGGTAATGCCTTTCAAACTTATGAATGCTCCTAATTTCTAAATCCTGATAAATAAAATCTTTCGGTGTTTTCTAAGCAAGTTCGTATTGGTATTCTTTGATGATATTCTCATTTATAGCCCTACGCTTGATATACATTTTCAGCACTTACGAACTATTCTAACGATTCTTTGGGAGAATACTTCTTATATTAAACAATCAAAGTGCAGCTTCTTACATCGTAAATTAGAGTATCTTTGGCATATTATATTAGAAGATGGAGTGGCGGTGGACCCAACAAAAATCGAGGTAATGCAAGGATGGCTGAGGCCTATAAACGTATAATCATTACATGATTTCCTTGGACTCACAGGCTACTACCAAAATTTTGTGAAAGATTATAGCAAGATCAGTGCCCCACTCACGTCCTTACTGAAGAAAGACTCCTTCTTGTGGTTAGATAAAGCCTCTGTAGCCTTCAAACAACTCAAGGCAGCCATAACTTTGGTCACTGATGCCGATGCATCAGGAGTTGGAATTTGGGCTATTCTTATGCAAGATGGTCCATGGCACGAAAGAGGAGTTAAACTAGAAGAATTGTAATTCATGCTCACGCCAGATTGGGCTCTCATCATCTTGAACCATACCAGAGGACAGTCACCATTCTAGAAGAAAGATTAGCTATTACTAAAGACTAACTATGTGGCAGCCCATGCAAGGAATAAACTTCCCCCTGACAAATGCCGGAGTAGAAGAAAGTTTCCTAAGAAAGATCAAGTCCCCCTTCATCTCCAGCTCCACTAGCATGAAATTCAAGCCTCAAGAAAGTGGTATCCCTATTTCTTTGGGCCTTGTAAAATTAGGGATCATATTGGGGCCCTAACCTAGATATTAGATCTGTGCACCAGATCCAAGTATCCCACCTTAAATGGAAATTTAAAGATGACGACTCAGCTTATGTTCTTCCAACTGATACCTAAGCTGATGAGGAGCTGAAGACCCAGTTCCCTAAGTTCATGGAACTTCAGCCTTGAGGACAAGGCTGATTTTAAGAGTGTGGGTTTGATAGGACTCTAGCAAGGTTAAATTCTAATCTTCCTAGAAGTAGTCAATAAAACCCTACTAGATTGTAATAAAGTCACTCCTATCTCACAAAGGAGTATGACTAGAGTTTAGATTAGCCCTTAGGGCTTAATGGTCGTCGCCCCCTTACTGGGTTGGTTGGCTAGAGTTCCCCCTGCTTAGGTCTACTATAGAGCCAATCTAGTCGCCCCCTGTTCTTATTAAGGCAGGTTAGTTAGAGGAGGGGCACAAGGATAATTCCACTTATACAAGTGCCCCCTTAGGTAGAACTTTGATCCCTATTTAAGATATAGTCGCCCCTCTCTTTTAATCAAGCAATTATCATCTTCAATTTAGCATTTGTGCCGAGTCTAGGAGGGAGGAACCCCTCTAGCATTCCAAGGGTTGATCCCCCTTAGTGATCAAAATCTATAGGGCTCCTTCTGGGGTCTTATCATGTTATCCATGAAATTATTAGTGCTTCCAGTATAGATAAGAATGGTGATCAATTGGTGTTTAAGGAATTCATCAACCTTCATGGATTGTAAGTTGGCATAACCAGCTAGGGCATGTATGGTGCTGACGGCTAGCTACAGTTCTTACTCTGCATCTTCCTTCTTAGGTTCAAGATCTCTGTCCTTAGATTATGGATTATCGATTAGTTTAATCACCAAAAGCTTTCCCCTTTTGCAGTAGCGATCTCTACTCCATAGTTTATCGCAATGCCAACATAGCCCTTTCGTCAATCTTTCTTGGAGTTCTTCTCAAGTAAGTTCCTTAGGCCGAGAGGTTTGGTTGGCAGCAGCAGAGGCTGAAGGCTTGATGGTTGCTGGTCAGTTCTTGATCTTAGTCCTTCGGGTATCATTCTTCAATCGTTCCTCATGGATACAGGCGAAGGAGATGGCAGCCCTCAATGTATATTGTTGTCGCACCATGACTTCACATCTGATTTGGATTTAATCCTTCGATAAACATTCCTAATAACTACTTTAAATCAAATCAATCTTGAGTTTGATTTGAAAGATGCTCAAACCTAGTTTAATATTCTTGCACGGTTGAGGTTTGACAAATCTTTACGAGTTGGCCATTTGTGTTCTCGTACTCCGTCGATCTAAAGCGGATCAGTAGCCAGCTCTTGAATTACCTCGATATGGGGACTCTATGGATGTGCTTATACCAATCATGCCATTGAATAGCTTCTCTTACTATATGGATGGTAGTAATATTGATCGTAGAAGCCTCTGGGGTCCTGTGATAGTGGAAGTTCCCCTCTGCGCACTAAATTCACCCGGTCGGGTCTCCGTTTTCCCATCGAGGGAAGTCCACCCTTATGCATGGATACGATGAGTCCATCACTTGTTCCTCTTTCTATGGTGGGTTCTCCTTATGATCGGAACTCTCACCACGTTGTGATCTTCTTGGGCTCGGTGATCGGCCTAATCTAACTTCACGAAGAGAGCGCGTAGTCTGTCCTCCATACGCGTCTCGAAGGACTCCAACCTAGTACTGATCAGATCTACTGATGTTATATCATGGTTTAAGGATGGGAAGGAAGGTTTAGAATTGTTGTTGGGGGCAGCAGTCGGTTTGGTGTGGCTACGGCAAGAAGTGCCAAAAGATGTTTCTACAAAATTCTTCGTCGAGAACAGTAGTTTTGCGACAAAAGGATTCCAGCAGTATATGAATGATTATGATAACAAGAAACTGATAAAGATTGCAGCAAGATAGATGAGAATAGTGATACCAATATGGCAATAAATTCGATGAAGATCAATTGTGTATGCAGCAAGAAACACCGAAAAGTATGATAATAAAAGTTTTCATCAAAAGACAGTAGGTTTATGATGAAATTTTTAGCAATATTGTAGTAGTATTTTAAGGAATATGGTAGCACAAAATCAACAAGGATATCAACAATATAGATGATAGCAAATATGACAACAAGATCGAATGCGATAGAGCAGCAACAAAATTTTCCATTGAAAAATAATAGTTTGATGAAAATTTTTCAGTAGTTATGTTTAGGATTTAAAGGAGAATTTGAAGAGAAACCACTAATAAACAAAGCTAAGCTGATGTAAAAAATGGAAAAGAATTTGATAGCAAAATATTAGTAGAAAGATCGGTGGTATGGCAGCAAGTATACGACTAAAACCTTACAGTACAACTTTCATCGTAAAGATAATAACTTTGTAATAATAAGTTTTTGCAGCGAGATTACAAAATATTATAGCAAGGAATAGATATTGATGAAGGCCAGGTCAATATAAAGTGTTGAAGAAAATATGGCAGCAAACTTTTGACCAGAAACACGATAGCAAAGTGGTATGGGGTTGAAAACTGTGTCAACGACGGAGATCGTTGCAATGGTTTTTTGCAGCAAGATGGAGGTAACTATCTTTTTGGTTTTTTGGATAAATAAATTTTAGCAACAATAAGGTAGATACCAAAACTTGATGCAATTTTGGTAGAGGTTGCAGATGATGTTTCTGCGGTAGTGGTGACGACAGTGGAGTCGGCGATGATCACAGCAATTATAGGAATTGCTTGGGAGATGGTGGATGGATGTGGAAGGGTAATGAGATGCCAAGAATGCTATAGTGATATCAAGTATTAGAACCTCATAGAATTCTAAGCTTGGGTTGACCTCTGTACGGGATTGGCCCTCCTTGGAACTCTAGAGGGGTTCCTCCCTCCTTGGTAGTCAGCCACAATTGCTAAAATAGATATATTGATTACTTAATAAAATAGTGGTGGCTACATGCTTTTTATAGGGTCTCAAAACCCTAATTCCTAATAGGACTCCTACTCCATGAAGACTACTCCCTGATAGAAGACTTCAACTCCTACTCCAAGTAAACTAAGACTCCAACTCCTACTCCAAGTGAAACACTCCCATCTCAAACCCTAATCAACTTCCCCTCATCAAGGTGGGCAGCCAAGTGGGTTAATTACAAGCTTGACTTGGTTGATTCCAGCCTGAATCAAACTTTAACTCCTTACCAGACTCTAATTCAGCTGAATCCTAACCTTACTAGGATTTAGGCTGATTTATTATAATGGACTTAAATCTTCTGCTAGCCAACCTAATGTCAGGTTTAGGCTAGCCAACAAAACCTATCTAAGGACTTGAATCAATCGACTAGGACCTAACTCATCTAGATTCCTAACAGAGGACTAGAATGAGCAAGTGATTAATGAGGTGACTGTAGTTTGAAAGGCTATTGACCAAAAGATTGATAGTATGGAGGCTTGATATAGAAGTGTTAGACCAATTTCAATGATATGTTGATATTTATGTTTGGTAGAGCCAACTAGTTGAGGAGTATGTGAGGGTGACTTGAGGTGTTGTATACCAAAAGCTCACAAGCATGATGTGAGGGCCTGATATTTATTGTCACCATCAAAGTAAACAATATTAAGTGTAGACTGAAAGAAGTTTTTAACCAAATTTTAAAAGTTGGTAAAGATTGTTAAAACTTCATATTTATCACGGAGAGGATACAAGCATATGTACTTAGTGAAATAGTCTATAAAGATGATATAAAATTAGAATTTGTCAAAAGAAATGGTTGGAGTAGGGCCCTAAACATCGGTATAAATAATTTCAAATAGTTGAGAGTAGGAGATGAAGGATGTTCCAAAGGGTAGTCAATGACTTTTAGTGCTAAGATAAGTATCACTTTGAGTTATGTTGCTACTTGAATTAAAAATAGGAAAAGAAGAATGAGAAAGTAATTTCTGCTAGATAGGGGATGAGGGATGACCAAGATGATGGTGCCATATGTCAATTGGAGCTACAACTAAAGAGTGAACAGTGGGCTGGATTATTTATGGGGAGCCGACGACCACTTGTAAATGTTGTCTTTATCCTGGCTGCGGACCAAGGATGCCCTCATGCTGAAATCTTTGACAAGAAAAGAGCCAGGAAATAATTCAATGAAGGTATTATATTATTTACAGAATTGAGTGTAAAAGTATAGTTGTGAAGTAAGTGTTGTAGAACCAATATGAGTAATAAGGATTCCTTTACCATCACGATGATGATGTCTTTATTTCCACCATAGTTATCATTGATGGACAAGTACTGGAGGTCAAATATGATATGATAAGAGATGCTAGATCATGGTCCAATTATATTAACTAGTAGGCAGAGTAGTCATAAGATTCGCTAGAGGCCAATATGATGAAGTAGGAAGTTTAGGTCGAGACCAAAAGACTTTTGCGAAGTGCCCAACTTTATCACACTGTTGGCAGATGATTCTTTATTGGTTTACATCAGCAGGTTACCATGGCTGATGGTTATTGAAAACTTTGATAATTATGAAAGTTGGGATAGACATATAGGGGATTTTGATGAGGGTAGGTTTGTTTTGTGCCCATATGTTCAAGAGGTGACTTGGCTAAACTTTTGTGGATGTTCTTGTTATACTGATTGCTTTTCCTCTTGTATTTTTGACTGACTTGAGTTGTGATGGATGGTCTTGGCACCCTGTCTTCACATTTCAAATATGTCTCATAATTAGTCAATTTGTCATAGAGTTCTTCAAATGACATCATTGAATCACATGCCTATATTCCTGCTGCCAGTTCCTTAAACTCATCTCCCAGGCTATTGAGGGTGTGGACGATAACTTCCTCATCACTAAGAGAATGACTTATCAAAGCTAAGTCATTGAAGTTCTTTAGTTGACTACATACCAGGCCACTTTTCTAGAAGCTTATAGTAGTTTCATTCTTAAGATTGGTAATTATTAGGATTGTAATGACACTAAGAGGGGGGGTGCATTAGTGTTATAATAAATTTAATCAATCCTGAAAGTTCAATAGATAAATTTGTATCAGAAATGCAATTAGCAAAAAGAGCGGGTAAATATTGCAAGTAAGTAAATTAGAATGCAATGACAAATTAAGGCAAGAGAAAGAGTGCAAATCGATTTATAGTAGTTCCATCGTCCTGACCTACGTCCACTCTCAATTTCTCTTCCCTCGAGGCCATTAGTTTCACTACCGATCTTTCCAATGGCCAAAGATCAACTACCCTTGTTGCAACTCTTCTCTTTTTAATAGACTCAGGAAAGAATCTCCACACTCACTCTTTGACAGGAGACCTCACACCTACTATAACTGAGAATCACTTCTAAACTCAAGGAAAAGGAAGAGACTTAACCAATGCTCAAAGAGAGCTATTAATCGAAAACCATCATTGCATCACATACGCTAGAAAAGAAAGAAAACAAAATAGGTTTCTTATGTTGTATCAGGTCACCATGCAAA
Organism: Ensete glaucum; assembly: GCA_021527575.1. NCBI lineage: Eukaryota > Viridiplantae > Streptophyta > Magnoliopsida > Zingiberales > Musaceae > Ensete > Ensete glaucum. Next base: position 40,567,694 of record CM038551.1, on the reverse strand, counting down.
GATTAGTGTGCAGAAAATCTACAAAATCGAAAACTATAATACATGAGAGATTGATTATTCAGGAAGATTGTATATCCCTGAAATTTTAGATCAAGATCTTTATAGTGGTATCCACATGATGGATCATTCCAGCGATGCTCCTCTAATCAAAGCCTAAATCTTACAACTCTTGTGCATCTTTTCGTAGCACTCATGGAAGAAGATCACCTATCTTCTTCGTTGCCTCGTCACTATAGGAAAGGGCTGATTGACTAAGAAGATGAGGGAGGGAGGAGAATAGGAGAGGGCGGCCAAAGGTGCAACCTATCTCCATACATGTCACCCCTACCTCCTATTTATATAGAGCCACCATAAACCTTAATGGATCCTACCTTATTGGGTAGTGGATCTTTATCTAATTATCCTGAGTCCTTAGATATTGGATCTCTATCCAATAATCTCAATTAGACTCTAATTGGGCCTCATGTAAGAGATCCGTTAATGTTAGTGTTAGGATCGAGTTGGCACTAAGAGGGGGGGGGAGGGGAGGGAGGGGCGTGAATTAGTGCAAGTGCAAGGAGTACTCGGTTCGAAAATTATGCTTGAGGTAAAAATTGAAACTAAAAGCATTTTTCATCAAGATCAAGTTAGAGAGCAATTAAACTTGAGACCGAATGAAAAATATTGATTTAACTACAAAATGCTAAAATAAAAAGCAAATAAAGAAGTATAATAGAATTTATAGTTGTTCGATCAAAAACTAGACCTATGTCCACTTCCCGAGTCCTCCTTCATCGAGGCCTACCAATATCCACTAACGATCTCCTTCCATATGTGAAGATCAAAACCCCTTACACTTTTCTCCTTTACACAGGTTTAAGAGATGGACCTTTATCAAAAAAAATCTCTCTCTCTTCTCTTAAACTCACTTTGTACTTTGAAGCACTCAAGCGAAGCTCTTAAACTTTATAAAATTATAACTAAGATTACGATCACTTTTCTTGCACTTTCTTATCACTATTTTTGCCTTTCCATGTAGGATTACTTGGGATATTTATAGACCCCAATTGGCTTTAAAAAATTAGAGCCAAAATTCAACATTTATCAGGAAACCCGGGTACGGTACCATCAACACTAGTGGTACCACTATTGACAATTGCTCAAAAACCTAGGTGGTGATAGTACTACCACTGCCTGGGGAGGTACCACCACTGGTAGTCAACGATATTATCGTCGAAAATCACAAAACAATATTTTTCCTATATTGTTTTATAATCGATTGATACATCTTATTGACGCCTTTCTACATTAATAAAATGAGCTCAACCTAAGCTCAAATCTAACCCAAAGTAGATATGGTTACCCCTCATTGAGTTAATTTAAATTTTTTCAAATCTAACTCAACTAGGACTCAAAACATATGATGCTAACTATGACATACTAAGATATAATTACAATCGTTCTTATTGTTTGACATGTCAATCGATCTTCTAAACTCCTAATGAACTTCTCGGCATCCTCTGGTGAACCCCGGTGAGTCTCTTAATCATCTTCTAGTGAACTTTCAATGTGCTCCCAGCGAACTCCTGATCACCTTCGGTGAACTTCCGGCGAGCTCTCACTCATCGTCTGAACCCTGGCCCAATGCCCAAATGTGACTCTGACCCAACATCAGATGGTATTGCCTTTTCACTATCGTAGTTAATCTTAGATCACTTTCTCTAACACACAAGTTAAATGATAAAACTCATCAATTGATTTCATCATTAAAATATGAGATTCAACAATCTCCTCTTTTTTAATTATGACAAACAATTGATGATGGGTGTTAACCTTAACTCTCCCTATGTATATGTCATATGATAGATAGAGCAAACTTGAATTCAAAAGAATTGATCACTTTTGAATTAAAGTATAGCATTACAATATTAAAATTTTCACAATTTAACCATTTATGATACCATACATGATAAAATTTTTAAAGCATTAATCTTTTTGGTATCACATGATAAATAATTTTGACTAAAAATATGTTTCATATGACAAACATGTCATCAATCATAATACAACATATATCTTCTTAGTTTCACATAAAAAATTTAAACATTTCAAAGATCTCAAAATATTTCTTATGTCATCAATTATGTCATTTTCCCCCTTTGTTATTAACAAAAAGAAAAAATGCTTAACTTATATTTGACCATTCCTAAACATTTATCACAACATTTAGTATATAAAGAAAGAACTAAGTGCATTTATCCCACTTTGTAAAATAAGAAGAAGAATAAGAATAGAATTTTATGCATCACAAATGCCACATTAAATTTCTTTTCTCCCCCTTTCTAAATGAGATAGATAAACATGAAACAGGAGGTGGGGGTCAAAGATCCAAAAATCAAATATCAAAAAGAAAAATTAAATATCAAGAGGGGGGATACATTTGAGAACATTTCATCAAGGATTCAAAAGATTCATGAATTCTCAAAAGATTCATGAATTGAAATAATTTTTGAGAGAGAGGATGAAAATGAATCTCATCACAAAAAAAAATTTGAATCACATTTTCTCTTTTGTAAATATTAATTTCAAAAGGAAAGAATCATTTCGAAAGAATCATATCAATTCTTTCATTTTATTAAGACCTATTTTTTTATTTACAAAAAAATGAGAGATTTATTAAAATAAATCATTTTTTACTTGCAAATTAATCTTTCATATTATATCCTTAATGACATTATTTTTATTATATAACTCATTGATATATATTTGTCAATGACTTAAAAATTATTTTTTACTATTATATTCTTCACTTCTTTATAACAATGATCAAGGGAGACATTAAATTGCTATCTTACCAATAAAGCCTTTAAATGAAGAATAATTTGATTTTATTATTAAAAAATTGGATATGATAAATCTTCCAATATTAATGAGGAATAATTCAATTAGATATGATAAATAAAGAAGAGAATTAGATATGATAAAATTGTTATCTTGCAATAACATCATTGAATTGAATGAGGAATAATTTGTTAAGAATAAAATTAGGAATTTTAAATTTTCTAAATGAATGAGAAAGGCATGATTTGCAAATTGAGCTTGATTTACTATCATAATTTTTAAAATGAAAGAATCAATTCTACTTAATAAAATGGAAGAATGATCTTGATTAAAAATATTAAATTATAATTATTAAGATCATAAATATTTTTATTAAAAATAAGAAATCTTAGAGGCTAAAAATGACTCCCATAAAAGATAAGTCAAGTGCAGAAGTCAATGAAAAGTTTATGAAAAAAAAATATCATTCAAATTTCAATCATCCAAATTATCTTTGTAATTTAAGAGATTCAACAATAATAATATTACTTTATCTATTTTTTAAAGCCTGATAAGAGAGAGGCATTTTCAATAAGAATTATTCTCTTTTTTTTGTTTTAATTTATTTGATTTATTTTATACAAAAATATCTTTATCTTTTATGCCAAATTCAAGCATTGTCATTTAAAACCAAAAATGAGTTTAGAAAAATCATCAAGATCATTATAATAAAATATTTTTAACCAAGTAAAACATTTTAAAAGTGAAAACTAAGTAACATTTCTAAAGGAAATCATCAAGATTATTTAAATAAAATATTTTTAAACAGAAACTTCTATTTAATTTAATTCTAATGATTTTTCTTTCTTAAGTGAGTCTAACTCTTTAGACTTGGTGAAATGAGTTACCATACTCAATTCAAAGTATTTTTTTTTTTACTTGATTTCAAGCCCTTATTCAAGAATGATCTAGCATTCAATTATACAATATTCAAATATATTTCAAGTCAATCATTCAACATTAGCAGTTATATTTAAATCAATCAATATAATATCATCAAAATCCCTTTTCTGGAAAATTTTAACGTAGATAATTTTTCATTAACAATAACTAAGGTTCTTGAATGTAGTTTATTTTTGTATTAGTATTCTCTAGCTGCATATAAGCCATACATCATCGAAAAGCAATCATGAACTATCAAAATATTTATTGACAATAATTTTAATTCTAATAATTTTTCTTATTATTGTTGTTTGGGCTAGTGAACCTAAAAAGTATTTTAGATCTCAAGTCATGTGCCTTCTATCAAGTTACCATTTTTGCTCTTTGCCTTTATTTCGGGATAAATCTAGAAGAAAGGTGATTTTGATTTAGGTACTTATTTGACTTTAGGTCCCTCATAAAAACTTCTACCTAATTTAAGTAAGGGCATTATGTTGTTTATGGTTTCTTTAGGAACCCCGATTAACTTATGCGGACTATACTTCCTAAATGAGCACTTATAAGCAAGATGTCATAGTCTACCATAAAAATTACATTTTAGTTTGGGTAAAAAGTATAAAATAGGTCCTCTAATGAAGTTAGTTGGCTTTTGTTAAGTGTTATCCATAAAGTCAATACATTCTTTCCTATGAATATGACCCTTATTAGCAAGGATCATTTTTAGAGATTTATTATATATTTTAAACTTATACAATGTTTAGTGTAGTATGATATTTTCATTTTTTATTACCTCTAATGACTCATATTTAGAACAAGAACATAATATTGATACTTTGTGTATGTTTTCAAATTTACTAGCAAGTAATGCATGTTCTTTCTTAAGTAATTTATAAGTTTTGTTAATCTTTTTAAATTCATCAAATAGTTCTTAAAATATATTTAACAATTCATCAAATATATAGGAGTCTTCGAAAGATTTACTTATCTCATCATAGATGCCATGAAAACATAGTTAGCTACTTCTCCATTGTTATTGTCTTCTTCATCTTACGAGCTTGAATCATCCCATGTTGTTGAGAAGACATTCTTCTTGTTTGGCACCTTTTTCTTTAACTGTGAGCATTTACTTTTGAAATACCTTGACTTCTTGTATTCAAAATATATTTATATTATCTTTTTTAGTTTATTTTTTTTATCATTTTTATTTTTCATTAATTTTTTAATTTTTCTTGAATTTTTTAAGTTTTCTTGTTAATAGTGCAATATCATTGTCCTCATCACTCGAGGTTTCACTCAAAGAGTCATCAGTTATTCTTAGTTCCAAATCCTTCCTGTTCTTTGGAAAGTGTTCATCTTTGATTCTCAAGGTAAAGTCCTTCCTATTCTTTGGAAGGTATTCTTCAAGTTCATCATGAGCTTTGTAGCTCATTTCACAAGTCACCAGAGATCCAATTAGTTCTTCAAGAGGTAAGTTGTTCAAGTCTTTGGCCTCTTGTATAGCAATTCCTTTCGGGTTCTAACTTTTAGGTAAAGATTTCAAGATTTTATTAACAAATTTAAGATTAGAATAAGCTTTACCAAGATATTTTACACTATTGATGACATCCATAAAGTGGATATACATGTCACCAATAGCTTAGTCTCATTTTAGATAATTCATAGTTATATACAAGAAGATTTATTTTTATTTCCTTTACCCTACTTGTACCTTTGTGCGTGACTTCTAAAGTGTGTCAAATATCATAAGTTGAATTATAAGTAGAAATTTAATTAAACTCGTTTATATCTGAAGTGCAAAAGAAAGCATTCAAAGGTTTGACATTTAATGAAAACATCTTTTTTTTATTATCATTCCAATCGTTTATCGGATTATATGACTTTTGAAAATTTTTTGATAATATTTCATAGTTCAAAATCTATCAAAATACAAAAATATGTATTCTAATTTTCCAATATGCGTAATCAGTCCCATCGAATATAGAAGGACGTATGATAGAGTATCCCTCGTTAATGTCAAACGAAGTCATTTAATTACTTGGGTGTTAATTCAATTGAGTATAGCTGACCCTGATACTAATTTTTAGGACCGAGTTGGCACTAAGAGGGGGGGAGAGATGAATTAGTGCCAGTGAAAGAAGTACTCGGATTAAAAAAATATGCTTAGGTAAAAATCGAAACTAAAAGTATTTTTTATCAATATCAAATTAGAGATCAATTAAACTTATGATTTAACGAAGAATCTTAATTTAGCTATGGAATATTAAAATAAAACACAGAGTTTATGTAATACCCCTAAAAATTATACAAGGATCTAATTGTAAATTCGGAGGAATTAATTGTGAATATAAATCTTTCGATGACTAAAATGTAAAGTTGCAAAAAAAAAAAAAAAGGAAATTTACTATTCTTATCCGCCTTCCGCCGCCTTGTGAATGCCTCTGTTTACCGAGGGACACAGAAGAGAGGAGAGAAGAGGCGGTGGTGATAAGGGAAGGAGAAGAGAAGAAGGGAAAGGCAAAAAGGAAGAGAAGAAGGACAGGGGAGGATTAGGGAAGAAGAGAGGAAGAAGAAGAAGAGGAGGAGAGGAAGAGGAAAAGGGGAAGAGAGGAGAAGAGAGGAGAAGAGAAGGGGCTGCGCCCCTCTGCTTCCGCACAGATGCATCGGTTGAGGAGAAGGGAAAGAAGAAGAAGAAACAGAAAAGAAGAGAAGAGAAGAACAAGGGAGGAAGAAGGGGCTGCAGGTAGGGTAGAAGAGAAAAAGAAAAGGAAAAGGAGTAGGAGAAAAGGGGGAAGAGAAAGGGAGGTTGCGCCCCTCTGCTTCCGCAAGAGGAGGCTGCGTTAGGGCGGCCGCTTATTGCAGCACCTCTGTTTTCTCAGAGGAAACAGAGGAGGTGCAGTGAATTGGGGAAGAGAAGGGAAGAAGAGAAGAAGAAGGAGAGGAAGGAACTGCAGCGGGCTGTGGCAGCTGCGGCTGGGAAAAGAAGAGGAAAGGAAGAAAAGAAGGAGCTGCAGGTAGACGAAAAGAAGAAGGGAAGAGAGGAGGAGAAAAAGAAGAAGGAAAGAGAGGAGAAGAGATGGGGCTGCTCTTCTCTGCCTTTTGCAGAGGAGGTGCGTCGGTAGAGAAAGGAAAGAGGAGAAGAAATAAAAATGAAGAGAAAAGAAAATGGAAGCTGCGGCTTGGGCTGTAGCTAAAAGAGAAGAAGAAGGGAAGAAGGGGAGAAGAAGAGGGAAAGGAGAGGGAAGAAGAGGAAGAGAAGTTTTCTGCAGAGGAAACAGAGGAGGTGCAGTGAGTTGGGGAAGAGAAAGGAAGAAGAGAAGAAGAGGAAGGAAGAGGAAGAAGAGAAGAAGGGAAAGAAGGGGAACGAGAGGAAAGGGGCGGCTGCGGCTGTGGCAGCTGCGGCAGGAAAAGAAGAAGAGGAAAGAAGAAAAGGAAGGAAGAGGAAGAAGAGGAGAAAAGAAAGAAGAGAAAGGAGGAAAAAGAGGGAGAAGGCTGCAGGTAGGGCTGCGGCTGGGAGAAAAGAAAGAATAGAAGAATAGAAGGGGAAAAGTAGAAGAGGAAAAGAAGAGTAGGTTGTTTGCTAGTGGAAAGAAGAATAAAAATAAGAATAAGAAAATAATAATGAATAAGATGAAGAGAGCTACGAGTACGTGGGAGAAAGGAGAGAATAAATAGGGATTGAGCAGTGTCATATATTTTACATAAGTTATAATTGTGAAGGAAGAAAGAAGATAAAGAAACACGGAAAATAGAAGGAAAGAAAGCAAAGAAACAAAAGAAAGAGAAGAATTTGGGTTTAAAAAATTCGGATCAAAATTATTGAAAGGCAAGTGTTCCAAACCTTTTGTATTACCATCCTGATTTTACCTTTATATGATCGACTGAAATAATATAACCTTGTAAGTGTTGGAGTCTTGCTTCTATCTTGTTATGATTAATTTTGCTATTATAACATTGTAAATGTCTCAATCCTTTTGTATTGATATCTCAATCTTTGTATTCATTTTGATAAGATTCAATTGATTGTTACAACCTTGTAATTAATATCTTTCCTGCTTGGATGTAAATATTGGCATCTCAATCTTTGTATTCATCTTGATAAGATTTAATTGATTGTTACAATCTTGCAATTAATATCTTTCCTGTTTGGATATAAAGACTTGAGTCTAGTTTCGATATTCTAACTTTTGTTCGCTTAATTGCTCATAACTTCATGTTGAGAACTCCGATTTATGCAAAATAAGTTTCATGAGAAACTAGACTTATATACCATTTTGTTTGTACCATCTTAAGTAATTTGGAGTATAATTGATTGTCTAAATGTTTCATGCTATATGCTTCTTAAATTATATTGGAATCATATGTTTGTTGATCTTTGTCTATTCTTGTTTACCTTTTGGAAATTGATTCTTCTTCAATTGAGCTTTGAACTCTTAACTATTATTCCTTACCCATTCTAATTGCTATATGTGAAAGTTTATGTTTTCATCTTATTATTTTATATTGGCACATGTATTTTTCATTGTTCCGCATGTGTTTCCAATACATACCTATTTTATTGCATTTGTCCTTTTGTACTCCGGTGTTTGTGAGATATTTTCTGGACCTTTGCCAAAAATGGTAAAGAGTATGTTATACTTGGAGCTTGTAATGCTCTATTATGTTTGGTGGTCAAATGGACCATATTATATTTATAATCCCACATCACCATCTATGTTTTTGATATGCCATCGGATCATATTCTCTCTATGATCTAATTAAAGTCCTTTCTTCAATTGAGCCTTACATTATTGCTTTAAATTCTTATGCACTCTTGTCCTTTATTCTTTGTATATCATAATGCAAATTGTGAATGTTTATGTTGACATCGTATTGCTTGATATTGGTACATGTATATTTCATTGTTTCATATATGCTTCTGATCTATGCCACTTTTATTGCTCATGCCCATTTGTACTCTAGTGTTTGTGGGATAATGTGAACCTTTACCAGAAATGGTAAAGGGAGTTATGCTTTGAGCCCGCGATGCTCTGCTAGCGCCTTCTGACTTCACTCAGACATGGGTAGATGGAACTCTCAGACGTGGGAGACTTCTGTTTGATGGTTATTCAGAAATGGATGAATCATATTATGTCTGTATCCTACTTCACCCTCTATATTTTTGATATGATATCCAATGTATTGCTTTTGAGTTCATATATGTGCTTTGGATAAGAATGGAATGTATGTTATGTTTGATTCGATTTATGATCTTCTATTCTTTGTCTGTTCATCTGATAAACTCTAAAATTATCCATTCACCATTGATATGCTTAGCAATATGTTTACGTCCTTGACATGCTTCAAAATGCTCTATATGCTATTGTTATATTCCAAAATGTTTCAATTGCTATTGATATGTTCTGAAACATTTCATACTCTATTGATATGTTCTAAAATATTCCATTTGCCATTGATATGTTCCAAAAATGTCCTATGCGTCTTGATATGCTTCGAAATATGTTTACGTCATTGATATGCTCCAATTACTCTGTATTTCGTTTGTTATGAACCAAATATGTTTTTAATAAAATGACATTTGAACTCCTGTATCTAATGAGTTGATATCCATAAATTTTTGTATCTCTGCTTTGTATCTTAATACCAGCTTGTTTGTATGTCATTCTCTCTTATCTTGGATTTGTTAAACATTTGCTGAGCTTTCTACCTCACTCCTTTGTTATCAAATCTTTCAGGTCAGCTTGACACTCATTGAATGTTAAGATTGTGCTGAGGCAATGGAGAGCTATACATATTATTGGTAAGTATTATCGGATGATTTATTGTGGTTCTTGTATAAGTATATTTCGTGTGTAATGAAATGTTGTTGATGAATTTGATTGATGTATCATATAAAAGTTTTAAATGACCTCTTACGTTTGGAGTTAATTTTCACTACTGGGTGTTGTCTACGATGAAGTGAATTTGTGATAAATGGTTAGTTTGGTGATTGTATATATTCCTTGGCTAATGAATTATAAGTATGGTTAATATCTGTTAAGTTGGCTTTTGGTTTCATGGATGTTTGAGTGATGTGATGTATGTTTATAAGCTACACAGATTTTATATATGTGAATTTTAAAAAATGAATGTTTTCAATGTCCTTAAATGTTTAATTGAATCCTGGATAGATTGTGATAATTATAAAATTATTGATTTGTAATATGATCATACCTCTCGAATGTGATATAATTCGAGGGGTGTGATAGTTTATAGTGGTTCGATAAAAAACTTAACTTGCATTCATTTTTTGAGTCCTCATTCGTCGAGGTCCGCTAGTATCTACTATGATTTTCTTTCATAGGTGAAGATCAAAACCCCTTGTATTTTTCTCCTTCTTATAGGTTCAAGAAATCTGTGCAATTTTTTTCTCTCTTTTCTTAAATTTTATAAAATTTTAATTAAGATTACGATCAATTTTCTTACATTTCCTTATCAATTTCTTATCTTTCCATACAAGAATACTTGGGGTATTCATAGACCTCAATTGGCTTCAAATATTGGAGCCATAAGTCAACCTTTGCTTGAAAACCTAGGTACAAGCAGTACTACTGTTAGCATCGTCAGTACCACAACCGGTAATCACTCGAAAAACTGGTATTACCCTCGCCTGAGGTGGTACCATTGCCAGCAACCAACGGTACTACTATTGGGAATCTCAAAATAATATTTTTCCTGTATTATTTCATACCTGACTCGTACCTCTTGTTGACTCCTTTCTAGATCAACGAAATAAGCTCAATCTAAGCTCAAATCTAACTCAAAGTGCACCGAGTTACCTCTCATTAAGTTAATTTGGATTTCTCCAAATCTAACTCAATTATGACTCAAAACACACGATGCTAACTACAACATACTAAGACACGATTACAATTGTTCTTGTTGTCTGATACGTCAATCGATCTTTCGAACTAATAGAACCCTAGAATGAGCTCTATAGGTTTTGATCTTTGAGGGGGATCAACCCTTGGAATGCTGTAGAGGTTCCTCCCTCCTAGAACTCGGCATAAGGTTGAATAAAAGATGATTCTTGCTTGATGAAATGAGGTGGAGGTTATAAGCTTATATAAGGCTCAAAACTCTAGCCCTAAGGGGTTACTTCCTTAGTGAATTCTCCCTTTTGCCCCTCTTATAACTGCTATGCCTAAATAAAGGGGGCGACGACCTAAGTGGCTGCACAAGCCATGCCCCTCTACTAGAAACCTTAACTGACCAATCGCCCAGTAAGGGAGGTGGTGGCTAGGAAGCCCTAAGGCCCCAAAATAAATCCTAGCCACACTTCTTTATAGGATCAAAGTGACTATGTGGGATTTTATTACAATCTCATAGGGTTCTTATTGATTACTTCTAGGATGATTAGGACTCAACCCTATTGGAATCCTATCAAGCTCGTCCTCTTTTAATCAGTCTTGTTCTCAAGGTTGAGGATCCATAATCTCTAGGAATCAGATCTTTAGCTCTTCATAAGACTCTCATGTGGCATCTGTAGTAGGCGTTTCTTGCTCCTATGATCTAGCCTCAATAGTAGTAGCGGGACTGTGATGTTTCACGATCATGTGATCTCATGCGATCATCAACTAAACTATGACCTCCTCATCAGCTTGGGTGTCAGTTGAAATGATTTAGGCTGAGTCGTCTTATTTAAATTTCCATTTAAGGTGGGATACCTAGAGGATCAACCATAATCTTGATCTGGTGTATGGATATGATCTCCAGGTTAGGGCCCCAATGTGATCCCCAATTTTGCAAGGCCCAAAGAAATAGGGCAATCACTTCGTTAAGGCTCGAGTTTCCTACTGATCGGGTTGGAGGTGTAGAAAATATCAATCATCAATTTTTCGTCCATTCTGAAGTTTATCGGGAGGCCATTTCTTCTTTGCATATGCTGCATGCCATATGGTTAATCTTTAGTAATAGCCAATCTTTCTTCATAGTGAGAGGGATGATGTTTTGTTGAGATCTGTGAATGATCCTTCTCTTATTTTGATTTTACCACTGGAGGGGCTCAATTTTCTCACAATCGTGGCCCACAGATCGAAGGTCATCATAAATGAGGTCTTTGAGCATCATGATTTGATCCTAGGAAAAGCCGTTGAAGCCACCTGAGATCTAGATGTGCTACATCAGCAACCATGGTGAGTTCGATGGGATGTAACACTTCATAAGTAACTTATCATTTATGAAAAGGATGTAGGGATATGTCATAGCAAAAAATAACCATGACCGAATAATCTATGTCTCTATCATCTCTTGGGTGACCCTCGTATCTTCGATCTTATGTAGGCAATAATCTGGCTGAGTATCATATAATGGTAATTTCAGCCAATTCATCTCCTAAAACTCTTGAATTTGGATCGAGAAATCACTTGATTCTTCTTTAGGTACCTTCTCTAAGTGTTGTGTTGTGGTCATGTTTTTTGGCTCCCTCGTAGAACCACCTATTTTCTTTTGTTAAAAAATTTCATGGTTAGCTTCAAAAAATTTCAGAAAACATCTCTAATTATGGACAACCAATCAATGTCAAGCACTATATCAAAATTATCGAGAGGGAGGAGGAAAAAATCAACAACTACGTCTTGCTCCTATAGGATTAATTTTATCTGTGGGCACTTTTGGTTGCACTTCAGAATTTGGTCGTTAGCTACCTTGAATTCGAACCTACTGTAATCTCCTTTTTGGAGCATCAAATGGGCAGTGACCTTGCTGCTCATTAAGTCATGTGTGCTCTCGGAGTCAATGAGGATGATGACTGACTACTACTCGAGAAACCCTTCGATCTTAAATTTTTGGAGGTTTATATAGCCGGCTAAGGTAGGGACTGTGCGGGTGACCGGTTGTGGTGTATCTTTCTCTTTATACTCGGGAGTTGTATCTTCAAGTTTGGGTTCTTCAGTGGGCGCAATCATCAGCAGTGTCTCCTTTTTACATTGGTGTCCTAGGCTCCATAATTTATCACAATACCCACATAGCCCTTAGCTGATACATCATGAATGTTTTCTTTTGTTAATTTCTTCGGCTGACAGTAGGAGGAGGTGAAAGCTTTGGTGTCGCTGGTCGGGGAGAGACCGTAGTCCTTCGGGCTTCATAGTTCAATCGCTCCTCTTGATGTCGTGCGAAGGAGATGGTTGCCTTAAGTGTGTACTGGTGTCGCGCTTTAACTTCTTCTCGAATCTTCGGCTTCAAGCCCTTAATAAAAGTCCTCAATATCTACTTTTCAGACCAATCATAAGTTTTATTAGATAACCTTTCAAACCTGTTTTGATATTCTTGTATGGTGGAGGTTTGATGGATCATTGCTAGTTCTTTATCAAGGTTCTTGTAATTGATTGGTGTTGAAGGTTTATATGCTTTTGGTTGGGATGTGGCTCTCATGCTCCAGGCATCTTGATTGAGGTGCCCTTCTTGAAGTTGTGCAAAGGAGATCGATGTCGTCGAGGTGTAGGGTTGCCGTGTCTTAACTTCACTTCTTTATCTTTGGTGTGTTCCTTTTGTAATCGGAATTTACTCCATGTTGTGATCTTACTTAGTGATCGTCCCAATCTAAACTCCTCGAAGAGAGCATATAATTTAGCATCCATATGCATCTCGAGAGACTCCTATTTGGCTTTAAATAAGCTCATTAATGTCATGACGTAAGGATCTCTAACCTGTCAAATAAACCAGTTGATGAGTGTAGTTGCAATCTTTAGGTTGAAGGCAGCAATAGCACCAAAAGGATTAGAAAGTGCTGCTATGATGTTGCTACAAAATTGTTCGGGCTACGGTGGTGAAGTCTCCAAGTGGCTGCTGTGTTGACAGAGGACGGCAACCAAGGGTAGCAGCAATAGTGGAGGAAGAAGACAGCAATAGTAACGTCAGCTACGATTTACGATGATGCTGCAAAGTCATTGAGGCTATGATTTTTCAGCTAGCAGATATCTATTAGAAGATGGTAGCCAAGAGATCTGAGTCGGAAGACAACAGTGATGGTGGAGGAATAAGAGGGCAGTAGCGACGTCGGCTGTGGTTGCGGTGCAACTTTGTGGTTGCAGGTGGCATTGGTTGCAGCAAGGGTGCGACTGCAATAGGAAAAAGATGTGGTAGCGGAGTTCACGGTTGTTGTGGAGGAGGGCAGTTGCAATATCGAGCGAGAGACCGCTGCTGGTCATGTTTAATTTGTTGCTGGTCGCGATCAAGATAGTTGGCAGTGAAAGATTGATGCAGGCTGTGATGTAGATAGATTGCAGCGAAAGATCACTGCTGCTAACTTTTTATTGCAAAGGATCACTGCTGGCTACGATCAAGGAGGATGACAGTGAGAGGTCGCTATTGGCAACGTTGTGCAGTGAGGGGTACGTGCTGCGGTTGAAGGGATAAGGGATGTTGGGTGGCTGAAAGGTTGGTGGACCGAAGGCTATGATTTTTGGGGTTGGTTTTATAGCTATTTTGGGTGTGGTTTTGGTTGTAGTTTGGTAGGGTTTTGGGACTGTAATGGTAGAGGGTGAAAGATAGGGAAAGATGGTTTCAAAGGAAGAGATGGCAGCAAAGGTTTGACAGAATTTGACAAAGTTCGCTGTAGTGTATGCTATCTTGTAGAAGCAGACTTATCATCAAAGAAACAGTAGTTTCTTAATAAAAATCCCAATGAAAAATTATGAAATTTGGGGCTATAATGGTAGATGATGAAGATGAGGAAAATAGAGTTTTAAATCTGGAGAAATAGCAGCAAAAACCTAATAAGATTTGACAAAAGATCGCTATGTATGTGTTGTTCTATCAAACAGAATTTACGTCAGAGAAACACTAAATTCTTAACATAATTTCTAGAGGAAAAGCTAAGTAAAATATGTAAAAATTTATCACAAATCTTCGGTTCAGATTTGGGTAATATCAATAAATAAGTTTGACAAAATTTTGATAGCGTAACAATAGGAAAGTAGATGAAAAGACGGAAGGCAGATTCCTTGTTATAAAATTTCAACATTACGCGACGAGGAATTGCAACACTATTAGTCCGGTCTTAGAAGGAATTATTTTCAGAGATTAATCTTAGATGAAAGCTAAGATGATCTATGAATTTGTATAAAAGTTTCAACCAAAAAGGATGAGCAAAAGTTCGATTTCAAGAAGCAATAATCGATTAAAATTTTCTGGAGCATTTCCCCTTCGCAACGATGATCACGTTTGTGAAGGTAGAATTTTACAGCAAGAAAATATGAAAAAAATTCTCCAATGTGTAAAGTAAAGAAATAGTAGTAGCAAATATGCATGGGTGATGAGAATATACCATATCTCCAATTTCAAATGTGGGGGGCAACAGCAGATTGATTTTATTTGCGACTTGGGGTGGAAGATGGAGGTGTGTGTTGCAGCAATTATGAGAATTGCTTGGAAGGGTAGAGGCGATAGAAATGGCAGTAGGGTGTCGCGGGCTTAGCTGATTTTGCCTAAGTCGTGCGGCACCCATGCGTGTCCGTCCGCAAAGGTCAGTCCTCCCGAGATCTCCTAAAGTCCCATAGACTTACAAAAAGAGAAAACGGGCCAGAAGAAGCAATTCCCATGGGATCCATAAGCAACTGCTCAAGCAAACACTTTATAAAGCCAAAATACAAATTACACCCATGGACAATACAAACTCAGAGAGGTTGCACACAAAGGATAATGGTCTATTACAGACCGAAGTCCCTACAAGTGCTTATAAGACACACTTGTATTTACAAGCCAAACTTGGCCATAAAGCAAATCAAACTAGGGCTGCTAAGCCTACTGCAAGCCTGCTTCTTGTTGTACAAGATATGTACCTAAATCGAAGGACACAGATAAATACGAGCATTTCATTGAACATCTTGTTTACATTATTGTCCGTGACATTCTCCCCCACTTATTCCTTCGACGTCCTCGTCGAAGCCACTATAGACGGTGCATCTCCTCGCATTCTGTTGAATCTTCAATCTTCTGCTTTGGCTGCAACATGCCCCTTTGGCTCCTAGCCACTCTCCGTCGCTATTGTTGAGTAGTCGAACTCTGATCCGCCATGCTGCTTCAACTCACCAATGACTGAATCTGGTGTGGGGTTGGCTGAGTTGTGCTGATCCTTGTTGGTTCTCGTGGATCCCTCCGATGAAGGAAAAGACCTGCCTTATTATGCGCCAGTATCGTAGTATACTCATATTGCTTGAACTGGGTAGATGCTTGTTGGAGCTTTAACGAGCATCACCTTACAGACTTTGAAGTTTTTAAGGTCCTTTCTCCATAATATTTGCCCATTGAACCTTCTTCCACTGTTAGTTGTCACTTCCAAGTATGTTCGCATCACTCCCGCTTTCGATTAGTCAATTGGGAAATGAAGTGGAAAATCTACCCTCAGTAGTACTGATCACCAACGATGAGGATTTGACAACCATTGTCTTCCATAAGCTTTCTTTGAAGGGTCACTGAACTTGTGCAGAGCTCCCCTGCTTGGATAAGTAACGAAATTGGGATACTTGACTTCATCCATTCTCTTCGTAGTTGAGAAGGTAAGATTACTTGGCTTCGCTCACCTCCTCGAGTTAAGAGAATTGGGATACTCGGTTTCGCCCATTCTCTCGAGAAGGCAAAGGTTACTCGATTTCGTCTGCCTCCTTGAGTTTGTACTTCATGCATTGAGTTGGTTACTAACATTCGCCCGCTCTTTGCTCACACTTTTGAAGCACTTGAAGTAGTTGCACTACTCGCGTTGGGTTAGCTACTGTGATTCGCCTTCCCACTGCCATTGAACTTCTGGAATGCAAGCAGTTTTCGAAAAGAGCAAAAAGTTGACCCCAACTTGGAGTCCCCCAACTTGGAGTAAGTCTTTGATAGATCTGATCGCCTTTGGGATTGTACCGTCTTCTCTATCACCTTAGCCGCCTACTCCTTTGAGTAGAAAGGTACAGTACATTATACTGCCTACTTCGTTCCTTGGTCGAGCACCCCTGCATCAACCCGAAGTCCCTTAATTTCGGCTATTTTGATGAGAAGCCCATCGACATCGGTCTTATGAAGTTTATTGGCCTCGCCCGCCTGCCTTGGTACTTGAGTTTACCTGTATTCTCCACCTCGGCCCCTTATACGACCAATGCTCTCTCTCCATGAGAGCAAGGGATCGATGACTTCACGGAAGTCCCATATCTGCGGTACCATGGCGCTGCCAAGTCCATTGCACTACTATCCGTTATCTTGCATCTTCATCCCTTCCTTCGCGATCGGTAGATCTATCTCTGCGGCACTGTGAAGCTCCTCCGAGTCCACCTCCTTTCTAACCAACGCTTTTCTTTTTAGGTAGCTGAGCCCCGCTGGACTCGTTGTCGCTTCCTCGGCCCTTTCGACCACCTGCTTCGACACCACTGTGTCCTCCTAATAGTTCTCCTTGGTCGATGGAAAGACAGACTACAACTCTCACGCATGGCCTCCGCCATCTTGTTGTAGGGCTCGCGTCGATTCTGCTCTCCTTAGCTTCCTTGGTAGCAACGTTCGCTTACTCGGCCTTATCCTCTGATTTGCGGCTCCCTTGCGCGTGAGCATCACTCCAACTCTCCACCGCCCGATTATACCTTAGTATAATCAAGTCCCTCCATGGGACTCACCGGTACTTACACTCTGACTACTCCCTCGGTGGTACACAGCCCCCATATGTTAACGACCAAGGCTTCCATCTGATGCAAGCTTCGGTACATACACACGGAAGACCCGCCTCTGCGGTACTGTGACATTCACTCCTTGAATCCACAACCCTTCTTGCCATTGCATTGTTCACCGAAGTGGAGCTCCTAGCAGCTCCTGATCATTCACATGATCACGTCCCCCTCTATGGGACTCATTGGTACTTGCACTTGGATTTCTTCCTCGATGGTATACAGCTCCCATACGCTGATGACTAAGGCTTTCATCCAATACAAGCTTCGATGCACACACGAAGACCCGCCTCTGCGGTACTACGACATTCACTCCTTGAATCTATAGCCCTTCTTCTTGTTGTGTTGTACACTAAAGTGGAGCTCCCAGTAACTCGTGATCATACCTCCGCATGATCTTGTCCCTCACGAGACAAGATTGCCTGTATTGCATTACCACAAACTATTCCACCACGATCCGCTGCACCATGTCGCATCCTGGTGACATCTCCATTGCATACAGATTCTCGTGTGATGAACTCGGACTACGACTTCTCTACGTGTGGCCTCTGCCAACACATCGTAGAGCCTCCGCCATCTCCGATTTTTAGTTCGCTCCCTTGGCAATTCCTATTCGTCCACCCACTATTGGGTTACACCTGGACGCATAGCTCTAGGACAGTCCGTCGCCTAGTAGCTCCTGAAGTCCCCGACTTCGCTAGAGTTGGTGCACTATTGTCTGGATCTTGGGCCTCTATTCCCTACCAACACAATCTTGCTATGCACCTCTTGTTCCTGACAACTCGAATGGCAACACTGTGACATATTCTTCAAGAGTACCCGCCTCTGCGTCCTCTTGCCCCGTACTATGGTCTCATGATCCCAACTTTGCCTCCGTAAGTTAAATCACCTTAGTTACTCCATCAAATGCATCTCTGAGGTAGCTTGCATGTGCCTTGAAGCTCCCTTCATCTTTGGCACCATGCAAAATAAGTCCGTCCCATCAGAATGGAGAACCCATGGAATGACATGATCCCACTCTTGCCTCTACAAGAGTTCATGCCCTTAACCTCTGTCTAAGGAAAGCTTCGTGCCTCCGCTCCATGTTCCATTTTTTATGTCGACTCCCTTCATGCGGCTTGGATACTTCACCGAGTTCCACCCAAGTCGCTCTGCTCCTCGATTTACATTGAGTTGATAGTGGCCCTCACGTCCACCATTCCACGAGTCAGCCCTTTGTGAGTTCGATTTCTGCATCGACTCTAAGTGTGCCTTCATATGATGTTGCTTTGGATTGCTTCCCCACCTGATCTCGAATTGCATCCACCAATGCATTACCTCCTTCGAGATCATGCGACGACTCTTCGTCGCTCACTCGGTCCGTTGAGCTTTGTGGAGATATCGCTTTGAGGAACTCTTCCTCAATATGTGCAGTCCGTTGCACATGATTCTCCCACTAGAGAGCTAGGACTTATCTCTCCTGGATATCTGTCCTGCTGGAGCAACTTTTCTCTTTACATACTTCCCACTGGAAGTTTCAGAGACCACCATCCCCTTTGGACTACTCCGTCTTGCTGAACTTGTGCCTTGTTCTGCCCCTGCAAATGTACTTGCTAGATTGCTACCCTTCTCCAATACAGTCTCCACTACACCCTTCAAGGTCTAGCAACATGCTGAACTTGTTGCACATTTCAGTCGCCTATGGACATATCCTTTCCATGTCAAAGAGAAAGTTCTGATGCTCCATGGCGTCGAGTTCCGATCGCGCCTTGGGATGGCCACGAACACTCCGTCGTCCGTGTACAAGCCCTTGCATGAGTATCGAATCCTTCGAGTTAGCAATTCCCCTCACCTCTGTGAGCTTTGCACAACTCTTTCGGTGGTTACACAACACCTCCCACATTGTACGGTCTCATCTTTCACCAAGCGCCCCGCTTTGCCTTGAGCACCGTCAAGTTTGGTTGCCAACGTTGAGCTATAGCTCGAACTCAACCATCCCAATCTTTGTGTACTACGCATTCTTGTTCGCTTGCTTGTCCTCGTGGTGCCTCTCGCGCAAAGGGGTTGACCATTCCTCTGAATGCCAAACTTGGATGCTCGCTCCTCTAAGCAACTCCTTTCTCTATATCTCAATGTTCGTTTACCCCAAACGGTTGCGCGTGCTGGTTATCCTCCACATAGCCTAGCTAGGTCCCCCACGTTTGTATGACAAGTGTTTCTGCGTGTGCTTGTCCCGCTCTGATACCACATTGTCACGGGCTTAGCTGATTTTACCTAAGTCGTGCGACACCCATACGTGTCCGTCCGCAAAGGTCAGCCCTCCCGAGATCTCCTAAAGTCCCGTAGACTTATAAAAAGAGAAAATAGGCCAGAAGAAGCAATTCTCACGGGATCCACAAGCAACTGCTCAAGCAAACACTTTATAAAGCCAAAATATAAATTACACCCATGGACAATACAAACTCAGAGAGGTTGCACACAAAGGATAATGGTCCATTACAGACCGAAGTCCCTACAAGTGCTTATAAGACACACTTGTATTTACAAGTCAAACTTGGCCATAAAGCAAATCAAACTAGGGCTGCTAAGCCTACTGCAAGTCCGCTTCTTGTTGTTCAAGATATGTACATAAATCGAAGGACACGGACAAATACGAGCATTTCATTGAACACCTTGTTTACATTATTGTCCGTGACAAGGGGCAGCAGGAACGCTGCTTTGATACCAAATGATAGAA
Organism: Ensete glaucum; assembly: GCA_021527575.1. Lineage (NCBI taxonomy): Eukaryota > Viridiplantae > Streptophyta > Magnoliopsida > Zingiberales > Musaceae > Ensete > Ensete glaucum. Next base: position 40,547,567 of record CM038551.1, on the reverse strand, counting down.
CCCCAGAAGGAGCTCTATATGTTTTGATCTTTGAGGGGGATCAACCCTTGGAATGCTATAGGGGTTTCTCCTTTCTAGAACTCGGCACAAGGCTAAATAAAAGATGATTCTTGCTTATTGAAAAGAGGTTGAGGCTATAAGCATATATAGGGCTCAACACCCTAGCCCTAGGGGATGCTTCCTAAGTGAATTTCCCTTTTGCCCCTACTATAGCTGCCATGCCTAAATAAAGGCAATGACGGCCTAAGTTGCTGCATAAGCCATGCTCCTCTGCTAGAAACCTTAGTCGACTAGCCCAATAAGGGGGGTGGTGGTTAGGAAGCCCTGAGGCTCTAAAATAAACCCTAGCCACACTTCTTTTTAGGATATAAGTGAATAAGTGGGGTTTTATTATAATATCACATAGTTCTTATTGATTACTTCTAGGTTGATTAGGACTCAACCCTTTTAGAGTCCTATCACGAACTCCTGACGAACTTGCCATCATCCGACAAACTCCCACCGAGCTCTCGGTTTGCTCCCAACGAGCTCCTGATCACCTTCGACGAACTCATGGTGAGTTCCCACTATATCATCCGAACCCCAGCCTAATGCTCGAACTTAACTCTAGCCAAACATTAGATTGTATTGCATTTTCATCATTGAAGTTAATCCTATGTCACTTTCTCTAACACATAAGTTAGATTATAAAATCCATCAATTGATTTCATCATCAAAATTTGAGATTCAATAGTTGGGTCTCATCTAATGATAATAGGGGCTCATTGAATAACTCATATTCATTCCTCTATTCACTGAAATATCTACTATATATGTGTGACCCTCGAGGCCCAACACTGAGCTAGTCGTGAGTCCTCCCTGTCAGAACTCATTTTGACTTAGTGAATTGTTATCTCATAACAATTCTCTTGACTCATTGACTATGGACCTATTAGGCTACTGTGTCATAGTCCCCAAACGGTATAGGAGATCTACTATATTGGACTTGTCAATCCTCAATTTATCATGTATTTATAGTCTCTCATCCATCTAATATCTTAGAGACCGTATATTGGGCATGATACTGTCAGGCCACAAATGGAATCCATCCGAGTCTCACTATAATCGGATTCTCTCGAAGAACTCCTCTCTCAATCTGAACAACTTGATCAGGGATTTGCATAAGCAAGAGCACATAGGATATTCCTCTCAGGATACCGAGAGTGGATGATCCTTTATTGACACTCAATTGCCTTCGTAAGTTTAGCTACCAATCTCGATAATTGGTTGTACTAGATTTGGAACTTTCAAGATCTATATGTCTGGCGTCAAAGAAAGGAGTACTCAAATAAGACATCCTCAATGTCTCAAGTCTAAGCCCAGACACATAATTGGGACTATGGAATCGCTGTTTGACGTGATGTATCATTAACCATATAACATTCCATAAGCGAATCAATTAGTGAACTTATTCTCCAATGATCACATGTACTGTATCCTTAGTGTCTCCACACAAATGGCTATGAGACTAGTCCCCTCCATTATATAGACAGGTATATAGCATATCAACCTGTTTGATTATCTTGATATCTCTCTTGAATAACTTATAACTGGGATATTTATGATCTATTCTTAAAGGCAAATTGGTCTCATTATCACGATCTCATCACGATCTAATTCTCATTGCAAAGAACTAAGGACATTATAATATATATATATATATATATATATATATATATATATATATATATATATTCAATAAGTAATATAATGTGAGAATATATCAATAATAATAATGTAAAAAAACCATGCAGCATGTCACACGTGCTATCACTCACATGATTGGTTTGTTGGGCATTTGTAACCAGCAATCTTTCACTTGACCTAAAGTCATTCACCTATATATTTGATCCCTATCAGACCATTATGATACTCAAAGACAATTCCTTCATATACCATTAAAAGATCCTTAGTCATTCTCAAGTACTTAAGGATACACTTTACTACTTTCTAGTGTTCTAAACTTGGATCTACCTGATACCTACTCGTGATACTTGGAACATGCATTATATCAGGCCTGATACATAACATAGCATATATAATAGATCCTATTATTGAGGAATAGAGTATCCTATCCATGTCTATCCTTTTTTAAGGATTTTTGGGGATATACTCCTAGAAAGTGATATTTCATGTCTCATCAGTATGAGACATTTCTTGAATTTTTTCATACCAAATCTTTTGACAATAGAGTCTATGTATTTGGACTGGGACAAACCAAGTATCCTCTTAGATATATCTCTATAGATCTAGATCCCTAAAATATATGATGCTTTCCTTATGTCCTTCATGTTAGGAAACCTAAGCGGGAGCATTACATGCACGAGAATCAAAACAAAATAGGTTTTCTATGTAGATCAAATCGTCGTGCAAAGATTAGGTCATAAGAAAGCTACAAAAATCAAAAAAATCATATCATGTGAGAGATTGTTTTACCTAAAATGATCGTATATCCCTGTATTCCAAATCTGGATGGAGAGGATGAAGAAGGCCAATGCTGCAGCTTATCAACCATGAGTCTCCCCTCCTATTTATAGAAAGCCACCAAAACCCTAAGGGTCTTGCCTTAGTGAGTATTGGATCTCCATCTAATAATCTACTAATCTTGCATTATTGGATCTCTATCCAATAATCTTCTTCGGCTTCTAGTTGGGTCTTAAGCAAGGAGCCTATCAGCATAGGGTCTCATCTAATGAGAATAGGGGCTACTTTGATCTCCATCAAATCCTCTATTTGCTGAATCATTCATTATATGTGTGTGACCCTCTAGGCCTGATACCGAGCTGGCCATGAGTCGCTCTCATCAGAACTCCTTCGGATGTAGTGAATTATTATCTATAATAATTCACTCGACTCATCGATTATAGACGTAATAGGCCATTATGTCATAGTCCCCAAACAGTACATGGGGATTAAATCTATTGGACCTGTCTGTCCATAGTTATTGTGTATCTATAATCCCTTATCCAACTAATATCCCAGAGATCGTATATTGAACATGGTACTATCGTGTCATATACAAAATCAGTTTATCTTGCTCTAATCGGATTCTATCGGAGAACTCTTTCTCTCTCAATCTGAATGACCATAGCTAGAGATTTGTTTGAGTAAGTACATACGAAATATTTCTCTCGTGATACCGAGAGTGGATGATCCTTTATTGACACTCTATTTCCTTCGTAAGGTTGGCTACCAATCCGAATAACCAATTATACTAAATCTAGAACTTTCTAAATATGTAAGTCTGGTGTCAAAGAAAAGAGTACTCAAACAAGGTATCCTTGGTGTCTCAAGTCTAAGGACTAGATATACAACTAGGACTATGAAATTACTGTCTGATATTAGGTATCATTAACTATACAATATTCCATAAGCGGATCAATTAGTAAACTCATTCTCTAATGAGCACCTGTACTATATCCTTAGTGTCTCCACACAAGTGGCTATGAGACCATCCGCCTCTATCATATAGACGGGTATATAGTACACTGATTTGTCCGGTTATCTTAATGTCACTCTAGAGTAACCTATGATCAGGATTGTTTATAATCTGTGTTTAAAGGTGAATAAATCTTATTATCATGATCTTATCACGATCTGATTCCCATTACACAAAACCAAGGACATCACAATATATATATGCAACATATAATATAATATAAGAATATATGAATAATACTCATAAGCAAAAGATCATACAGTGTGTCACACGTGCCATCACTTATGTGATTGGCTTGTAGGGCACCTGTACCCAATACTTCATATAGAAGTTTCTTAAGGGTCTTATTATCCTTTCTTTTCTTCTTGATCTCACCAATATAGAGAACTAACTTATCTTTCTTAATGGCGCTCTCAGCTTCCCTTAACATCAAGGAGCTCAGGAAGAGTCACCTAAAACTTACTCATGTTGAAGTTTATAATGAAGTGAAAAAAGAAATATTACAAGGACTGAAGTATAAGATCAACACATTAGTTATCCTCTAGAACTATTCCTAGAGCTGTGAGTTTCTTGATCCACTCTATTATCTTCATGTCATGGTTCTAAATCAAAACCCATTCTATCATCTTGGCTTGGAAGAGACTCTTGGATATCTCATATCTTTAAGTTCTTCCCTATTTCTCAAACAACTAGTGAAGATGAAGAAGGATGAAATTGGCATCCTTGCTCCCATATTGCCTTTGTAACTTAGGATTCATGAATGTCAACATATAATATCTTACTAAGGTGGAATCGTCTATATACTTCATATACCAAGCGATCTCATCCTCGCTTGTCCCTTCTTCCAGCGTGGGCACAATCGTGTGAAGGACATACACAATTTTCTCCATCATGAGAATAATTCTCAAATTATAAAGCCAAGAGTAACCACCTATATCCTGAGTCGACATTGGACCACATACATTACTATGTATGAGTTTCAATAACTCGGTGGCTCTCTCTCTCCAGTTCCACTAAAAGGAGAGTTGGTCATCTTCCTACGAAGGCAAGGTTCGTAAGTTACATATGACTCATAGTCAAATGTATCTAAGTATCCATCTTTCAACAACTTTTGAATCCTTCCCTCATGTATATGACCTAGCTTATAATGCCGCATTATTCATCTCATCTCTTTTCCTCTTAGACATATTTATATTCATGATATATGAAGAAGTGTCTAACATATATAAGTTATTTATAAGGGTCCCTCCAGTGATGATCTCATCATCCATTATTATTGAATAATTATTATTCTCAAACACTAATTTATATTTACTAATTGTCAAACTAGAAATAGACATAATATCTGTTATAATAGAGGGAACAAAATAACATGCATCTAATGCAATAATAGCTCCACCAAGCAGATGTAGGGTGACCTCTCTAACAGCAACTGCAGCAACTCTTGCTCCATTGCCTATCTTGAGGTCCATCTTGCCTCTAGCCAATCTCCTAGGTCTTGCCAGAACCTGCAATGAATAGCAGATATGATAAACACCCTCGGTATCTAATACTCATGTGTTATCATGAAAATCTGACAAGTGGAGACTGATCATGAATATACTTGAAGCTTCTCCAAGCTTCTGTCTCGCCTTCTTTGCAAGGTAGTCCTTACAGTTCCTCTTCCAATGCTCATCTTGGCCATAGTGGAAGCATTGTCCTTTGTCCTTTGTCGGGTCTCTCTTGGCAACCTTTGCCTTACCTAATCTTTCTTTGCCCTTGCCCTTCTCAAGGGTCTTACTAGCGTTCCTTTTCTTATTGGTCTCACCAATATAGAGAACTAGCTTCTCTTTCTTGTTAGTGCTCTCCGCTTCCCTCAACATATTGAGGAGCTCAGATAGAGTCACCTCGAGGTTGTTCATATTAAAAATAATGAACTGTGAAAAGGAATCCAGTAGGGACTAAATTATAAGATCAACACACAGGTTATCCTCTAGGATAATCTATATACTTCACAAAATAAGTGATCTCATTCTCACCTGTCTTTTCTTTCGGTGTGGGCACAATCATGTTAATGACATATACGATTTTCTCCTCTGTGAGAACAATTCTCAAATTACAGAGCCAGTGAGGCGGTTGGCATCAAGTATGCCACGTAGGGGGTTTGTAAGCAACATGTTTCTGACAAAACAAGATATAGTAAAAATAAATAACATATGAATTTTACAAAAAATACTAATTAAGATATGTACTTCTATCTTAATATATTCCCACTATTTTCCTAGCGAATCACGTGACACCTTCGACACGTGAGATGAAAGTCTCCAATAGACTCCTCGTGGGGGATCGAGATCCAGTTGGTGTCTTAGTGCAACCTCGAGGGACTCGACCAATTACACTAAGCACAAAAGATAAGCAACTCTTGCTAATCATAACTCGTGATTCCCGTTATGTTCGGCCTTCAAATCATCATAGTCTCGAGGGACACGACCAACCATGATATTTAGTTAAGTCATCACCATCGTTACAAGATAAGTCTGATTTGATGATATGCCCTCGAGGGACTCAACCAAGCATACCATGTCCTCAGGTCACTAATGATATCTCTATGTCGTAGGCAAGAACTCGATCGCATAGATAGGTGAGCCTCGAGGGACTCGACCAACTCAACCTATGTCATGACTCAATTTCTTCCTATAATGATGGAAGGCCACGTGGCTCAATCATATTGTCTCACGCTTACTGACTTAATATTGTCGTAGGAGAGGTTTTTATTTTATACCGATCTCCTAATATGTCGTGTCACACATATACATATTTAATATATATCTATATTGCATGCAAATATATATATATATATATATATATACATATATCTAGTAGGTGTATAACATATCACATATGCAAGTCACACCGGATGATTATGTGTCGTCACCTAATATGATTAAGCCCGAGCCAATGGGCATAATCACTCACAATAGGATCTATATATGCATCGGCACATCTCCATGCCCTGTGATTATTGATCTCGTTATCATCGGTTTCGTTGGATCGTCGTATCACCGTGCATTGTAATCTCCCGCCACGGCATTATGGGTCTCGCTGTCACCTTCAAGCTCCCGCTGTGCCTCTCCATATAATTATAAATAATCACAAGCACGTAGGCCCGACAATAAATGAGAAAAACATAGGCTCATAGGCCCCAATAATAATAATAATAATAATAATAATAATAATAATAATAATAATAATAATAATAATAATAATAATAATAATCATAATCATAATCATAATTATACACGTCACAACACATGGCTCATGATCATCCATCCACATCATATATCACATATACATCAAATCATATAAAGGATATTAGATATATATAATAATTAATTAAACTATTTAATTAATTATTTTTTGAAGATCGGGACACGCTCAGAATTTCCAAAATTATCAAGGGTATTTTCATAATTCTGGATAATAGGACAGTCCTTGAAATTTTTGAAATTTATAGGGACATGATTATCTTTTTCTAAAAAGAATGCCCTAACCCCTCTTGCCCCCTCTGCGCCATTGTCGCCACCGCTGCCCATGCGTAGGGAACGACTGCCCTTGGGCGACACCTCACAAGCAGGAGGTGCCGCCTTATGCGGCCTCTACTAGGCCGCAAGGGCGGCCACCCTGCAACCTCGCCACGCAATCGCCCACAGCACCCGCCATGCCCGCCGACGAGCAACGACGGCCGCACTGCTGCCTGCAGCCGGGCCGCCCGCAGGGCTTTGGCTGGCCACCCATGCAGGTGCCTTAGCCATGGCTAGCCGCCCTTGCAAGGGGCCTGGCCGTGGCTAGCCACCCCTTTTCTCGTTGCGTTTGTTGCAAAAATGCAGCAAGAACACGTAGAACGATTCTACATGATTCAATCTCATCACATATAGTTTAAAACCAATCTTTCACACAAAAACCTTGGCTCTAATACCACTGTTGGGAAAACTCAACGGGTGCATCACATGTACAGCGAATATCAAAACAAAAAACTGGTTTCCTACGCAGATCAACTCGTCGTGCAAAAGATTAGGGTCGCGAGAAAAATATAAAAATCAATAAAATCGTGCTGTGTGAGAGATTGATTTTACCTAGGGATATCGTATATCCCTTTATTTCCAGATCCAAATGGAGAGGATGAAGGAGGTCAAGCGTCCTCCTCTCTAGTAGTATCCACACGATGGATCTCTATAGCGGAACTCCTCCAATCTGATCTCGCAACTCTTGCGCAGAGGGAGAGAGGAGAATAGGAGGTGGTGGCTAAAGCTGCAGCCTATCAACCATGAGTCTCCCCTCCTATTTATAGAGAGCCACCAAAACCTTAGGGCTCATGCCTTAGTAGGTATTGGATCTCCATCCAATAACCCACTAACTTTGCATTATTGGATCTCTATCCAATAATCTCCTTAAGCCTCTAATTGGGCCTTAAGCAAGGAGCCCATTAGCATAGAGTCATCTAATGAGAACAGGGGCTAATTAGATCTCCATCCAATCCTCTATATGCTGAAGCATCTACCATATGTGTGTGGCCCTTTAGGCCCGATACTGAGCTGGTCGTGAGTCGCTCCTATCAGAACTCCTTCTAATATAGTGAATTATTATCCCCCTAATAATTCACTTGACTCATCGACTATAGACGTACTAGGTCACTATGTCATAGTCCCCAGACGATACATGGGGGATCGAATCCATCGGACTTGCCTATCCACAATTACCGTGTATCTATAATCCCTTATCCAACTAATTTTCTAGAGACTGTATATTGGACATGGTACTGTCAGGTCATATACGAAATTCTTCATAGTCTCGCTCTAATCGGATTCTCCCGTAGAACTCTTTCTCTCTCAATCTGAATGACCCTAGCCAGGGATTTGTCTGAGCAAGCACATATGAGATATTCCTCTTGTGATACTTACTGAGAGTGGATGATCCTCTATTGACACTCAATTGCCTTCTTAGGGTGGCTACCAATCCCGATAACTAGTTATACTAGATCTGGAACTTTCCAAACATATAAGTCTGGCGTCAAAGAAATGAGTACTCATACAAGGCATCCTTGGTGTCTCAAGTCAAAGGACCAGATATACAACTGAGACTATGGAATTGCTATCTGACATTATATATCATCAACCATATAGTATTCCATAAGCGAATCAATCAAAGAACTCATTCTCCAATGAGCACCTGTACTATATTAGTAGTGTCTCCATATAAGTGGCTCTGAGACCAATCACCTCCATCATATGGACGGGTATATAGTACACCGATCTATCTAGTTATCTCAATGTCCCTCTTGAGTAACCTATGACCAGGATTATTTAGGATCTATGTTTAAAGGTGAATAGATCTTATTATCATGATCTCATCACGATCCAATTCTCATTGCACAGAACCAAGGACATCATAGTATATATACTACAGATAATATAATGTGAGAATATGTCAATATTAATCATAAGCAAAAAGATTGCACAACGTGTCACACGTGCCATCACTCACGTGCTTGACTTGCAGGGCACCTGTAGCCAACAATTAAATATTATGTTCTAGTTTTGGGAAGCTTGCTTCAATCCATAAATGGACCTGAGTAACCTACACACTTTATCTGGTCTCTCTCTAGACACGAATCCCTCTGGTTATATCATATATACCTCCTCCTCGATGTCATTGAGGAATGTCATTTTCACATCCATATGCCAGATCTCATAGTTATAGTGTGCTACAATGACCAAAAGAATTCTAATGGATTTAAGCATGACTACAGGTGAAATGGTTTTGTCATAGTCAACTCATTGCCTTTAATAATATCCTTTAGCTACTAGCCTTGCCTTATAGGTCCCTATCTTTCTATCCACTTCAATCTTCTTCTTAAAGATCTATTTGTAGCCGATGGGTACGATACCCTTAGGCGCATCCACAAGGTTCCAAACCTTGTTAGAGTACATAGAATCTATCTTAGAATTCATGGCTTCTTACCACTTCATGAAGTTTATACTCATAATAGCCTCCTAGTAGGACTGAGGATCAACATCCTGAAAGTCCTCTCCATTGATATGTCACAATATCTTTCAAGAAGGTGAGATACTCTACTAAACCTACGTAAAGTTGGAACTTATGTGCTAAGCACCTGAACATACTCGAACTCTAAAATGGTGCTTAAGCAAGGTTCTCCAACCTTGCTCAACTCTTTCTCACTCTCATTGTTTCCACCAAGAATGTGTTCATTCTCAAGGAACACAACTCTCTTGGCAACAAAGACCTTCCGGTCCTCGAGATGATAAAAGTAAAACCCAAAAGTTACCTTAGGGTATCCCATGAACGTGCATCATTCCATTCTTGATTCCAGCTTGTTAGGGTTGTGTCTTAGGGTAACCCCACATAGTCGCCTCTATCATATAAAAAAGCGTGGCTAGGGTTTATATTTGGGGCCTTAGGGCTTCCTAGCCATCGCCCCTTTTACTGGGCAAGTCGACTAGGGTTTTTAGCAGGGGCAACTATCTAGTGTAGCCCCCTAGGCCGTCGTCCCCCTTAATAGGGCAGTCGGCTAGAGTAGAGGGCAAAAGGAGTAATTTACTTAGGAAGCAGCCCCTAGGGCTAGGGTCTGGAGTTCTATATAAGTATGTAGCATCTACCTCTTTTGAATAAGCAAGATCAATCTATAATTTAGACATTTGGTCGACTACTAAGAGGGAGGAACCCTATATCATTCCAAGGGTTGATCCCTCTCAAAGATCAAATCTCCATAGAATTCCTCTGGGGTTCTATCAGGCCGCCCCTATAGGCAGCCTGACAGCTCCTACAGGGGACTTGGCCACTGGTGGTCACCCTTGTAGGCAGCCTAGCCACCCTTGCAAGGGGCTTGGTCATGAGCAACCAGCCCGCAGGTGGTTGCCCCTCACCTGCAAGCAGCGCTACCTTCATTGTCAATTACTATAACAAATGTGTAGAACAGTTATACGCGATTCAATCTCATCACACATAATTTAAAATCAATCTTTTACATGAACAACCTTGGCTTTGATACCACTATTGGAAAACCTCAGTGGGAGCATCACATGCATAGCAATGATCAAAACAAAACCAGTTTCCTAAGTAGATCAAAATTATCGTCTAAAGATTGGTGCAAGAAAAATTACAAAATTGAAAAACTACATCATGTGTGAGATTATTTACCTAGGGAAATCATATATCCTTATTTTTTTTAGATCTGGATAGAGAAGATGAAGGAGATCATATGTCCTCATCTCTAGTTGTATCCACATGATGGATCGCTACAACGATACTTCTCCAATCGTAGCCATAAATCTCGTAACTCTTGCATAGAGGGAGGGAGGAGAATAAGAGGGGACAGCTAAAGGTGCAGCCTATCATCTATGTGTCACCTCCACCTCCAATTTATAGAGAGCCAACAAAACCCTAGGTATCCTGTCTTAGTGGGTATTGGATTTTCATCCAATTACCCACTAACCTTGGATTATTCTTCTTTGGCCTCTAATTGGGCCTCATGTAAGGGGCCCATTAATGTAGGGTGTTATCTAGTGAGAATATGGGCTAATTGAATAACTCGTCTTCAATCTTCTATTCACTGACCCTCTATTCCCGATACCAAACTGGCCGTGAGTCACTCTCATCAAAAATCTTTTTGATATAGTGAATTATTATCCAATAATAATTCACTTGACTCATCAACTATGGATGTACTAAGCCGTTGCGTCATAGTCCCCAGATGATATAGGGGAATCGAATCCATGGGACCTGTCAGTCCATAATTATCATGTATTTATAGTCCCTTATCCAACTAATCCCAGAGATTATATATTGGACATGATATTATCATGTCATATACAGAATACATCCAAGTCTCGCTCTAATCAGATTCTCCAAGAGAACTTCTCTCTCAATCTAAATGACTCTGGTTAGGGATTTATCTCAATAAGCACACAAGTGATATTACTCTCGTGATACTAAGAGTGGATGATCATTTACTAATACTCGATTATCTTCGTAAGGTTGGCTACCAATCTTGATAACTAACTATACCAAATCTATAACTTTTCAAACTTGTAAGTCCGACATCAAGAAAATGAGTACTCAAACAATGCATCGTTTGATGTCTCAATTCATGCACAACTGGGACTATGAAATCGTTGTCTGACATTAAGTATCATTAACCATATAACATCCATAAGCGGATCAATCAATGAACTCATTTTCTAATGAGCACCTGTATTGTAGCCTTAGTGTCTCCAAACAAGTGGCTATAAGACCAGCTACCTCCAATATATAGATGAGTATATAACACATCGGTTTATCCGGTTATCTCGATGTCCCTATCGAGTAACCTATACCCGGGATTATTTGGGATCTATGTTTAAAGACGAATAAATCTTATTATCATAATCTCATCAAGATCTAATTCCTATTGCATAGAACTAAGGACATCACAATATATATATATATATATATATATATATATATATATATATATATATATATATATATATGTATATATATATATGTATATATATATATATATGTGTATATATATATATATATATATGTATATATATATATGTGTATATATATATATATACATATATATATATATACACACATATATATACACATATATATATCTACATATATATATCTATATATATATATATATATATTCATATATGTATATATGCATTCAGGACAAGGCTGATTTGAAGAGGACTTGATAAGACCCCAGCAAGATCGGGTCCTACTAAACTAAGTAGCAGTTAATAAAACTCTATAAGATTGTAATAAAAATCCACCTAGTCACCTTTATCCTATAAAGAAGTGTGGCTACAGTTTATTTTAATGCCTTAGGGCTTACTGGTCATCGACCCCCTTACTGGGTTGGTCGGTCAGGGTTTCTAGCAGGTAGTCTTGGCTTGGGCAGCCACTTAGGCTGCCACCCCCCAATTAGGCAGGGCGACTATAGGAGGGGCAAGGGGAAAAATTTACCTAGGATGCACCCCCATAGAGCTAGGGTTTTGAGCCCTATATAAGCTTGTAACCTTCACCCCTTTTTCATTAAGCAAGTATCCACTTTATTTCAGCCTTGTGACCGACCCTAGGAGGGAGGAACCCCTATAGCGTTCCAAGGGTTGATCCCCCTCAAAGATCATCTCCATAGAGCTCCTCTGGGGTTCTATCAAATTATGTTCAAAAGGTAAGTTGCGGTCTCTATGGCGTATCCCCAGAATAAGATGGGTAGGTCAGCGAAACTCATTATGGACCACACCATGTCTAACAGCGTGTGATTCCTCATTTCTAATACACCATTGAGTTGAGGTATATAAGGAGGTATCCCTTGGGATAGAATCCCATGGTCCTTAAGGAATTGGGAACTCCGTACTCAAGTATTCTCCTCCTCGATCATATCAAAGAATCTTAATACTTTTTCCATTCTAGTTCTCTACCTCATTCTTATATTCCCTAAACATGCAGATTTTATGAAAAAACTAATTAAGATATAGACTTCTATCTTAATATACTCTAACTATTTTTCTAGCGAATCAGGTGACACCCTCGACATGTGAAATGGAAGTCTCTGACAGGCTCCTAGTGGGGATCGAGATCCAATCGACATCTTAGTGCAACCTCGAGTGACTCGACCAAATACACTAAGCCTGAAAGGTATACAACTTCTACCAATCACAACTCCTTGTGATTCTCGTCATGTTTAACCTCCAAATCATCATGGTCTCGACTGCTTAACCAATTAGGAAGTTCAATTAAGTCATCACCATTATCATAAATAAGTCTGATTCGATGATATACTCTCGAGTGACTCGACCAAGCATACCATATCCTCATGTCACTAGTGACATCTCTATGTCCTAGGCAAGATCTAGATCACGTAGATAGGTGAGTCTCGAGTGACTCGACCAACTCAACCTATGTCGTGATTCAATTTCTTCCTATAATGATGGAAGGTCATGTGGGTCAATCTTATTGCCTCACACTCATCGACTTAGCATCATCGTAGGAGAGGTTTTTGTTTAGTATCGATCTCCTAATATATCATGTCACACATATACATATTTAATATATATCTACATAATATATATATATATATAACACATATCACATATATAAGCCACATCGAATGATCAAAAGTCATCACTTAATATGATTAAGCCCGAGCCAATGGGCCTACTCACTCACAATAGGATCTATATGTGCATCGGCGCATCTTCATGCCTTGTGATCGTTGATCTCATCATCATCGGTTCTGTCGGATCCTTGCCGCATCATTAAGCGTCATGATCTCCCGCCATGGCATCGTGGGTCCCACTGTCACCTCCACGCTCCTGCCATGCTTCTCTGTGTAATTACAAAATAATCACATATATGCAGGCTCGACAATAAATGAGAAAAATTATTGGCACGCAAGCCCCAATATAATAATAATCATATGTACATAGATCACATCACATAGCTCATGATCATCCATCAACATCATACATCACATCAATATAGGAATACTAGATATATAATAATTAATTAAACTATTTAATTATTTATTTTTAAAATTTAGGATACCCTATCAAAGGGTTCCTAAAATGGCAGCTTGGGACTCCTTATGCGGCTAAGAAACCCTAGCCACTAGGAGTCCCCTATGGCTAAGAGTCCCTATACATAGGGGAACCATGGAAGGCTAGGAAACCCTAGCCCCCAAGGAACTCTTTTGCGGCCCTCTCCATCACTACAATTTTCCATGGACGGCCAACACACCTTGGCCGCCCAAAACACCTCTTACGACTAGGAAACCTTAGCCACAGGGTTACCTCTAGTGGCTAAGAAACCCTAGCCGCCAGGGTTATCCATGCAGCCAGGACTCTTGGCTGCATGGGAGGCTACTGTCATGGTCGAGAGCTTGCTGCGTAGGGCAAAAATAGTTGTTGCTCTTTTCCCCTTTCTTTGTGTCAACAATTTTGACATCAAAGAGCCCTAAAACACCTCTCTATAGCACCTCTTTACAGTAAGAAAAGGTACTATCCATATCTGACTAACTACGAAAGATCACAACAAGGTACTATCACGAACGATCATCGCTCAACTGTAACTTTTCACTCAACGAACCATTTATTGCTTTTGGTTGCTTGTACAAATGTTTGACAGTGTGTTTTGCCTTATTTTTATGTGATTTTACCTCAGAAATGTGAGTAGAAACAGTTTGGAAGGTTGCAGAACAATCGCTCATTGTACGGAGCTAAAACAGGCCAAAATAGCCCAGTTTTGGGCCATTTTTGTATGCTGCGGTGACCTAGCTGAGCGATACAAAATGTCAGCCATCTCAGCCCTCTGGAACAACCCGAGTGGCATAAGGCTAAATGGGGCTTCAAGATAGTAGTCCGACACGAGCATTCAAAACAAATTGAAGTATTTTGCATCCGACACCCTTGGGAACCATCATTTGTGGACTTATGACCATTCTTACAGCCCTCTAAAGACTTATTTCACTCTCTTTCTCTTTTTATGTTGCACTCAAGGTGTTCGACGATTTACTTGTAATAGCTGCCCTCCTTACGAGACGTCGGGACTTGTCCGTCGCTCATCTTCAAAACTAATCAATTTCTCCTTTTGCAGGTCCTTCGGGACCGGTACGAGGTTGCAAGTGGGCTGACCCTTTGTGGGCAAATATACTTTGGTGTTTTCATGACTTAGAAAATTTTAGCTATGCTTGGAACTACGAGCAAAGATTGCTTCATGACTTAGGCAATTCCAGTTGAGTCTTCAAAGTTATCGCTATGGTATTGCACGGTTTAGGCAAATTCAGCTAAGTCCGTGATATTGTGGTATCAGAGCAAGCAAGAAATTCGAACAAGCAAGTGAAGAAGATTCATAAACTCACCATGGCGAAGCACCATGGTGAATCGAGCAAGATGGGGTAAGCCAGACCTTTACCCCAAGCAGCCGAAAGTGGGTTGTAAATACAAACTCACTCGAAAACTACTAGAGCCACTCATGAGGAGTGCGGCAGTGAACAAGATGAGCGTAAAGTGGGGTACTCTCCATGAGTTATCACGGGCTTAGCTGATTTTGCCTAAGTCGTGCAGCACCTATGCGTGTTCGTCCACAAAGGTCAGCCTTCCCTGAGATCTCCTAAGATCCCTTAGACTTACAAAAGAGAACATGGGCTAGAAGAAGCAATTCCATTGGGATCCACAAGCAACTGCTCAAGTGAATGCTGCATCTCCTAGCATTCTATTGAATATTCAACCTTCTGCTTTGGCTGCAACACGCCCCTTTGGCTCCCAACCGCTCTCCATCGTTGTTGTTGAGTAGTCGAACTCTGATTCGCCATGTTGCTTCAACTCACCAATGACTGAATCTGGTGTAGGGTTGGCTGAGTTGTGCTGATCCTTGTTGGTTCTCGTAAATCCTTTTAATGAAGAAAAAAACCTGCCTTATTATGCACCAGTGTCGTAGTATACTCATGTTGCTTGAACTGGGTAGATGCTGGTTATAACTTTGACGAGCATCGCCTTACAGACTTTAAGGTTTTTTAGGTCCTTCCTCCATAATGTTTACCCATTGAACCTTCTTCCACAGTTAGTTGTCACTTCCAAATAGGTTCTCATCACTCCCGCTTTCAATTGGCATTCAATTGGAAAATAAAGCGGACAATCTACTCTCAGTAGTACTGATCACCAATGGTGTGGATTTGATAACTATTATCTTCCATAAGTTTTCTTTGAAGGGTCACTGAACTTATGCAGAGCTTCTTTGTTGGATAAGTAAGAGAACTGGGATACTCAACTTCACCCATTCTCTTAGTAGTTGAGAAGGCAAGGTTACTTGGCTTCGCTCACCTCCTCGAGTTAAGAGAATTGAGGTACTCAGTTTCGCTCATTCTCTTGAGTTGAGAAGGCAAAGGTTACTCAATTTCACCTACCTCCTCGAGTTTATACTTCATGCATTGAGCTGGTTACTAACATTTGCCCATTCTTTGCTTACACTTCTAAAGCACTTGAAGTGTTTGCACTCCTTGCATTGAGTTAGCTATTGTGATTCGACTTCTCACTGCCATTGAACTTCTGGAATGCAAGAAGTTTCGCTCAAAAAGAGCAAAAAGTTTACCCCAACTTGGAGTAAGTCTTTGATAGTTCTGGTCGCCTCTAGGATTGTACCATCTTCTCCATCACCTTTGCCACCTACTCCTCTAAGTAGAAAAGGTACAGTACCACGTATTGCCTACTTCAATCCTTAGTCGAGCACTTCTGCATCAACCTGAGGTCTCTCGCTTTCAGCTATCTTGATGAGAAGTTTATCGACATCGGTCTTATGAAGTTCCTTGGCCTCTACCCTTCCGCCCTGTCTTGGTACTTGGAGTTTGCCTCTGCATTCTCCACCTCCTCGGTCCCTTTTACGACCAATGCTCTCCCTCCATGAGAGCAAGGGTTCGATAACTCCACAAAAGTCCCACCTCTGTGGTACCATGGTGTTGTCAAGCCTATAGCCCTATTATCTGTTAACTTGCATCTGCATCCCTTCCTTTGCGATCGGTAGATCTGCCTCTGCAGCACTGTGGTGCTCCTTCGAGTCCACCTCCTTTCTAACCGATGCTTTGCTGTTTTGGTAGCTGAGCCCCACTAGACTCATCATCGCTTCCTCGCCCCTTTTGACCACTTGCTTCAACACCACTGTATCCTCCTAGCAGTCCTTCTTTGTCGATGGAAAGATAGACTGCAACTCTCATATATGGCCTCTGCCATCTTGTTGTAGGGCTTACACCGATTCTGTTCTCCTTAGCTTCCTTGGTAGCAACGTTCACTTACTCGGCCTTGTCCTCTGACTTGTTGGGCTCCCTTAAGCGAGTGTGAACAGTAAAGCGGTCCAACTCTCTAGCCACTCTGATCATACGTTTGTATAATCAAGTCCCCTCCACGGGACTCACTGGTACTTGCAATCTGACTTCTCCCTCGGTGGTACACAATCCCCATATGCTGATGACCAAGGCTTTCATCTGATGCAAGCTTCGATGCACACACATGGAAGACCCGCCTATGTGGTACCATGACATTCACTCCAAGTTTACCCGTTGAATCCATAGCCCTTCTTACCATTGCATTATTCACCGAAGTGGAGCTCCCAACAGCTCTTGATCATTCACATGATCACATCCCTCTCCATGGGACTCATTGGTACTTGCACTTGGACTTTTTCCTCGATGGTATATAGCCCTCATATGCTGATGACTAAGGCTTTCATCCAATGCAAGCTCCGATGCACACACGAAGACCCGCCTCTGCAGTACCACGACATTCACCCCTTGAATCCATAGCCCTTCTTCTTGTTGTGTTGTACACCAAAGTGGAGTTTCCAGTTTACCCCTGATTATACCTCCGCATGATCTTGTCTCTCATGAGACACGACCGCATATGTTACATTGCCATAAACTATTCCACCATGATCCGCTGCACCATGTTGCCTCCTAGTGACATCTCTATTACATACAGATTCTCGTATGATGAACTCGGACTACGACTTCTCCATGTGTGGCCTCTGCTAATACCTCGTAGGGCCTCCACCATCTTCGATTTTTGGTTCACTCCCTTGGCAATTCACCTTCGTCTACCCACTCTTGGGTCATACTTGGATGAAGTATAGCTCTAGGACAGTCTATCACCTAGTAACTCATGAAGTTCCCTGACTTAGCTAGAATTAGTGCACCATTATCTGGATCCTGGGCCTCTATCCCCTACCAGCACAATCTCTGTTGTGCATCACTTGTTCCTGACAACTCGAATGGCAACACTATGACATATTCTTCAAGAGTACCTGCCTCTGCATCCTCTTGCCCTATGCTAAGGTCTCCTGATCCAAATTTGCCTCCATAAGTTGAATTACCTTAGTTACTCTGTCAAATGCATCTCTGAGGTAACTTGCATATGCCTCAAAGCTCCCTTTATCTTTGGCACCATTAGAATAAAGAACTCATGGAACAACATGAGCCCACTCTTACCTCTACAAGAGTTTATACCCTTGACCTCTGCCCAAGGAAAGCTCCGTGCCTCTGCTCCATGTTCCATCTCCTATGTCGACTCTTTTCAAGCGGCTTGGATACTTCACTAAGTTCCACCCAAGTCGCTCCGCTCCTCGATTTGCATTGAGTTGATAGTGGCTCTCGCGTCCACCATTCCACGGGTCAGCCCTCCGTTGAGTTCGATTTCCACATCGACTCGAAGTGTGCCTTCATATGATGTTGCCTTGGATTGCTCCCCCACTTGATCTTGAAATGCATCCACCAATGCATTACATCATTCGAGATCATGTGACAACTCTTCGTCGCTCGCTCGGTCCATTGAGCTTTATAGAGATATTACCTTGAGAAAATCTATCTGTCCATTGAGCTTTATAGAGATATTACCTTGAGAAAATCTATCTCAATATGTGTGGTCGGTTGCACATGATTCTCCCTCTAGAGCACTAGGACTTATCCCTTCTGGATATTTGTCCTATTGGAGCAACTTTCCTCTTTACATACTTCCCACTAGAAGTTTCAGAGACCACCATCCCCTTTAGACTACTCTGTCTTGCTGAACAACTTGTGCCTTGTTCTGCCCCCGCAAATGCACTTGCTAGATTGCGACCCTTTGCCAATACAATCCCCACTGCACCCTTCAAGGTCTAGCAACGTGCTGAACTTATTGCACATTTCAGCCGCCTACGGACGTATCCTTTCCATGTCGAAGAGAAAGTTCGGATGCTCCACGGCACTAAGTTCCGATTGCTCCTTAGGATGGCCACGAATACTCCGTCGTCCATGTATAAGCCCTTGCATGAGTACTGAATCCTTCGAGTTACCAATTCCCCTCACCTCTGTGAGCTTTCCACAACTCTTTCGGTCATTATGCAACATGTCTCACTTTGCATGGTCTCATCTTTCACCAGGCACCCCGCTTGTCTTGAGCACCA
This sequence comes from Ensete glaucum, assembly GCA_021527575.1. Lineage (NCBI taxonomy): Eukaryota > Viridiplantae > Streptophyta > Magnoliopsida > Zingiberales > Musaceae > Ensete > Ensete glaucum. The sequence goes on along the minus strand of CM038551.1, from coordinate 40,528,111 downwards.
TCAAGTTTGATTGTCAACGTTGAGCTATAGCTCTAACTCAACTATCCCAATCTTTATGTGCTACACATTCTTCTTCGCTTGCTTGTCCTCGTGATGCCTCTCACGTAAAGGGTTGGTCATTCCTTTGAATGCCAAACCTAGAAGACCACTCCTCTGAGTGATTCCTTTCCCTACATCTCAATGTCCATTTCCCCTAAACGATTACGCGGGCTGGCTGTCCTCAACACAACCCAGCTAGGTCCCCAACGTTTGTATGGTGAGTGTTTCTATGTATGTGCTTGTCCCGCTTTGATACCATAATATTATGGGCTTAGCTGATTTTGCCTAAGCCATGCGGCACTTATGTGTGTCCGTCCACAAAAGTCAGCCTTCCTCGAGATCTCCTAAGGTCCCTTAGACTTACAAAAGAGAAAACGGGCCAGAAGAAGCGATTCCATCGGGATCTACAAGCAACTGCTTAAGCAAACACTTTATAAAGCCAAATACAAATTATACCCATGGATATTACAAACTTAGAAAGGTTGCACACAAAGTATAATGGTCCATTACAGATCGAAGTCCCCACAAGTGCTTATAAGAAACACTCATATGTACAAGCCAAAATTGGCCATAAAGCAAACCAAACTAGGGCTGCTAAGCCTATTGCAAGCCCGCTTCTTGTTGTACAAGGTATGTATATGAACCGAAGGACACAGATAAACATGAGCATTTCATCGAACACATTGTTTACATTATTGTCTGTGACAAAACGGAGGAGGCACAATTTGGTGTGTCAATTAGGAAAATGAGCCACAAAGAAAGACTTTCAACGGTGGAAACTTGCTTCGATGTTCTTGAAGCGAGCTTGGAGGAACTCTACCAAGGCCAAGGAAGGCTCATTGGAGTAGAGAGCTCGCAAGAAGCTAAATCTTAGATCAACAGGGTCGAGTCCCTAGTCGATCGATTAACAAAGGACACCAAGGACTCCATACGACATCTACATGAAGTTATAGCAGAACTCACGGCCAAAGTGATGCTGCTCACTAGAACTCTTAATGCGGGAGGGAACAATACCCATGCTGCACCACCACAAAGCTTCAGGGCACTAGAGCCGCATTGCTACGAGGGCGCCATAGATGTTAAAGAGCTCGAGAATTTTCTATTCGACATGGAATAATATTTTCATGCTACGAGACCCGATTCGGAAGAAACCAAAGTCTCTATCACAACTATGTATTTGAATGGAGATGTAAAACTTTGGTGGCGAACCTGTTAGGAAGAGATACAACAAGGTCGATGTCGAGTGGATACGTAGGAAGACTTGAAGCATAAGTTGAGAACTCAATTTTTGCTTGAGAACATAGAGTTCGCCGCAAGAAGGAAACTGAGACAACTCTGCCAAAGTACTTCCATCCGAGACTATGTGAAACAATTTTCAATACTGGTGTTGGATACACCAGACATGTCCAAAAAAGATAAACTATTCAGCTTCCTCGATGGCTTAAAGTCATGGGCACAACAAGAACTAAATCAGAGGAATGTCCCCGATGTGGTCGGAGCAATTACAATCATAGAAAGGCTAACTGATTTCATTTCTTCGAAGGACTTGGGAAAGAAAAAATAATTCTTGAGAAATCGCCTAGCAAAATACTCTCATGTAAAGGAGTTTGGGGGCGAACAGAAGAAAAAGAGCTTCCACAAGGGACCAAGCTCGAAAGGTAAAGCTCTAAAATATGACTGATGCTTCTTGTGTGAAGGACTTTATATGGTGAGGGAGTGCCCGCAAAAGTAAGCACTCAACACTTCAACGGCATCAATACACCCCCACAAGTTGGACAAGAGCAAAGTTGTCGCCCTTAGTTCGAGCAGTTCTGAATCCATCAGTGACAATGAGGAGTCACAAGGACCCCGAGTGGGAGCGATGCGCTTGTTGAATGCATTACAGGGTCAAGTGGGGGAGAACATAAAGGTAAAGCCATCAAAGTCAATGAGCAGTGAGCTAATATATGTAGACATCAAACTAAATGGCCGAACAACCTGGGCAATAGTGGACACAAGCGCTACCCGTAATTTTATTATCGATCGTGAAGCAAAGCGACTTGGACTTATCCCAGAGAAGAACCCAAGTCGTATGAAGGTTGTGAACTCGGAGGATCAGCGGATCTCCGGACTAGCAAGGGGGGTCCCTTGGAACGTGGAGCGGATACACAAACATGATGGTGGTGCCATTGGATGACTTCCAAGTGATTCTTGGAATAGAGTTCATGTACATGACAAAGTTGGTGTCGATGCTATTCCTAAACTCTCTATGCCTAATGGGAGGTGATGACCCTTGCATGGTTCTAATCTGTCAAGGAGGAATAAAAAATCCACAGTAAATATCAGCACTACAATTGAAGAAAGGGGTACGAAAAGGCGAATTAACTTTTGTGGCTGTTGTGAAGCTAGAGTCACTTGACGGGGAGGCCATTCACGAACCTGCTATGGTGGTGAACATTCTGAAGGAGTTCACAGATATCATACCACCTGAGTTTCGAAAGACTCTACCTCCATGCATAAGCATGGATCATAATATCAGGTTAGAGCCAGGAGTTAAGCCTCCAGCAAGACCACCATACCGTATGGCCCCTCCAGAGTTGCAGAACTGAGGAAGCAGTTAGATGAACTACTAAGTGGTGGTCTCATCCATAATTCAAATGCACCGTTCGGAGCTCCAATTCTCTTTCAGAAGAAATAAGATGGGAACCTCCGATTATGTGTTGACTATCGAGCCCTGAACAAAGTGACAGTGAAGAACAAATATCCTATTCTGCTCATCACGGATTTGTTCAATCAACTGGGCAAAACTAAGTATTTCTCCAAACTAGACCTTCAGTCGGGGTATTGGCAAGTGCGCATTGCAGAAGGTGATGAGGCAAAGATTACTTGTGTGACCAAGTATTGAGCATTTGAGTTCTTGGTGATGCCTTTCTGCTTAACCAACACTCCGGCCATATTATGTATTATAATGAACCAGCTGTTCAAGGAATATTTGGACAAGTTTGTGGTCATCTACCTAGATGATATAGTCGTTTATAGCGAACACTTGAGGAGTACATTGAGCACCTTCAGACAATCTTCAAAGTTCTAAGGAAGAACACTTTGTTCGTAAAGAGGGAAAAGTGTTATTTTGCTCAGATGAAGATTATGTTCTTGAGGCATCGAATTAGTAATGATTCTATCCAAATGGACAAGTCCAAGGTGTAAGCTATGGTAGATTGGTAAACACCAAAGAAGGTGCTAGAGTTGAAATCCTTCCTTGGGTTCGTCAACTACTGTTGGTGCTTCATAGTTCGATACTCGGAGCGCGTAGCTCCACTGACGGAGTTGCTAAAGAAGGAGCAGTCGTGGAGATGGTCAGACAAATATGAAGTGACATTCCAAGACATAAAGACTACCATATTGGAGGAACTTGTACTCAGATTACCAAACTATGGGAAATCTTTCGAAGTCCATACAAACGCTTTTGATTTTGTTATTGGGGGAGTACTCATGCAAGAGGGTCATCCAGTGGCCTACGAGAGTCGCAAGCTTAACGAAATCGAGCGACGATACCCAGTGCATGAGAAAGAGATGACAGTAGTGATCCACTGTCTATGAGTCTAGTGACACTACCTTTTGGGAGCACCATTTGTGCTAAGAATGGATAATGTCGCATTGAGTTACTTTCAGACTCAAAAGAAGTTATCCCCGAAACAAGCATGGTGGCAGGACTTCTTAGCTGAGTTCGACAATGGTAATGGAGTACAAACCTGGAGATGCAAATGTCATGGCCGATGCATTGAGCTGGAAAGTTGAATTGATAAATGTTATACAGTTGGAAGTTGGAGGCCAAGCAAGTCAGATGGACTATACAGTGATCCTCAGGAAGTAATCCTAATGCAACTCATCAGAGAAGGTAAGGCACGATGATTTTGGGTCCAGGAGGGACTCATCTTATACCGAAGGGAATAGAGTTTATATTCCACGAGCAGACAATTTGAAGCATGAACTCTTAAAAGAGTGCCACGATTATCTTTCGGCTGGACATCTGGGCATCCACCGAACAATGGCTCTCATGGAGAGGGCTTTCTATTGGCTTAAGATGGAGATCGATGTAGAGGATTATGTTCGAACATGCCTTACTTGCCAACAAGATAAGGTAGAGCAGCGAAAGCTGATGGGACTTTTGGAGCCACTGCTCATACCCGAAAGGCTATGGGAGAGCATCTCTTTGGACTTCATATCAAGCTTACTAGCAATAGGGGGACTTGGATCGATACTCATGGTGGTCGATCGATTTTCAAAATATACAATATTCATTACTGCACCCCTACACTATTCAGTAGAAGAGGCGACCAAGTTGATGATGAAACATGTGGTAAAGTATTGGGAAGTCCCGCACAACATCATTAGTGATCGAGATTTATAGTTCTTGGGAAGATTTTGGACTCAACTCTTCAAATTGCTAGGGTCCAAGTTATACTTCTCTATAAGCTTTCACCCCAGATGGATGGCCAGACTGAAAGAGTTAACTCACTCTTAGAGTAGTATCTCCAATACTACGTGAGTGCCAACTAACGAGATTGGGTGAAGCTGTTGGACGTAGCCCATTTCTCTTACAACTTGCAATAGAGCTCTACGTCCAACAAGAGCCCCTATGAGATTATCATAGGACAACAACCATATACTCCTCACACATTGGCTATTAATTATACAGGGAGTAGTCTGTCAGCATATCATTTTATAAAGGAATGTCATCGAAATGCAGATATCACATGGACCTATTTGCAAAAGACGGCCAAAAACATGAAGAAGTGGGCAGACTTGGGAAGGCGACCACAGGAATTTAAAGTTGGTGACTTAGTGTTGGTGAAGCTCCAACCAACATCACTCTAGTTTTTTAGGCACAAAGTGCACAAAGGATTGGTGTGCAAGTATGAAGGCATTTTCCCAATTATCAGTAGGGTAGGCAACATCTCCTACAAGTTACAACTACTGGCATGGCTCAAAATTTACAATATCTTCCATGCAAATAATTTAAAAGCCTACCATTCAGATCTGCAAGATACTTCATGAAATATTTCAAATCGACTATCTCTAATCAGAGCCTCCGACGAGAAGCGAGGTGAGACAATTCTGGTAGATCACAAGACTAAGCTACCCAGCGGAGCAGAACAAACTAAGTATTTGGTGAAGTGGCAAAAGCTTCTCCAAACAGAAGCTAGTTGGGAGCCAAAAGACTCCCTATGATATGAAGAAGCCTACGTAAAAGCCTACCAACAAGCGTTGATGAGGGCGTCGATAGTTTAAGTGGGGGAGAATGTCACTAACAATCGTTGTTCAATCGTAACTCTTCACTCAGCGAACCATTCGTCACTTTTGGTTACTTATACAGATGTTTGGCAGTATGTTTTACCTTGTTTTTATGTGATTTTACCTCAGAAATACGAGCAGAAATAGTCTAGAAGGCTATAAAATGATCGCTCGCTGTGCGAAGCTAAAATAGGTCAAAACTGCTCAATTTTGGGTCATTTTCATATGCTACGGTGAGCTGGCCGAGTGAAAAAAAATGTCAGCCATCTCAGCCCTCTAGAACCCCCCAGGTAGCACAAGGGGCTTCGGGATAGTAGTCGGGCACGAGCATTCAAAACAAATTGAAGTGTTTTACGTTCGACACCCTTGGGAACTATTGTTTATGGACTTACGATCATTCTTATAGCCCTCTAAAGTCTTATTTCATTTTTTTTCTCTCTTTTCCTGTTGCACTTAAGGTGTTCGACGAATTGCTTGTAATAGCTGTCCTCCTTTCAAGACGTTGGGACTTGTTCGTCGCTCATCTTCAAAACTAATCAAATTCTCTTTTTACAAGTCCTTCGGGACCAGCATGAGGTTGCAAGTGAGCTGACCCTTTGCAGGTAAATACGCTTTGACGTTTTCATGACTTAGGCAAAAGTTGCTTTATGACTTAGGCAATTCTAGCTAAGTCTTCAAAGTTGTCACTAGGGTGCCACACGACTTAGACAAACTCAGCTAAGTTTGTGACAGTATGTAGAAAATAATTTACGTGTATCAATCTCATCACACATAGTTCAAAATAATCTTTTACACAAACAACATTGGATTTGATACCACTACTGGGAAACCAAGTGAGACATGCATAGCAAAAGATTAAAATAAAATTAGTTTCCCAGGTAGATCAAAATTGTCATGCAAAGATTGGTGTAAGAAAAATCATAAATCAAAAAACTGTGTCATGTGTGAAATTATTTACCTAGGGAGATTGTATATCCCTATTTTTCCAGATCTGGATAGAGAAGATAAAGGAGGTCAAATATCCTACTCTAGTGTATCCATATGATGGATTTGATAAAAGATAAGATTTAGTCAGGATTTAGATATGATTTTCCCAACTGAATGAGGAAATCTCGTATGTTAGTTGAGGAAAATTCTCCTTCTTATTATGTATAAATAAACGATGAATCAATGAATCAAGTGGGTATTTTCATTACTTCTTCTTATTTTCAACATGGTATCAGAGCCCCTCTCTCTATAAGAGAGATTACCTTTTTTTTTTTTATTCACTGTCAAACGACAGCTTCTATTATCATTTGTTCGTGGACAACTCCGCTGTGAAACCACAGATACCCAGGGGTCATCCACCGCCATCCTCTCGAACATCCTTTGCTTCCTTTGCTCCGAAGGTAACTCTCTCCTCATCGGTGCAGATCTATCTCTTCTAATCACAAACGCAGCCTCGTCGATGTCGGGAGATTTCTAGTGCATCGGCTTTCTCTTCCTCCGTTGGACCTTGTTGGCTTTCTCAATTCCTCTACCGCATTCTTACGCATGAGGTCATCTTCCTTGTGCACCACCGCCGCATCGGCTCCAACAAGCACCTTGCTTACCCCATCCGTAGTAGATGATGGCTTCTACACACCGCGCCATCCCTCCCGCATCTTGTTCTTTTTCCGAGAGTACCTGACGCCGCTTATCGCTCTCGGTGCTCTATAGAGAGGGCACAACAAGTTCTTTCTCGTGTCAAACGATAGTAAATCCACGATCGTAGCGCTTCTCTCGCGCACAATCGCGTCGCCTTGCTACAACCCTTGCTCTTTGCCACTGACATCACCGTCAAAGTCAACTATCGTCAACGTCAACCACCGTCAGGTCTTCACCGCAGTTGACAACACAACAGCTCCTTTCCTTCAGTTTCATTGACATTGATTCAAGATCGACATCCTTAGTTCAAGATCGGCGTCCTTACAGGAGCTCAATCTTGCGGGGGCATCATAAAAGATAGAATTTAGTCAGGATTTAGATATGATTTTCCCAACTGAATGAGGAAATCTCGTATGTTAGTTGAGGAAAATTCTCCTTCTCATTATGTATAAATAAACGATAAATCAATGAATCAAGTGGGCATTTTCATTACTTCTTCTTATTTTCAACAGGATTACTATAGCGATACTCTTCTAATCGCTGCCTCATGTCTCATAACTCTTTTGTAGTTTCTCGGAACGAATATAAAAGAATATCCTCTATCATTTTCACTACCCTCTCACGCTTAAGAGGGGCTGGTCGATTGAGAAGGTGAGGAAGATGAGGAGAATAGGATGGAATGGCTAAGGGTGTATAGCCTATCACTTATATGTGCTGCCCCTCTTATTTATAGAGAACCACGCATAAAAACCCTAAGGGATCTTATCTTTGTGGGTATTGGATCTCCATCGAATTATCCACTAATTTTGGATTATTAGATCTCTATCCAATAATCTCCTTTAGCCTATAATTGGATCTCATGCAAGGAGCTCATCAATATAGGGTCTCATCTAATGAGAACATGTACTAATTGGATAACTCATATCTAATCCTCTATTCGTTAAAGATCCACCATATATGTGTGACCCTCTAGGCCCGATAACAAATTAGCCATGAGTCACTCTCATCAGAACTCATTCTGATATAGTTAATTATTATCTCCATAATAATTCACTCGACTCATCGACTATGGATGTACTAAGAAACAGCGTTGTAGTATCGAGACAGTACAAGAGGATCAAATCTATTGGACCTGTCTATCTACAGTTACCATATATCTATAGTCCCTCATCTAACTAATATCCCAGAGATTGTATATTGAATATGGTACTATCAGACTACATACTAAATCTATCCATGTCTTGCTATAATCAGATTCTCCCATAGAACTCATCTCTCAATCTGAATGATCTTGGCCTGGGATTTGTTTGAGCAAGCAACAAGGGATATTCCTCTTGTAATACCGAGAGTGGAGACTATATCTTCTCTGACCCTGGGTCAATGAAATGAGCTCAACCTAAGCTCAAATTTGACCCAAAGTGGACTTGGTTGCCTTACATTGATTAATTTGAATTTTTACAAATCTAACTCAATTAGGACTCAATTATGATACTAACTACGACACACTACACAATTATAATCGTTCTTGTTCGGCATATCAATTGATCTTTTGAACTCCTGGCAAACTTCCTGGCATCCTCTGGTGAACTCTCAATGGGTCTCTTAATCATCTTCCGATGAACTCCTAGCATGCTCCCAGCGAGCTCTTGATCACCTTCGACGAACTCCCGATGAGCTCCCATTGCATCATCTAAACCCTAACCTGATGCCTGAAATTGAGTCTAGCCCAACATTAGATTATATTATCTTTTCACCACTGTAGTTAATTCTGCATCACTTATCTCTAACACACAGATTATCATAAAACTCATCAATTGATCTCATCATCAAAATCTGAAATTCAATAATCTCCCTCTTTTTTATGATGACAACCAATTGATGACAGAGTTAATCTTAACTCCCTTATGTATACGCCATAGGATAAATTAAACAAACTTAAATTCAAAAGAACCTATCATTTTTGAATTCAAGCATTTTGACAATATTGAAATTTTTTATAATTTAACCATACATGACAAAAATTTTAAACATTCATTTTCTTGGTATCACATAAAAATTTCAATCACAACATTCATTTCAAGAATTTCAAATATCTCAAAATATTTCTTATATCATTAATTATGTCATTTTCCTCCTTTATCATTAATAAAAAGAAGAAATGATTTATTATATTGAAATATTTTTTAAATATTTATCATAACTTTTAGCACATAAAGAGAGAAAGTTAGTTAATTACTCCCTCTTAGTAAAATAATAAGAAGACTTAGAATTTATTTCATTTTTTCTCTTTGTAAAATAATAAGAAGGATAAAGATATATATATCATAAATACCACATCAAATTTCTTTTCTCCTCCTTTGTAAGTGAGATAGAAGAAGAAGGGATGGTGTCAAAGATCCAAAAATCAATATCCCAAAAACCTAAATATCAAGAGACATTTGAGAATATTCATGAAACCAAGAATCAAAATATTGTAAGAGAGCTCAAGAGTCTCATCATAAGAAAATTTTGAATCTCATTTTTTCTTTTATAAATGTCAAGAAGAAAGAATTAAGTGAAATCTAAGAAAAAAATATAAGAGCTACTCATTTTATTTAAAAGATCATCTCATATAAATATCAAGAAAAAGAAGCTCAAGAAATTCAAACAACATGATAGCAAATCATGTATTTGGATGATCATCTCATATTGATTTTAATAAGAAGCTCAATTTGTAAATTATCCATTTCTCATACATTTAGAAAATTTAAAATTTTTAATTTTCTTCTAAGAAAATTATTCCTCATTCGATGTTATAAGATTCATCATATCCAATTTTATTCTAGCCAAATTGACAATTTTATTTCCCCCTTTGATCATTATCAAAAAGGAATATGATGGTATATTTTTTATTTTTACATCCATGTTCTAATTGCAACCATAAGTACAAAAGGATAATGTCATTACAGATGAAAAATTAAATCATAAATAGCAAAAGACATGATTTATTTTAATAAATCTATCTTTTTTAGAAACAACTAAAATGAGTCTTAGGAGAATAAATAATCTTGATTCATTCAAGAAAAATCTTAAAGACATATAATTCAGTTAGATAATTCTTCTTAATCAAATGAAATGATGATCTTGATTAAAAATCTCAAATTATAATTATTAGGATCATAAATCTCCTTTTTATTAAAAAGGATATTATAGATATTAAAAATGATTCTCATAAAGGATAAGTCAAATAAAAAAATCAAGGGAATGTTCATGATAAAACAAACATTCAATTTTTAACTTATCTCAAATTTAAGAAATATTAATTTGGTGATAAGGTACACTATTCATAAGTTATAAGAAAGTCATAAATAAATCATGTGATGAAGGATATTAATATCAAATCATCAATACCAAAGACATGATTTAATTTTGAAATCTTTTCTTAGATGACAAAAAGAATCTTAGGAGATCAGATAATAAATAAAATCTTGATTCATAAAAGATTATCAAGTTATAAATTTTGAGAAGTCAAGATCATGATAAGGATGAAAAACTTCTATATAGTAAGTTGCAAAAAGAGATATAGGAAAACAAATAAAAGATCTCGGTTCTTGTATAAGAAATTTCAAGTCATCAAGATCATGGTTCATAAAAAAAATCTCAAGTTATAATCTTGAAGATCAAAAAGAAAAATCATGATTCTTTTGGATAATTTTTAATAAAATAAAATAATCATATTAAACGATCTTGATTTATATAAAGATCTCAATTTATGATTATCAAGATCATAAATCACCTTTTTAATAAATGGCAAATAAGAAGAAACCATAGAGATTAAAATAGAATCCCATAAAAGATAACTTAAGTAAAAAAATGAAGGAAAGTTTATGATTCGATTTAAAAAAACTCATTCAAATTCAAATAATCAAAATCACTTTAGTAGTTTAAGAGATTCAACAATAATGGCATACATAGATTCATCAATTTTCTCTTATTAAAAGCTTGATAGGATAGAGACAAATTCAAGAAAAATACATTTTGCTTTTGTATTTCAATTTATGTCATCTATTTAATGCAAGAATTCATTTATCTTTTACATCAAATCCTGTTTAAAACTGAGAAATAAGTTTTATTTATAAAGAAATAATCAAGATCATAAATAATTGACCAAAATTCTTATTGATGTACTATGTCACAAAATAAAAGTCATCTTTTATACTTTAAAATTCGTATAAGTGACCCCCCATATTATGATTTCACATCAAAATGCCCCCCGTACTATTATGTAGATGTTAAACAAACCTCTTTTATTGATAAAAAAAGGTAACGATATTTATTTTTAAAATTGGGGCTTCTAATTAATTTTCAATATAGCCAAACTATGTGAAGAGAATTTAAAAAATCAAACACCCCCTTGTACTATAATATGTTAATCAAATACACTCTCATACTATCATTATTTAACAAATTTATCTATAAACGTTAATACATTGATATTAAGTGATAGAAAAGTCATGAAAAAAAATTGGTTTTAGTATTGTTTGAATTTATTTTACACTTTAAGCTTGATTGATGATGGTTTTTATTTGTTATACACGTAATTATTTTAAGTAATTAAAAAATCGATCTCCTAAAAATCTTAATGTACATGATTGTTACGATTGTTTACTTCTATTAAGTGTGAATAAATTTCGGTAACACCTCTCCTAAAACTCGAATATATCATTTACAACTAATCACAGAACTTGTAAAGAACAATAAGATATAACTAATTGATTAAATTATCACAAAGCCAAAGGTGAAGAGAGGCAGGGTAATGAAGATTGAAGAAGAAAGGTAGATAAGGGAGGATGGGTTAGAGCTTGAGGATTGTTTAGTTTTAATCCCCAAATCGAAAATAACCCCTCAAATTATTTTACCAAATGATATTACCTTATTTCTAACAAAGGGTGTTACTTTGATACGAAATCGTAGTACGGGGGGTCGTTTATATGAGTTTTAAAGTATGGGGAGTGCCTTTGATTTTAAGGTATAGTATGAGGAGTCAATAAGAATTTCAGCCATTATTTTACCTAATGACGTAACCTTATTTATAACAGAAGGGGTCATTTTGATGCGAAATCATAGTATGGGGAGTCACTTATACGAGTTTTAAAGTATGGGGGGTGACTTTGATTTTGAGGCACAGTACAAGGGGGTCAACAAGAATTTCAGCCTACAAAATTTTTAAACTAAGTAAAACAATTTAAAACTAAAAACCAAGTATCATTTTAAAAAGAAACCATCAAGATTATTACAATAAAATATTTTCAGTTTGATTTATTTTAAATCCAATGATTTTTCTTTCTTAAGTGAGTTTAACTCTCTAGTCTTAGTGAAATAAGTTATCATGCAATTTTCATTCTCATTTTAAAAACATTTTAATTTCTCAAAAATACTAAAAAATAAAGCATAATTTTAAAAAATTATTTTAAGCTCAAATTCAAGAGTAATCTATCATTCAACAACAAACAACCTATTTCAATATACTGATAAAAGATAAGATTTAGTCAGGATTTATATATGATTTCCCCAACTGAATGAGGAAATCTCGTATGTTAGTTGAGAAAAATCCTCCTTCTCATTATGTATAAAAAAACGATGAATCAATGAATCAATTGGGCATTTTCATTACTTCTTCATATTTCCAACATGGTATCAGAGCCATAAGAGAAATTATTCTCTCTGTCAAACGACAGAAAAATAGTTACCATTACATGCTGCCTCCTCTACTGCTATCTCATTACCGAGACAACGCTACTTGCTGGATCTTTCAAATCTACTATCACCGCAAAGCCTCCGATCCACAGTTTATAGCTCTACGTGGGCGCTTCTCCTTGTGTGCCGACGTCGCTACCACCGTTCTCCCCTTTCGTTATACGTATTCCATGAAGGCGTTGATTCCCATCTGCTGCACACCTATTGGACTACCGTTGGATATTCTCATTCGCCACTCACTTCCGTATCTACCAGGTGTTTTCTACACTATTCTGTTCAGTTCAGTTTTGTTAGCCACCTTCTGATCTATGCTACTACCTACAACTTTATAGCCATTAATTGATTTTCTTTCTTTTTTTTCTTTTTCTTCTTTTTCTTTTCTTGGTCACCAATTGTGTTACTGTTCTCAACTCTGTGCAACGGCTTTTGTAATTTTCTAATGTCTTGTGCACCACCACTATCGCATAAGCTCCAACAAGCAACGACACCTTGCCTACCTCATCTGCAGTAGACGATGGCTTCTACACCTGCTCGTCGGCGCCATCCCTCCTGCAGCCTCTATTGCTCTGTCCTCTTTGCTGAGAGTACCTGTACGGGTCGTCGCTCATCGTCTCTCAGTGCTCTACAGAGAGGGCACAACAAGTTCTTTCTCGCTGTCAAACGACAGTAAATCTACGATCTTAGCGCTTCTCTCGCTGCCACTACTGTTGCCACGTAGCCGCGTTCGCCGTCCTTTGCTACAACCCTTGCTCTTTGCCGCTGACATCACCGTCAAAGTCAACTACCGTCAACGTCAACCATCGTCAGGTCTTCACTGCGGTTGACAACACAACAGCTTCCTTCCTTCAGTTTCATTGACATTGATTCAAGATCGACATCCTTAGTTCAAGATCGACGTCCTTACAGGAGCTCGATCTTGTGGGGGCATGATAAAAGATAAGATTTAGTCAGGATTTATATATGATTTCCCCAACTGAATGAGGAAATCTCGTATGTTAGTTGAGAAAAATCCTCCTTCTCATTATGTATAAAAAAACGATGAATCAATGAATCAATTGGGCATTTTCATTACTTCTTCTTATTTCCAACATGTACAACCATCATAATATTAAAATCAATCATCATTTAACCTTTACAAGCTAAAAAACTTAGTCAATACAAACATACAAGCCTAACATTCAATCATCATCAACATCCCTTTTTCATAAATGTTGATGATTTTCTATTAAAAATAGCTAAGGATTTTTTTTTGTTCCAATTTATTTTGTACTAACATACATTGGTTCTGCATAAACTATTCATGATCGAAAGATGCTTAAGATTAATTTTATAACCATGAATCATCATGAGATTTTTTGTTAATAATTTTAATTTAATAATTTTTTTATTATTGTTATTTAGGCTAGTGAGCTTGAAAAGTGTTTTAGATCTCAAGTCCTATGCCTTAGCATCTACTTTTAAGATACCATTCAGTACTCTTAGCCTTTGTTATGAGACAAACCTACAAGAGAGGGGGGTTTTAATTTAGGCACCCATTTGACTTTAGGTCCCTCAAAGGTACTACCCTTTTTTTTTAATGGCATTGTGTTGTTTATAGTTCCTTCAAGAACCCAAATCAACTTATGTGGATTATACTTTCTAAAAGCAAAATGTCATAGTCTACCGCAAAAATTATATTTAAGTTTGGATGAAGAGTATAACGTAGGTCCTTTAAAGAAGATAGTTAGCTTTTGTTGATTATTACCCACAAAGCCAATACCTTCCTTATGAATATGACCCTTATTAATAAGTATTGTGTTTAGAGACTTGTTGTCTATCTTAAGCTTTTCTAGAGTTTGTTATAGTATGTTATATTTTTTTAATTATCTCTAGTGACTCATATTTAGAGTAAGAAATGCATAATATTGATACTTCATGCATGTTTTCAAGTTTACTAGCAAGTAAAGCATGATAAAAAATAAAAGGAAACTTCGCTTAGCTTTTTAAATTCATCAAAAAGTTCATGAAATAATTTAATAATTCATCAAAAGTAAAGGAGATATTAGGTGAGTTACTTACCTATCATTGATAGTCATAAGCATAACATTCTCCACTTCTTCTTAGTTGTGCTTTTTATCTACAAAGTGTCTCAACTTCTTACCTTTATAGTAAGAAGGTGTATCCATTTTAAGTTCATTTTTATGTCTATTATTTATTTTCATTAATTTTTTTCAGTTCTTTTGTCATAAGTTCACAGTTCTCATCATTCGAGATTTCACTCAAAAAGTCATATGTTATTCTTAATTCAATTTTTTTATATTCTTTGGAATGTGATGTTCTTGCGTTCTTAGTTTTATATCCTTCATGTTCTTTGGAAAGTGTTGTTCTTGTGTCCTCAAGGTAATTTTCTTCTTGTTCTTTAGAAGTTATTCTTCAGGTTCATTATTGCAAGTCATTTTCATTTATTGATTCATTTAATTTAAATGTGCTTTCATATGTGATTTCTAATATATGCCTTATATCAAAAGCCAAATCACATGTAGAAACTTGATCAAACTCATTTTACCTAAAGCACAAAATAAAGCATTCATAGCTTTGGCATTTAAAGAGAACATTTATTTTTCATCATCATTCCAATCATTTATCGGATTAGATGACTTCTAAAAATTATTCTCGATAATATTCCACAGTTCAAAGTCCATCGAAATTAAAAAGATATGTATTTTAATTTTTAATGTTTATAATCTGTTCCATTAAATATGGGAGGACGTGTGATAGAGTATTCATCATTTATGTCAAAGGAACCCATTAACTCGCTTGGGTGTTAATCCAATTGAGTATAACATGGCTTTGATACCAACTGTTAGGATTAAGTTGGCACTAGGGGGGGCGTGAATTAGTGTAGGTGTTAAGTAAAACTTAATTTAAAAGATTTACTTGAAGAACTGAAATCGAAAGTGTTTCTTTTAGAATTCGTTAAAATCAAATATATGAGTGATTTAAACTTAAGACTAAAAAAAAGATCTTGATTTAGCTAATGAATGCCAAAATAAAGAACAATAAAAGAATGATCGCAATTATAGTGGTTCGGCTAAAACCATGACCTACATCCACTTTCAGAGTCCTTCGTCAAGGTCCGTCAGTGTCCACTAATGATCTTCTTCCATGGGTGAAGATCAAACGTCTTATACTTTTCTTCTTTTCTATGGCTTGGGAGAAAAACCTTTACACTCTCATTTTCTCAGGTTTAGGAGAGGAACATTTATACTTCTTTTTTGGCCCAACCCTTACACAATTCACTCTTTACAAGAGTGAAGGATCTCACTATCAATTCCAATAGAATTTTATCAATTTTTTCTTCACATTCTTGTTATCCGATGCAAGAATACTTGAGGTATTTGTTGACCCTAATTGCCTTCAAAAGATAGAGCCAAAATTCACCCTTTTCCGAAAAAATAACTACGGACGATACTACTATTAGCACCGACGGTACTACTGTTGCCTATGTGGTACTACCATCGGGAATCTCGGAACAATACTTCTTCATGTACTGTTTCATACCTGACTTCTACCTCCTGTTGACCTCTTTCTTGGTCAATGAAATGAGTTCAATCTAAGCTCAAATCCAACCCAAAGTGGACTCAGTTGCCTCTCGTTGAGTTAATTTAGATTTCTCCAAATCTAACTCATTAGGACTCTAAATAATTGATGCTAACTACAACACACTAAGGCACACAAATATAATCATCCTTATTGTCCAGCATGTTAATTGATCTTCCGAACTCCTGGCGAACTTCCCGACATCATCCGGCGAACTCCTGGTGATCTCTTGATCATCTTTCGATAAACTCCCGGTTCATTCTCGGCAAGCTCCTGACACCTTCAGCGTGCTCTTGGCAAGCTCCTGACAAGCTCCCGATCACCTTCGGAGAGTCTCGACAAACTCCCGGGAAGCCCTTATCAACTTCAGCGAGCTTCCAGCGAACTCTCGGTGATTTTCCACTGCATCGTCAGAACCCCGGCTCGATGCCTGAACTTGACTCTTGCCCAACATTAGATTGTATTATCTTTTCACCGTCATAGTTCCATCCTGCATCACTCATCTCCAACACATAGGTTAGATTATAAAACTCATCAATTGATTTTATCATCAAAATCTAAGATTCAACAAAATTCAAATATGAAAACTTGTGATTTTAAGTGCGCAAATTGTAATCTCTTGAGAGTTATCCTCCTCTTAAAAGTCTAGAGTTAATTTTAAGGGATGTGTGAGATTTGTAAAGATTATCTTATAAACCTATGAAAAGAAGAAAGGGTTGTAAAAGGGTAGTTGATCTTCGCCCATTGAAGTAAAATCTTTAGTGAATGTCGGCGGCCTCAATAGAGGAGAAATCGGGAGTAGATGTAGGTCACAAGGATTGTACCACTATAAAAAATCGGTGTGTTCTTTTCATTACTTTATTTTTATTACTTGTTTAATATCTCACTACTCTCACTCACATTCCAAGACTAACATATTTTTAGTATGAGTTTTGATCGTACAAGTCTCTTTTTTAAATCAATATAATTTTTGAAATCACTAATTCAAAACCCTTCCACACCTTACTCACCCTCCACCACCGCCCCCCTCCTCCTCCTCCTCCTCCTCCTCCTCATCTTAGTGCTAACACAATCGTAACAAAAGATCAATGCTCAAGTTGGCAAAGAACACCCAGAGAGATGAGGAAAGCAAGTTAAAACTGGACACGTCTTCTTGGATCCTCAACTGGGGATGTGGCACTAGCCTTTGGAACAACAAAGGAGGGTGGTGTAGAAGCCTTCGGAGCTTACCGGAGTGGTGGTGCTAGCTTTGGGAGCTTTTGCAATTGTGGTGGGTGCGGTATAGGCTACTCTTTGGAGCTGCAGAAGGGGTAGGGGTGGCATTACTGCTCATTGGAGCTGGTGCGATAGTGGTGGGCCTCGAGGACTTAGGAGGTGTCGCTCGGTGACAGAGCTAAGGTTGAAGAGTGAAGAAACAATGACGAGACAGGAGTGGTAGTGGCGAAGCGGCCAACGTTGAGCTTGATTGTGGGGTGACAGTGGCCCCGGTAGTGGATGAGAAGGAAGGATGCAGCTTCTCATATGTGAGGAGATGTCACCGGATAGCAATAAAGGAATGATAAGGCTTTCCCACAAGCAAGAGCTATAATACCATGTTAAAGTGGAATGTAGTTACAAAGGTCCGATGAAAGCTTATGGATATAATTTCCATTTATACATGATAGATGAGAGAATTTTCCTTATTTGATCAGGAGATTGCCTCGTATAATTGGAAAAATCTTAGCTGCTATCAGGTTGGGCAAGTTAAATGGAATTCTCCAATTGGTTGGACGTCTTGTTTTGTGAGGATAATTATCCTGCTAACTAGCTTACAAACCACACGAGCTACTGTCAATTTTTGTACTTGGTCAGCGAAAATTTCGTCTGACCTGGTTTGTTTTTAGTTTGTAGTGATGCCAATGGAGATACGTGCAGTAGACATGCTAATCCTCCTTTAATACAAGTTTTACTTTTTTAGTGGAAGAAAAATTATAAGAGAAAGTTTGCGTTAAAAATGTTTTATCACATAAAAGATAATAATTATTAGCATGAATATCTAGTTATGGTAGAACAAGAAGTGATTTAGATCATTCAAAGAGTCGAAGAAGTGATTTTGATCAATCAAGAATTGACTTGATTTATTTTATATATAGTGAACTTCTATGAAATAGTTTTATGGAATCAACCAATTATCTCGATGATGAAACACCTTTGAGAAATATAAATCTGTATTATTATTTTGAGATATTTGAAAAATATAGATGAATAAAGAAAAGGAAGACAGTCAAAGAGAGTGGAAAGAGAGAAAGAGAGAAGAGACACGAGAGACGGAGAGACATCGAGAGAAAAGATCATGAAAATCCACTATTCATTCATTCCCAAATTGTCTTTTTTTTTTCTTTTTTTGCTTTCATAATATTAAAAGTTCTTTGCTACCTTGTTCATTCCTTAAGAATTATCTCAACGTGATTGCATTTTTCCTCATATATTTTTTTCTAAATTCTTTTCCATTTCATCCATCAACGCTCCGATGTATATGGTTTTACATAACCTTCATGTATCACACATCCCAAAAAATTTCTTCTAGATAAAAAAATTGACCATTTTAGAAATTCAGTAATCATAATGCTTTCTTGATGTTAAGTGCTTTGCAAATAAATATTGTTGTTATCCGTTACATAGATAATGGTGACACCAAACTTATTTGGATTCAAGTGAATGCTTGATGTGTAGAAGAACTACAATTACATATACATTATGAAAGATCTGTAGAAATAAGCCTATAATAACTTCTTTTACGTCTAATGAATTCAATTAATCACTCAGAAACATAAAAAAAATAAGAAAGATCGACGCAGGAAAATTACAATACCTTTCGACCATTTTTAATATTTTCAATAAATTACTTCTCTGATACTTGCACCATGTTTTGCAGCAAATCGATGTCCAATTCCTTGCAAATGACAAGGCTCTCACTCTCAATTCGCTTCCCAGAAATCTTCAAAATCAAATGCTCAGAAGAAATGCTCTAATCTTTATCTGGATACTATTTTATGGACAGGCAGTAAAACTCAGGTCGAAGGTTTCGATCCCTACGCCTCCATGGGTAAGGCACCAAACAGGAAGCCTCCATTCTGCTTCAACCCTCCGGTTCCTCAACTACAGGGGCTGAATGAATGCAAGAACCCATTTCAGAAAACATAATTAATATGCTAAAAGAGACATTTGCTTATTTGCAATAATCTCCAAAAGTTTTTCTTACTCCTGCTGATTCGAAGTGGCAGCACAAGATGGTTAAAACTAGTCTGTAGAACATTTGGCCACCAACTTATACATGAAATCTCTAAAAGCACAAGAATAATACTGGAGGAGAAGCATTATTAAAAGTGTTCATGACAATTGCCAATAGATCACTGGGGATTTGGTGGCCTACTGTTGGCAGCAGAGACCCTTGAGCCCCACTCCAGCAGTTCTTTGCTTGTGTCATCCTTGTGCACAACGACATCGATGAAGCACAAGCAATCACTCTTCTCGTTGGTTGCCGTCTCGATTGCCTTCTTCAGCTCCTCCTCACATTGTACCTAAAATGGAACAGTCAGTTCTCTTCTGGAGAGATCATGCAATCCATCAGACGCCAACGAATTTACCTTTGTCGTCCAACATTTGCCTTCGCCGTTGTGGATGGAATCAACCAAGGCGGTGTAGTTCCAGTTCTTGATAACGTTGTATGGGCCATCATGTATTTCGACCTCGATGGTGTACCCTCCGTTGTTTATGAGGAATATGATGCTCTTCTGCTCGCACCGCAGCATGGTGGAAATATCCTGCGCTGTTACCTGGGTCCAATGCAGAAGACGAGCTCTTTGTAATGCCAAGTTTCATCACCATTAATGTTTCCCGTACATATATTGTACCTGAAAGCTTCCATCACCAATGCAGGCAATGACACGCTTATCCTTGGCCGCCTGCGCGTATCCTAGTGTTGCTCCCACTGACCATCCGATGGAACCATACTGCATTTGGAATTCATATCTACGACGATGGAAACATTAATCCGTAGGGTTTGCTGTTACTTGAGCAGATAAAAGCTGAGAGTGGGAAGGAGGAGGGCTCACCCACATCCCTGTGGCAGATTCAGCTTCTGGCAGTTGAACCACGAATCGCCGGTTTCCGCGATCACGGCCGTAGCACTCGACAGCATGTTTTGGATCTGCTTAAAGAGAATGTTCACCCTCAGTGGCTCGTTGGGTTGGCATTCGGGCGGTTTCCCCCTGGGCACGAAGATCCTGCTATAGTTTTCGTAGGCCGTCGTGTTGCAGTTGAGGCGTTTGGCCAGTGCCCGAAGGAAATCCTTCATAAGGATGCACCCGAACGCCGGCCCGTTGGCCACCACTACCCGTTCAGGCTGCACGATGATGGACTTCTCCTTCTTGAGGAGGAGGGAGTATCCCACGGAGCTGTAGTCATTGAAGATAGGCCCGGCAAAGATGTAGGCATCGGCGGACTCCACGATCTCGGCGCAGAAGGCAGTGCTGACGGCGCCCCAGTAGGTGCCGATGAACCTTGAGTGGTGCTCTGGCACGAGCCCCTTCGCCGCTGGCATGACGGCGATCGCATAGCCGCACGCATCGGCTAATTCCACGAACGCTTTGCCTGCCTTGGCTACCCTGATCTTGGGGCCTCCGACCATGACCGGCTTCACAGCCTTGTTGAGGAACTCAGCTGCGGCTTCAACGGCCGCATCTAAGCCCATCTGATTGCTCAACCTGGAGAGCTCAACGACACCAGATCATTCACAGAGCACAAAAGTGATGACATGTTCAAACTAAGAAGGTTACTACTCTAGCGATTGATGCGGAACACTGGAGCTGTACAGATACTAGACCTTGGGGAGAGAAAGAAGGGAACGGGATCCCGGCTAAACGTGGGATGCGGAATGGCGGGAAGGTTACAGCTGATGCTGATATAGACGGGCTTGCTGTCCTTCATGGCAGTGGAGATGGCGGTGTCGAGGAGCTCGTGAGCGTTTTCGAGATTGTTCACCACCGCCTGCTTCGCCCACCCTAAAGGTCAACTCCGGGGCTCCAAATGGTGAAAGGTGAGACTTGGGGAAGATGGAGATGGAGGAAGTACCTGGTAGCAAGTGACGGTCTGGAAGCAGCGCACCTCCTGGGAGAAGTCGGGGAGGCCAATGGTGTGGTGCAGGATCCTGTTGGTGCCGAAGTCGTTGGTGTTGGGCCCGCCGACGAGGCAGATCAGGGGAAGGTTCTCGCTGTACGCGCCGGCGATGGCGTTGAGGACGCTGAGGCCGCCGACGGTGAAGGTGACGACGCAGGCGCCGACGCCACGGGAGCGGGCGTAGCCATCGGCGGCGTAGCCGGCGTTGAGCTCGTTGCAGCAGCCGATGAGGCGGAGGCCGGGCTCCGCGATGAGGTGGTCGAGGAGGGTGAGGTTGAAGTCCCCAGGCACGGCGAAGACGTCGGTGACGCCCAACTGGACGAGGCGACGGGCGAGGTGGCGCCCGAGGGTGGCATCCGAGGAACAGGCCACCGTAGACGGCGAGAGGGTGTGGCACGTCGCCGACGGCAGCCCACCCACGTCGTTGCTTACTGGCTTCGCCACCCCGTCCACGGATCCCACTTTGGTCTCCATAAAGATGTCTCAGAGAAGGGTAAGCGGAACACGTACTTATAGAGGTTGATGTATCTGCCTCCGACCTTAAAGGCATCGATCAAGTCGCCATATGCACCTCGAACGAGTGTGATCGAAGTAGGAACTCTCTTGCCGTAGCTTTGGTCTCGTGTTCCCGCATCAAAGGGAGGAAGGAGAGCATGGCATTCCGCTAGCTATGTGGTGATTCCTCCGGGTCGTGAGGAAGAGGCTATCTTGAATGCTTCTCTCTTTACGAGGAATGCAAACCGGAACGCAAATGACTCCCTGCAGCCATCTCAACCCTACATGTAATTGGAATAAACTATAGGCTTATCTGCTAATATAAGAAGGCGCTGAAAGAGTACATGAAATGTGCTTTAATAAAAAAGCTTACAAGCATGATTGTCTCTTATGATTTTGTGTCAGAATACAGTACTGTCAAACTTCCAACATTGTGTACAAAATGTCTGAGACGAACAACAACATTGTCATTTGGGACAATGATCAACGTAGGAAATATATTGTTCCACTGGAAGATAATTTGAAGACAATGATCAACTCAGAAAATATCTCATTCTACTCTTAAAACAAACACTTAAAACTCATCATATTATCAAACCACTATATTCTCCATGAACTGAATAATGATCACAAAATATGAAATGATTAATCCATGCGGTGGTTGCAGGCTTAATTCAATTCAAAGGAGAATATTCGGCAACTTGACCCACGGAATCCTAGTAGCCAGCCAGTTATAAAGGATAAAAAGCTTTAATCGATGCTCTTGTCACATCAATGGTATCTTAATAAGAAATACTTTTTAAAAAAAATTATTTTGTAAAACATTTCTTTTAACCATAAGTGGCTTGGAGGAGCACGTTATAAAAAGGTCGAGCTGCACGTGGTAATTGAGATGGAAACTCTCTATCTCTTAATTCTAATGAGCTAATTGAATTATTAGAAGAATCACGTAGGGGTAATTGAGATGGAAACTCTCTACCTCATTCTGGTGCGTTATATAGGAGAAACGATCAAGATGACATCTCCTTGAGAGTTTAGAATGTCAGGTGCATCCAAGGCTACGTGCATCAAGTCAGCTTGATCGGTTTTCTATCGAAGGTATAGAAATTATCTTAATGTTTCTCCCTGATTGACATAGGAGACTTGACAGGAGTGAGGTGGTGTAGATTGTCCAATTAAAGATCGTTCGCTGTTGGGCATCTGACATGGGGCGGCTAAGTAAATCGATTAAGATCCTCCAAGCTATATGTTTCTCCTCTGAAAGCAAGGTCATTCAGGTGTCCTCAGCTGATTGATGACCCTGCATGCTAGGCTAACGTCAGGGGTTGCTCGGCGTAGCCCATCTGATTCTTAAGTCAACAAAGGAGAGAAGATAACAGCTTAAGCTATAAATAGAGAGAGAGAGAGAGTGCATGTAGGGGTATAGTTAATGTTCAACGCTCCACCCAGCATAAGCTGGGGGGTTACTTTTATACATGGTCTATGGGCTATGATGTAGAGCTCTACTTATGTGTCAATTTTCGTGGCGGATGAGCTAGCAGGGACCAAAATTATCTGTAACATTTGCCCCCATCGCTCGCACCCCCCCCCCCCTTTGGAAGGGTGTCCTCCAGGGTCTTTGTCTGGAGGACATACTGCTAGGTTTGTGCTCTAACAATGATTCGCTAGCTGAGGTACTTGGAGTGTGTTGAGGTCTTCATATTGAATGTACACCTAGGGAGACCATGGAGGCTCGACCTAGGTATAACCTTCTGAGTTTCATGCCAAGGTGCTTGGCTCGAGAATGAGTCCTTTTTAACTCTTACTAATTTGAAGAGCAACCATCGGGTCTTCATGCATGGTTAGGGGGAGAGCGTAGAGGCTTGACCTATATACTGTTAGAATCATAATGGTACTGGGAGGTAATAAATTAGTGTTTGTACTAAAAGATCTGATTTAAAAAAGTTTGAATGAGAATATGAATAGAAAATATGTTTAACTTGAAAGTGTAAGTAGAAGTAGTGAGTAAAGTAAATCAGTAAGCAAATGACAAAGAAAATCAAGAAGGAAATGTAAATCGATTTATAGTAGTTCGGTTGTCTCGACCTATGTCAACTCTTAATTCCTCTTCTCTTGATGCCACTGACTTTCACTATCGATCTTCTTTCCAATGGACAAAGATCAACTATCCTTGTTATAACACTTCTCATTTTACTAAGCTAAGGAGAGAACTTTTACAAACTCTTTATCATAAGACCTCACACCTCCCTAGAATAACCACTAAACTCAAAGAGGAAGAGACTCAAATACTTAGAGTTTACAACACTTTTAGCTCCAGTATTCTATCCCTTTTCACCCCTTTTTTCACACTTATTCATGCTTCATCAAGCAAGAATGAGTGGGTATTTATAAATCCCCAATGGCTTCAAACTTGGAGCCAAAATTTCAAATCTCTAGTTTTTGGGTACTGACGGTACACCACCATCATTGCGTGGTATTATCATCGAACAAAGCCTAGGAATCTAGGCTCTAGCGATACTACCGTTAGTTTAGGCGGTACCACCGTCGACAGGTGGTAGTACCACCATCGAAAAATCTGAAAAAACCCAAAAAGTGCTTTTAGTAGTCTGGGTGATAAGATAGAACCCTAAAGGATTCTACTCTAGAAAATGATTCTAGCATAAAAGAATCAAATCTCTTGGTATATAGTTATGAATTGTCTAAAATAAAGCCAAGCTAAACCATTGGTGACATGTACTCCCGTTTTACGGATGTTGTCAATGGTTTAAAAGTACTTAGTAAATGTTATACTAACCTTAAATGAGTAAATAAAATTTAAGATCTTTTCCAAAATATTGGGATCCAAAAGTAACGGCTATCCCAGAAGCAAAGAACTTGAATAATTTTCCTATTAAAGAACGCATATGATCTTTAGTGACCTATGAAATGACTTGTAAAACATATGACAAATAGGATGAAAACCTTTGTTTCAAAGAACCAGAAGGATATTGCATTGAGAACTAAAGAAGATTCCTCGAGCGAAAGCTCGTGATGATGATAATGATATATAACTCATTACAAAAAGATCTAAAATTTTTATGAAAAGAAACAAAACTCATAAGAATAAAAATGAACCTAAATATGATACTATAATATATTATGAATGCAAAAAACTTAGGCATTTCAAAAATGAGTATCCATAACTGAAGAAGAAGTTTCCAACCCAAAAGAAGAAAACATTCAATGCAACTTGGGATGAATCAAGTGCATATGAACATGAAGAGCAAATCAACGAAGACGACAAGGCGAACTATGCATTGATGACCTTCAATGATAAGGTATGTGACTCACTCAAAATATCTTTTTCTTATGATAAATTACTTAATGCATTTCATTATTTGTTTGATGAGCTTAAAAAGGCTAGTAAGAAATATAAATTACTAAAAAAGGACCATGTATCTCTCCCTAATGAATTTGATAAATTGAAAAATAAGCATGATGATTATATGTTAATATCTTACATTAAATATAAAGAGTCTGAGTCACTTAAAAAGGAAAATATGTTATTATAACATAATTTAAAAATTTTAAAATTAAAAATAAATCATTAAACATGATTTTTGCTAATCAAAGTTGTGTATATAGAAAGGAATGAATTGGTTTTATAAGTAGTAAGACTCATCAAAAGTCAACAAAATTTGTAAAAGGACCCACACTACATATTCCCCATAAGGATAAATTAATTTTATGAAAGATTTGGTCATTATGCTTTTACTTACTCTTTCAAGAAATATAGTTCTTATAAAATAGTTTGGGTTCCTAAAGAAATAATCAATGATTTGATGACAAAAATCAAGAGAGGTAGATCTAACCATAAAGGACCTAAAGTTAAATATATACTTAGAGGAAATCACTCTTTCTTATAGGTATGTCTACATCAAAAGCTAGGAGGTGGATGATATCTTGAAAGTAGATACTCAAAGTACATAACCAAATATTTAATATAATTTTTAGAACTCATGAGCCAAAACGGAGGATATGTCACCTCCGAAGACAACATCAAAGAAAAGATTATTTGTATTTAAAAAATTAGTAACAAATCTAATCTTTTGATTAAAATGCTCTATATTAAATTTGAGTCTAATGCTTGCATCATCTTGATGATTTTCATGAGAATAAATCTATGATTGCCTTAAGGAGCAATAATATTTATACTATTAATCTTGATGATTTTCATGATAAAACTTATTTTTCAGTTGGGGGGGGAGGGGGGGTTGAATTAGTGCAAAAGTGGTAGTGTTTGATTCAAAAACCTTTGCTTCTGGAAAATGAAGAAATAAAATTAAAAACATCTTTTGTACTTTATTGGAAATGATTAAGAAACCAATTTAAGAGAAGTTGTTGAGAATGATACTTCTATCTTTCTATAAACTAATCAAGAGCAATAGAAAGTACTAAACAAGACAAGTAAGTACTATAGAGGTTCAATCACAACCTTGGTCGATCTTCCCGAGTCCTCTTCGTCGAGGCCCACCGTTGTCTACTACCGATCTTCTTTGAGTGAACACCAAACTATTATAAACTTTTCAATCTCAACTCACAAGGAGAGACATCTTATAAGAAATACAATATTTGACTCGCTATTTTGCCCATTTTCTTTTTCTTGCACACTTTTAGCATATTTTTTTATAGATTTTTTGCCCAATGATTTGTGTGAATGTTTATGCTAAATGCAAAAAAACTTTGGGTATTTATAGACCTCAATTAGCTTCAGAATTTAGAGCCAAAATTTCAAACGAACTTGGAAAAATAACGTACGGGCGGTACCACCGCTGGCGCTAGTGGTGCCACCACTAAAAGCAACCCAAAATACTGGGTGATGGTGGTACAATCACTGGCCTAGGTGGTATAACTATCGCCCACCGGTGGTACAATCACTGGGAATCCCAGAAAAGTAATTCCCTTCATTTTTCCAATCCTAACTTGTACCTTATGTTGGCCACTTCTCAGGTCAATTAATTGAGCTCAACTTAAGCTCAATTCAACCCCTTTGTGGACTCAATTGCCTTACATTGAGTTTATTTTGATTCCTTTCAAATCAAACTCAATTATGACTTAATCCATAACTACGACTCACTGATTATAACCATAAGGACCATCAAGCTAAATAATGACCTAGCTCTTACCAATCCGATAGCCTCTAACATTCTTGTGGCGAGTTTTATGGTTTTCTTTTGACGATCTCCCAGCATGTTCCCAACGAGCTTCCCAATCCCTTCAGCAAACTCCCGACGAGCTCCCACAACATCGTCTGAACCTTGGCCCGATGCCTAAACTTGATTCTGGCCCAACATCTAGTTGTAACTCAATTCCTCCATCATAGTTAGACCTGCAACTTCTTCTAACACACAAGTTAGATGACTTTGGCACAAGAGGTTAAGACATGTAAGTACAAAATTAATCTCACAAATTAGAACTAAATAAGTTTAGTTATTTTATATCTATATTATTTTTAATGATTATTGATGATTTTAAATTTGATTAGATTTTTAAAAAATCATGATTTTTCACTTGACTTTTTGATATTCCTGACTTAATATCTATCTCATATGAATCATGACCTTTTACCAATTATTTTCCTATGACTATTTTTGGTATTTATTAAGAATAAGACTTACTCTAACAAATTGTAATATTGATTTCTCGATGTTTATAACTTAAAATTTATTTTATATGAATATAGATCTGTTACTATTTGTTCTCCTATAATTTTTTTGCTATTTACTAAAGAGAAGATTTATCCAATGAATCATGATCTTTTACTTAACTTCTTGATATTCATGATTTGAGATCTATTTTGTATTCATTCTCCTTTGATTCTTTTTTTAGCTAATTACTAAGAAGGAGATTTATTAAAACAAATTATGATCTTGAATTCTTGATATTTATAACTTGAGATTTATGTATGAATCAAGATCTTATACTCCTATAATTTTTCTTTCTTTTATTATAAAAGAGATTCAACTCATTGTATCATTATCTTAATGTTTATGATGTGAAATTTATATCATCTGACTCCTGTATTAATATCCTTCATTGGCACATTGATGTAACCGAAGAGAAGTAGTACTATGATAAAATATTATATTCTCATTTTTTTATAATGATAAAGGGAAAAAGGAAAAGTAGTGGATTACATATTTCTTTTTTCGTTATTTATTGATGACAAAGGAGGAGAAATAATTGTAATTTTTTTTATAATGTAGCACTTATATGCATGCTGTATTTGATGACATTAATTTATGATATTTGATATTTCAAACTATGGATGTGATATGAAATTATGCATATAATTCTTGCAATAATCACTATGGAAAGTTGTTATAATTTATTATTAAAATTATTTTAACTTGAATTCAAAGAGTTGAAAGGTTATTATTTTTCTTTAAAAATTCAAGTTCATTATTGCATATAGATAGGGGGAGTTTAGTTAAAACTCTATCATTAATTGGCTGTCATCATTAAAAAGGGAGAGATTGTTGAACCCAAATTTTGATCATAAAATTAATTGATAAATTTATAAACTAATATACTTTCAAGATAAGTGACACAAGAAAAACTTCAATCACAAACACAAACTATCACAGTGTAAATTGTCGAAGCAGGAGAATCAAACGATGGGTCGGAGAAGTGTCATGCGAAGATTGGACGTCGGACCGGAGGATTAGTCAACATGCTAAAGGATAGACTTTGTGTCATGAGTTCCGACATCAAGTCGGAAGGATCGAACATTGTGCCAAAAGATCAAATTTTATGGGAAGTCAACATGTTAATAGGCGAGCATTCGCCGAAGGAAATGATGATTCATTAGAGCTTCAAACGAAGTGTTAGATGATCAGATGAGATACTGAAATGCTAGATAATATGTTGTTTATTTTGTTGGTTACAGGTGCCCTACAAGTCAATCACATGAGTGATGGCACATGTGACATGCTACATGATATTTTTGCTTATGATTATTATTGACATATTCTCATATTATATTATTTGTTACATATATATATTGTGATATCCTTGGTTCTATGCAATAGGAATCAGATCGTCATAAGATCACGATAATGAGATCAAATCACCTTCAAACAAAGATCCTGAACAATCCCGATCATAGTTTACTCGAGAGGGACATCGAGATAATTGGACAGATTGGTATAATATATACTCGTCCATATGATGGAGGCGGTTGGTCTCATAGTCATTTCTATGGAGGCACTAAGGATATAGTATAGGTACTCATTGGAGAATGAGTTCACTAATTGATCCATTTATGGAATATTGTATGGTTAATGATACCTAATGTCAGACGGTGATTCCATAGTTCTAGTTGTGTATTTGGTCCTTAGACTTGGGACACTAAGGATGCCTTGTATGAGTACTTCTTTCTTTGATACCAGACTTACAGGTTTCAAAAGTTCTAGATCTGGTACAACTAGTTATCAGGATTGGTAGCCAACCTTACGAAAGTAATTGATTGTCAATAAAGGATCATCCACTGTCAGTATCACGAGAGGAATATCTCATGTGTGTTTACTCAGACAAATCCCTGGCTAGGTTCATTCAAATTGAGAGTGAAGGAGTTCTCTGGGAGAATCCGATTAGAGCGAGACTCAAATGAATTCCGTATGTGACATAACAGTACCATTTCCAATAAACGGTCTTTGGGATATTAGTTAAATGAGGGATTATAGATACACGGTAACTATGAACAATTAGGTCTGATAGATTCGATCCCCCTAGATCTCCCTGTACCATATGGAAACTATGGTGTAGTGGCTTAATATGTCTATAGTCGATGAGTAGAGTGAATTATTATGGGGATAATAATTCACTATATTAGAAGGAGTTTTAATCAGAGTGACTCACGGCCAGCTCGATATCGAGCCTAGAGAGTCACATACATATGATGGATTCTTCAGCAAATAGAGGATTTGATGAAGATTCAATTAGCCTCTATTCTCATTAGATGAGACCCTATGCTAATGAGCTCCTTGCTTGAGACCCAACTAGAGGCCTAAGTAGATTATTGAATAAAGATCCAATAATATAAGGTTAGTGGGTTATTGAGTGGAGATTTAATACCCACTAAGGTAGGACCCTTAGGATTTTTTGGTGGTTGTCTATAAATACGAGGGGAGACTCATGGTTGATAGGCTGCAGCTATGGCCACACTCTCCTATTCTCCTCCCTCCCTATGTGCAAGAGTTGCAAGATCAGATTAGAGGAGTTTCGCTACAGAGATCCATCGTGTGGATACTGCTAAAGAGGAAGACGTTTGACTTCCTTCATCCTCTCTATTCAGATCTGGAATACAATGATATACGATCTTCCTATGTAATTAATTTATTACACGACGTGATTTTTTTTATTTTTACGGCTTTCTCATGATCCCATTTTTTGTATAACGATTTGATATGCATGGAAAATCTATTTTTGTTTTGATTTTTGCTATGCATGTGATACTCTTGTTGAAGTTTCCTAACATATATGTGATTGAGTGGTTAAGTCTTGTCTGTAGTCATTTGGAGTCAAATTAAACTGGTATTAGGTCCAAATAATACCAACTTGATTTCGAGCCTATTGGGCTTGAAATAGGGCTGAATTGAGCTTGATGAAAGGCAAATTTAGTGACCTAGAATTGACCTAGGTGGTCGTACTGCTAGGTCCAAGTAGTGGTACTACTTAGATAACCGAAAAGCATAGTTTGTGCTTTCCCAAACATTTCGATGGTGGTATCATCCAATAGTGGTGGTACCACTAGAGCCCAAATTTTTGAGTTCTATTTGATGATAGTACCATTAGGTGTTGGCGGTGGTACCGCTAGTACCTCAAAAAATCAGTGATTTGAAATTTTAGCTCTATTCTAAAGTCATTGAGGATTTATAAATGCTCTACTCATTGTTGTTTGAGAAAGTAATGAATACATGTGAAAAAGGATGAAAAGAGAAAGAATACTTGAGGATAAAGTGTTGTAAACTCTTGAAAGTGTTTCTTTTCCTTCTTGAGTTTAGTGGTTATTCTAAGGAGGTGTGAGATCACGTATGAATCCAATAAAGGTTCTCTCCTGAGCCTAGTAAAAGGAGACGGGTTATAACAAGGATAGTTGATCTTCGTCAGTTGAAAATAAAATGGGTAGTGAAAGCCAGTGGCCTCGAGAGAAGAGAAATCGGGAGTGGACATAGGTCTGGACGAATGAACCACTATAAATCGATTTGCATTTTCTTTCTTGCTTTTCCTTGTCAGGTTTACTTTACTCGCTACTACTTACACTTTCAAGTTAAATACATTTCTGATTCATATTCTCATTTAAACTTTTTCAAATCAGATCTTTTTACGATAGCACTAATTCAAAAGGTGTTGTTGAACTAGAGTAATAAGGGAGAGTATGTCTTGAGTAGGAGAACTGATTAGCATAGTGAGAGGTTTGTTTTAGGAGGTTAGAGGTATATTCATATGAATCCAATAATCTATAGTTGTTGGAATGGCTCACATTGCTAAAAGCTCATGGTGGAAGGAAAAAGTAGACTCGACAAAAATAACATGACATGATAAAAAAAATTTTGAGTTTGAGAATCATAGCATTGAAAGATATTATATTCAAGAGAGTACCCTATGAAGATACAAGGTCTAAATTTTAGTGTTAACTTGTGTGAAGCATATGACCATAGCTAGGGATAATATAAACATCTAAATACTTTAAGTATTTGAAAGTTCGAGATTTTGTAAAATAATTTTTCAAATGGTGAATGGTCTTGTAGGAGTGGAGTAGGCATGTGATTAATAAGGTAAACTATAGTTTAAAAGGTTGTTGACTAAAAGATTGATGAAATGGAGGCTTGGTATAAGAGGGTAAGATCAATTTCAACTATATGTCGATATTTTAATTCGATAAAACCAACTAGTTGAAGAGTGTGTGGTAGTGAATTGAGATGTTGTATACCATAGGATGAAAGGTAGGTTTTTAAGGCTTGGTGTTCGCCTCCTTCATCAAAGTAAATTGTCTTAATGGTAGACTGGAATAAGTTTTCGATCAGCTTCCTAAAGTGGGTAAAGATTATGGTGAATTCAGATTTATGTTTGAGAGGGTATGACCATATATACTTAGTAAAGTAATCCACGAAAATGATATGAAATATGAAATTATCAAAAGAAGTGGTTCGTATAGGGCCATAAACATCGGTGTAGATAATTTAAAATGGTTTAGAGTAGGATATAGAGGATGTTATAAAAGGTATACTATGACTTTTATTACTAACGCAAGCATCACAGTGAGTTGTAATTCTATTAAATTTAGAAATTTGAAGAGAGTAGTGAGAAAGTTATTGTTGTCGAATAGAGGTTGATAGAAGACCAAGACGACAATACCACACATCGGTTAAAGTAGTAACTAAAGTAAGAGCAGTTGGATAGGTGATTATGAAGCTTACGACTATTAGTAAATATTATCTTTATTCTAGCCTCGGATCAAGGATGCCCTTGTGCTCAAATCCTTTACAAGAAATGAGTCAGTAAAAAATTCATTATTTATAAAATTAAAAACAAAAATAATATTCCTTTTAATTTGAGATGCACACAAAATATCATTGAGTGTAAAGTGTTGGTGTGTGAATTAAGGTGGAACCAGTGTGAGTAATAGGACTTCTGTTATCGTCACCAATGATGATATCTTCATTGCCTCCATAGTCATTAATGATGGATAAATTTTGTAAGTTTGAAGTAATATGATGAGAAGCACCATAGTCAACAATTAAGTTGTTTGGATGAGTATTTGAAGTAGTCATAATATTTGCTTAAGGCCAATTGGGTGTAACAGTAGGCTTGGATTAAGATCGACAGACTTTTACAGTATTACATGAAGATACTAGTGGTGCTATGGATCCAACACTGAGATTTGAATACTTGAAGAATAAGACGATCTTGTTATAGCTATAACTTATGATTGAGATTTGTTATTGGGCTAGGTTCTTCTGATATTTGGATCTTTTATGGTGGACAAATGAAAGAGCGATCGATGTAGCCCAATAGATTATATCCAAAAATGAGATTAAAAAATTATGCTCATCAAGATGTATAGTTGTCACCCTTAGATAATTTAAAGGGAATCTGTAACATCGATAGATATAAGTATTGCATGTTGAGAAGAAATATTATTTCTTACAAGACAATAATTGGAGTGTCACTTGTAAATGAGGAAGATATGCTAAGAGTATGAACAAATCTGATGGATCAAATTGTAGAAGAAGGGAGGCTATTATCTATCACAATCTCCACTACTTCAGTTGATGATGTTGTGCATCCCAAGATGAGTAGTCTAAGAGGATATTAGCGGGTGCTCAACCTGCTGTTGTGTAACCACCGAGAGGATACGACGGATGATTGGGTCTGCTGTTGTGCAACCACCAAGAGGAGATGACGTGCACTTGGGCTGAGCAGAGGAGGTTCGACGGAGGTCGAACATAAGAGGTTGTTATTATTAGATAGAGACCATCGTCATTGTTGGACGAGGGTAGAGAAATCCTATCATAGGAAACAACGTATGAGACGAGGATTGCAATGAGCACTGCGGTGGACTATAGCGAATGGCGTGGGCCAATGTGAGAGCACTACGAGTAACGATGGGAAGTCGGTCGATGAAACCCACGCAAGCGGATGGCTAAGCGAGAGCAAGCAGCATGCCCTATTATCACAGACAAATGTAAACAAGATGTTTAATTAAATGCTTATGTTTGTCTGTGTCCTTTGGTTTTTATACATTTTTTATACAACATGTAGTAGGCTATAATAGACTTGGCAGCCCTAGTTTAGTTATCTTCAATGGTCAATTTCGGTTTATAAATGTGAGTATGTGTCATGTAGGCACTTATGGGGGACTTCAGTTTGTAATTGATCATTATCCTTTGTGTGCAACCTTTTTGAGTTTGTAATGTCCATGGGTATAATTTGTATTGGCTTTACAAAGTGTTAGCTTGAGTAGTTACTTGTGGATCCCGTTGAAATTACTTTTTTTGGCCCGTTTTCTCTCTTGTAAGTCCTAAGAGACCCTAGGAGATCTTGGGGAAGGCTGACCTTTACGGACAGACATACACGGGTACTGCACAACTTAGGCAAAATCAGTTAA
The DNA here is from genome assembly GCA_021527575.1 of Ensete glaucum. Taxonomy (NCBI): domain Eukaryota; kingdom Viridiplantae; phylum Streptophyta; class Magnoliopsida; order Zingiberales; family Musaceae; genus Ensete; species Ensete glaucum. The sequence goes on along the minus strand of CM038551.1, from coordinate 40,494,054 downwards.
GCCCGTGACATTTTGATATTAGAGCAGGACAAGCACACGCAAACACACTTGCCATACAAACGTTGGGAACCTAGCTGGGCTGCATGGAGAGCAGCCAGTACGCGCAATCGTTTAAGGGAAACGGACATTGAGATGTAGGGAAAAGAATCGCTCAGAGGAGCGGGCATCTAGGTTTGGCATTTAGAGGAATGGTCAACCTTTTACGCAAAAGGCACCATGAGGACAAGCAAGCTAAGAAGAATACGTAGCGTATAAAGGTTGGGATGGCTGAGTTCGAGCTATGGCTCGATGTTGGCAACCAAACATGACGGTGCTCAAGGCAAGTGATGTGCTTAGTAAAAGATGAGATCGTACAAAGTGGGATATGTTGTGCAACAACCAAAAGAGTCGTGCAAAACTCATAGAGGTGAAGGGAATTGCTAACTCAAAGAATTTGGTACTTATGCAAGGGCTTGTACACGAACGATAGAGTGTTCGTGGACATCCCAAGGCACGGTCGGTACTCGACCCTATAAAGTATCAAAACTTTCTCTTTGGCATGGAAAGGATACATCCGTAGGCAGCTAAAGTGTGCAATAAGTTAAGCATGTTGTTAGACCTTGAAGGGTGCAGTGGGTACTGTATTGGCAAAGAGTTATAATCTAGCAAGTGCATTTTTAGGGGGAGAACAAGGCACAAGTTGTTCAGTAAGAAGGAGTAGTCCAAAGGGGATGGTGGTCTCCGAAACTTCTAGTGGGAAGAATGCAAAGAGAAAAGTTGCTCCAACAGGACAGATATCCAAGAGGGATAAGTCCTAGTTCTCCAAAGGGAGAACCATGTGCAATGGACCGCACATATTGAGGAAGAGTTCCTCAAGATAATATATCCACAAAGCTCAATAGACCGAGCGAGCGATGAAGAATCATCGCATGATCTCGAATGAGGTAATACATTGGTGGATACATTTCGAGATCAAGTGGGGGAGCAATCCAAGGCAACATCATATGAAGGCACACTTACAATCGATATGGAAATCGAACTCAATGGAGGGTTGACCCGTGGAATGGTGGGCGCGAGGGTCATCATCAACTCAATACAAATCGAGGAGCGGAGTGACTTGAGTGGAACTTGGTGAAGTATCCAAGTCGCATGAAGAGAGTCGACATAGAAGATGAGACATAGAGCGGAGACATAGATCTTTTCTTAGACAAAGGTCAAGGGCATGAACTCTTGTAGAGGCAAGAGTGAGATTATATCGTTCCTTGAGTTCTTCATTATGATGGGGTAGACTTATCTTGCATGGTGTCAAAGATGAAGGGAGCTTCGAGGCACATGCACTTTACCTCAGAGATGCATTTGATGGAGTAACTAAGGTGATTCAACTTGCAGAGGCAAAGTTGAGATCAAGAGACCTTAGCATGGGGCAAGAGGATGCAGAGACGGGTACTCTTGAAGAATATGTCATAGTGTTGTCATTCGAGTTATCAGGAATAAGTGGTGCATAGTGGAGATTGTATTGATAGGGGATAGAGGCCTAGGATCAAGACAATGGTGTACTAATTCTAGTGAAGTTATGGGACTTCGAGAGCTACTAGGCGAGGGACTATCCTAGAGCTATGCTTCGTTCGGGTGTGACCTAAGAGTGGGTGGACGAAGTTGAATTGCTAAGGGAGCGAACCAAAAATTGAAGATGGCAGAGGCCCTACAATATGTTGGTAGAGGCCACACATGGAGAAGTCATAGCCCGAGTTCATCACATGAGAATCTGTATGTAATAGATATGTCACAAGGAGGTGATATGGTGTAGCGGATCGTGATGGAATTTCGTGGTAATGCAACACATGCAGAGATGTCCATGAGGGATACGATCATATAGAGGTATGATCAGGAGCTACTGGGAGCTCCACTTCAATGAACAATACAATGGAAAAAAGGGCTATAGATTCAAGGAGTGAATGTCATGGCACCGCAGCGGTGGGTGTGTGTGCATCAAATCTTGCATCGGTTGAAAGCATTGGTTATCAGCATATGGGGGCTGTGTACCATCGAGGGAGAATTCTAAGTGTAAGTACCAGAGAGTCCCTTGGAGGGGACTTGATCATATAGAGATATGATCAGAGTGATTGGAGAGTTAGACTGCTTCAGTACCCACATTCGCTTAAGGGAGCTCAGCAAGTCAGAGGACAAGACCAAGTAAGCGAACTTTACTATCAATGAAGCTAAGGAGGACAGAATTGGCGTAAACCCTACAATAAGATAGCGGAGGCCATGTATGGGAGTTGTAGTCTATCTTTTCATCGACCAAGGGAAACTGCTTGGAGAACATAAAGGTGTTGAAATAGGTGGTCGAAAGGGGCGAGGAAGCAATGACGAGTCTAGTGGGGCTCAACTACCCAAAAGCAAAGCATCAATTAGAAAAGAGATAGACTTGGAGGAGTGTTATAGTATCATAGAGGCGGATCTATTGATGGTAAGAAAGGGACGATGATGTGAGACAACGGATAGTAGGGCCATGGGCTTGGTAGAGCCATGGTACCATAGAGGCAGGACTTCCGTGGAGTCATCGATCTCTTACTCTCATAGAGGGAGAGCATTGGTCGTAAAAGGGCCGAGGAGGTGGAGAATATAGAGATAAACTCCAAGTGCCAAGATAGGGCAGAAGGGTAGAGGCCAAGGAACCTTATAAGATCGGTGTTGATGGGCTTCTCATCAAGATAGCCAAAAGCAAGAGACTTTGGATTGATGTAGGAGTGCTTGACTAAGAAACAAACTAGGCAGTACATGGTACTATACCTTTTCTACTCAAAGGAGTAGGCAGCAAAGGTGAGGAGAATATGATACAATCCCAGAGGTGACCAGGACTATCAAGGACTTACTCTAAGTTAGGGAACTCCAAGTTGCGGTAAATTTTTTGCTCTTTTCGGGCAAAACTTCTTGCATTCCAGAAGTTTGATGGCAGTGGGAAGGCAAATCACAGTAGCTAACTTAACGCAAGGAGTGCAAACACTTTAAGTGCTTCAGAAGTGTGAGTAAAGAGCGGGTAAATGTTAGTAACATACTCAATGCATGAAGTATAAATCAAGTAACCTTTGTCTTCTCAACTTAAGAGAATAAGTGAAGTTAAGTATCCCAGTTCTCCTACTTATTCAGTAGAGGAGCTCTACACAAGTTCAGTGACCCTTCGAAGAAAGCTTATGGAAGATAATAGTTATCAAATCCTTATATTAGTGATCAATACTACTGAGAGTAGATTACCCACTTCATTTCTTAATCGAATGCCAACGAAAGCGGGAGTGATGCGAACCTACTTGGAAGTGACAACTAAAAGTGAAAGAAGGATCAATGGGTAAATATTATGGAGGAAGGACCTCAAAAACTTTAAAATTTGTAAGACGATGCCCGTTAAAGCTCCAACAAGCATCCATCCAGTTTAAGCAATATGAGACTTTGAGATACTGGCGCATAACAAGGCAGGTCTTTTCCTTCATCAGAAGAATCTACGAGAGTGAACAAGGATCAACATAACTCAGCCAACCCCACAACAAAGTTAATCTCTGACGAGCTGAAGTAGTATAGCAGATTAGAGTTCGACTACTCAACAATAGTAGCAGAGAGCAACTGGGAGCCAAGAGGCGTGTTACAGCCAGAGCAGAAGATTAAAGATTCAGCAAAAGGTGAGGAGATGCAACATCTATAGCAGCTTCGAGGAGGATGTTAAAGGAATAAGTGGGGGAGAATATCACAGATAAAATATAAATAAGGTGTTCGATGAAATGCTCATGTTTGTCCATGTCCTTTAATTTTTATACATTTTTTGTACAGCAAGTAGTAGGATTGAAGTAGACTTGGCAGCCCTAGTTTGGTTATCTTCAATGACCGGTTTCAGCTTATAAATGTGAGTATGTGTCATGTAGGCACTTGTGGGGGACTTCGGTCTGTAATGGTCGTTATTCTTTATGTGCAACCTTTTTTAGTTTATAATATCCATGGGTGTAATTTGTATTGACTTTATGAAGTATTTGCTTGTGCAGTTGCTTATGGATCCTATTGGAATTACTTCTTCTAGCTTGTTTTCTCTCTTGTAAGTCCTAAGGGACCATAGGAGATCTCGAGGAAGACTGACATTTGTGGACGGACATGCACGGGTGCTGCATGGCTTAGGCAAAATCAACTAAGCCTGTGACACTATGGTGAGGAGGGGGAGTGCTCCTCTGCTAGAGGAAGAGCGTCGAGGGAGGAACTCCACTAGAGGAAGAGCATTGAGGGAGGAGCTCCACGAGAGGTGAGGAACTCTACGGAAGAGAGAAACTCCATAGAGCTTTGTTGAAGGAGGAAGCGACGGGCAGGAGCACTGACAACTGTAAGTAGTGTCTTGTTGTCGAGATGCTATAAGCAAAGGGATAGCCAAAAAAGGGAGAAATCGCTAATGGAGGAAAAGAAGAGATGGCTATCATTGCACAACAAGAAGGGATAGCTTGCTCAAGCCAAGAGATGCTTTAATACTATGATGAATTGAGAAATAGATTGAGAAAAAAATAATATGTATTCATTAAGGTGATGAATACTTATACAAGCTTTGAGGGAGAGATTTTCCTCTATCTGGTTAGACAGCAAGAAGAGATAGTTACTCAAGGTAAGAGATGCTCTAATACTATAATGAATTAAGAAGTAGATTAAATATATATATATATTTATTCATTAAAATGATGAGTATTTATACAAGCTTTGAGAGAGAGATTTTACTCCTTCTATCGCTTCAACCTCATAATCAAATAAATAAGATTGCTTTAATCTTTAAATCAGTAATTCAAATATGAGATTGTGTCTATCATAAACTTCTAAGATCATCTTCTATTAGCGATATGTAGACCAAGATCTCACAAATTGCTTATGTTTGATTGTGATTCTATGAGAAGAAGAAGAGTATCTCTGTTTTAGATCAAGATGGCGGAAGCCCCTATTGTATAGAGGAACCAAAAGAGGGCAAGGACATCGCGATGGCCTCTAAGGTCTGACGACGTCATTACATCCTGGTGGAACTTGTTTGGAGATTTTGACGTGTCTCCCCATGAAATCTCTTATGCAATTCAAGTCCATTTTTAGGGATTATATCCAATGATCTTCAGCAAGTCCCTCACTCCGAATCTGCACTAGCGCAAGATGAATCTAACCAAACTCATCATCCCTTCACATGTGGACGACGATAGTGGCAGCGACTGTTATCAGTATGTTGGGAAAGGAGGAGCAAGGAAACGATAAAACAGAATCCTATGATCCAATTAACAAAAATACTTTCAATTAAGAAAACGACGTAGTATTAAACAAGAGGTAAAAGAACAAGAACACTTATAAGATTATCTTCAAATACACACACTCTCTTCTTTGTACTCTTGCTTCATTCACTAAGGTCTTATTTATAGGACATAATAGTAACTACCTCATACTACTTACTTTATCCCACTATCTCACTATCTCACCCATGATTAATAACTACCCCCACTAACTCTTAAACTACCTCCACAACTCCTAGACATGAGCCACTACTCCTAAACATGTTAACTACTTATGTAACTACTATGAATCAATTCTCAACACTCCTCCTTGATTCATAGTTACATATACCAATTTGAGATATAAAATAAACATGCTTCTGAATTGGAATTGACTTGGTGAGAATATCTGCAACTTGTTCATCCGTGCCATAAATAATTCATGTTATGGCTCCATTTGCTACAAACCGAGTCTTATGCTTTTAGATATTTTCATCTGCATTATACTTTATTATGGCTCCCAGATTTCATTCTTCTTAATTAACTTGATTTTCTTCTTCATTACTTATCGACATTCCTCAACTGCTTCTTCAAAATTTATAGGATTTGAAATAGATAAAGCAAATATTGAATCATAAATCTCTATTAGTGATCTAAACCTTCCTAGAGAGGTTTTATCTAAGGAATCATTTGCTGAATTTGAACTGCTACTATGTGAGGTTGACGTTAAACTTGTTGGAGCAGGATCTATCACTTGATTTGATGGAGTGACTAGTTTTGCTGGAATACGAATTTGTATTTCACCTTCATTGATCTCCAAATTCTAACTTGCCCTTTCATCAAACACAACATTTATGTTAATAATAACTTTGTCACTTACAGGATTATATAATTGATATGCTTTAGATTATACATAATATCCAATTAAGATATATTTTTTAGATTTTTCATCAAGTTTATGATGATTTTATGAATTTACCAAAGCATAAGTAATACAACAAAAAATTCTTAGATGACTTACAATTGGCTTTATATCATACCAAGCTTCAAAAGGAGTTTGATTCATAACAGCCTTTGTTGGTGAAATATTCAACAAATAAACTATTTTTGCAACTACTTCTACCCAAAACTAATTCAGAAGATGCTTTCCTTTAAGCAAACTTCTTGTCATTTTGACAATAGTTCGATTCTTATGTTCAGCTACACCATTTTGCTCTAGTATATATGGTGCTGTCAATTCTCTGTAAATACCATTTTCTTCATAAAAGAAATTAAACTCATTAGACATAAATTTACTACTTCTATTTTTTCGAAGTGTCTTGCATTTACCACTTTGCCTTTCTACAAGTGCTTTGAATTTTCGAAAGTTATCAAATGCTTTATATTTCAATTCTAGAAAATATATCCAACTCATGTGACTATAATTATCAGTAAATAACAGAAAATATCCACTTCCCCTAAATAATTTTGTATTCATAGGTCCACATAAGTCAGTATGAATTAATTCAAGATAATAAGATGCTCTCCATACTTTTCTAATAGGAAATGGTTTCTTACTTTGTTTGCCATAAATACATTCTTCACATATATTAATTGTATTAATTTTAGGCAATCCATAAATTATTTTTTTATTTAATAACTTTAAACCCTTAATGTTAAGGTGTCTATATCTTAAATGCCATAAATTTGTCTCATTCTTTTGATTTGCAATAAGAGCATGTTTCTCAATATTTGAAATATCAATTGGAAACATCTTATTTTGCATCATGCAAATATTTGTTATAATCAAACCAGATTTCTTATCTTTAATAGTGCATGAACCATTATTAAATATAATTGAATATCCAATATCTATCAATTGTCTAACACTTAATAAGTTATGTAATAAGATAGGAATATAGAAAATATTATCAAGGTGTTTTACCTTCCCTTGATTTGTCTTCACCTCAGTTGTTCCTTTTCCTTCTAGGATTTGCTTAATATCTCCAAGTTTAACTTTCAATTTGTAAGTTTCATCAATATCTCTAAATATTAATCTTATGTCTGATATATGATTAGAACATCCAAAAACTAAATATTATTTGAGATATCATTAACTTGTGAATAAGTCATAAACAACTTACTATTGTCTTCATTTTTCTCCACATAGCTTGCTTGCTTTTCTCTTTTCCAGCATTCTGCCTTCATATAACCAAACTTCTTACAATAGTGACATTGAACTCTATTCTTGTAGTTTTTCTGATCATAGTTTGATTGCCTTTTATCATGCCCATCAATGTGTCCTCTTTCTCTTCCTCTTCCATTTCCTCTACCATGAAATCCTTCTCTGCTACGTCCAGTTGATTTTTTATCTTCTTTTGAAGTAGAAGACTCCCCTTTAACCTGAAATGCTTTTTTCTTATTTTTTTTAAGTAAACTGTTCAACCTTGCTTCATGTGCTTGCAAGGAACTGATTAGTTCATCAAATGAATAAGTAGATAAATCCTTTGACTCTTCAATAGCCTCAACAACATTATCAAATTTTGAAGTTAAACTTCTCAAAACTTTTGTAATAATTATTTGATCATGAAGATGTTACCATAGGATTTTATTTGACTAACAATTTTAGTCACTCGAGAAAGAAAATCTTGCACTGATTCATTGCTTTTCATAAACAAAATTTTAAACTCATGGTGAAGGGTTTAGAGTTTTACCATAATCACCCTCGATGAGTCTTGAAATTCATTTTAAAGTATCAACCAAGCTTGTCTTGAGGTTGTCGCTGCTGTAATTCTTGAGAAGATTGTCTCATGCACAGCTTGTTGTCTTTGAGTCCTTTCTATTCTCCCTCAGCCTGGTTTCTTCATCTAGATCTGTATATCCATTCTCTATCAAGTTCCAAAGATCCTGAGACTTGAATAGAGTCTTAATCTTGATATTCCAAAATTTGTAGGATTTGCCCGAGAAGATATGAATAAGGTATTGAGATATAGAATTGCCATTAAAAGCCATAATGTCCAGTTCAGATTGAAACAAGGCTTTGAGACCACAAATGTTGGGGAAGGAGGAGCAAGAAAATGATAAAACAGAATACTATGATCCAATTAACAAAAATTCTTTCAATCAAGAAAACGACATAGTATTAAACAAGAGGTAAAAGAACAAGAAAACTTACAAGATTATCTTCAAATGCACACAAACTCTTCTCTACACTCTTGCTTCATTCACTAAGGTACTATTTATAGGACATAATAGTAACTACCTCACACCACTTGCTTCATCCCACTATCTTACTTTGTTACCAATGATTAATAACTACCTCCACTAACTCTTAAACTATCTTCATAACTCTTAAACATGTTAATTACTTATGTAACTACCATGAATCAATTCTCAATATAGTATCTCTTGCTCCTTTTTCCTTTCACGATCAGGATGTATAGATATGAGGAAGCTCATAATTTGAATGTGGTTACCCTCTGTTTCGAGAAAACCCTACAACGTGTCGCAAAACAGGTCGACACATGTCCTCTACATTGCACCGGTTTAATTCTCTTCCCCACTATATCGTATGACATATATGTTTGCAACCCATCCGCCCAAGAGCTCATGAACCTACCTACCAGAGGACAATACAATGGTCTCTATAATGAATGCAACCTTGGATTTGCGTTGGATCCATGGACTAACAAGTATAAGGTTATCTGCTACGTTTGGTACATCGACGACTTCCACAACGTCCATATGGGTTCTGAGGTCTTTACCCTCAAGACTAGCATGGCATGGAGTGTTGGCATAAATACTATAATCATGCAAACTATTATACGAAAAAAACTATTATGCCAGGATTGAAATCAAATAATACTAGATCTATTTACGATGCGTACCTTTAGATGACATCTGATTGAGATCCAATTAGATCTTCAAGAGCACCACTAGTCGGATCTGAATAACGCCAAATATCGATATGCAAGAGGAACTAAAATAGATCTAGACCCCTTCTCCTCTCTTCCTGTCCTTTTATAAGACCACTTTAATTGATGATTTTGGGAGATCAAAAGAATAATCGTAATCTATTGATCTAGATCAAGAGGATAACTATAATCTCTTGATCTATTCACCCATTTGTCGTTCTTTGTTGTGCCATGCATTGGGTTTATAGTAGATCATATCTATTTATAGGCGAGAGCAGAGGGTCTAGGGTAAGTTATTATGAGAGTTCCTTCCATCAAGGGCATCCCCTAAAATATCCCAATATAATATAAACTTTATTTAATATTGGTTAATATATTTTATCAGAATCTTAATCATCCATAATATATCTTATTCAATTAATAAAGGGCCACATAATCTTATATTCTCCCACTTGGCCCATTAATTGATAAGATATAAAAGATATCCAAACTCAAAATAAATAAAATAAAATTTATTTAAAAATAATTTTATATAATTAGATTTTAAAAATTTTAAAAAAATATTTTATACATGGCCATGATTTTAAAAATAAGCCAATAAGTCCAATAAGCATAATAATACTATATTCAGTCCAACTATCAATGTGAGTCATAGCGGTTGTATGTCATTAATATCAAACTTCCTTCTATGTACTACAACATTGTTAGTCTTTCCTTATATAGTCTATAATGACCCCTGTAATTTATCTTATCAAGACAATCTTGTTTCTTGCATTCAACCATAATATCCATACACATAAACATAAATAGGATAGCAGAAACAAATAACTTTAATTATACAAAAAGAAATGTCAATAATAGCATCTACTTAAACATGCATTACCATATCCTTTATGGCTTGCTCACAAGCCCCATTATAAGAATATGTTATTTAAATATTTTACACTGCAAAGCTTTAATAAATGGATCAACAATCATCATAGTAGTGCTTAAATTTTCAATTGATACTTGTTGTTTCTGGACTCTTTCTCTAACCACCAAGTACTTTATCTCAATGTACTTGGAACTACTAGAGTACTTGTCATTCTTAAAGAAGAAAACTGCTGTAGTATTATCACAAAATATCTTCAACGGCTTGGCAATTGAGTCAACCATACCAAGTCCTGAGATAAAATTCTGCAACCATAAAGCTTGATTTGTGGCCTCAAAGCATGCCGCAAATTCAGCTTCCATCGTAGATGATGCAATAAGTGATTGTTTTACACTTTTTCAAGAAATTACCCCACTAGCCAGCATGAATACAAATCCTGAAGTGGATTTCCTACTATCGAGGTAATTTTCAAAATCAACATCTGAATATCCCGTTAGTTCAAACTGATCTGATTTTCTATATGTGAGTATATAATCTTTTGTCCCTTGCAGATATCTCATTACTTTCTTTGTAGCTTTCTAATGTTCCATTCCTGGGTTACTCTAGTATCTACGTAGCATTGCCACTACAAAATTGATATCTAGCCTTGTACAGGTTTGAGCATATAATAGACTTCCAATTGCGCACCCATAAAGAATATTCTTCATTTGATCCATTTCTAAGTCATTCTTCAGGCACTGGATTTGGCTGAATTTTTTACCTCTAGTAATAGGTGTATCATTGGCTTTACAAAGCTACATATTCAACCTTTTCAAGATACAATTAATATAACATTTCTAAGACAATCCTAACAAACCTTGAGATCTGTCCCTGAATATCTCAATGCCAATAACATAGGATGCCTAATTCATATCAACCATCTTAAAGTTCTTATTGAGAAATATCTTAGTTTCATGTAACAAACCAAGATCACTACTAGCAAGCAATATATCATCCACATATAAGTCCAATATAATAAACTTACTCCCATTAACCTTCAGATATATACACTGATCAACAGTATTTTTCTTAAATCCGAAGGAAGTAATAGTATCATGAAACTTTATATACTATTGTCTGGAAGCTTGTTTAAGGCCATAAATAGATTTCTTAAGTTTTCAGGCCCAACTTTCCTTTCCCTTTTCTATGAATCCTTCGGGTTGTTCCATATAAATTTCCTCATCTAAATCCCCATTCAGAAATATTGTTTTCATATCCATCTGATGTAATTCAAGATCATAATGAGCTACTAATGTCATGATAATTCTTAACGAGTCCTTTCGAGAAACTAGAGAGAATGTCTCATGGTAGTCAATGCCCTCTTTTTGAAAAAAACCTTTGGCCACAAGTCTGGCTTTATATTGTTCGATATTGTCCACCGAGTCACATTTAGTCTTAAAGACCTATTTACAATCGACTTTTTTATAATTATTGGGCAATTCAACGAGTTCCCAAATACCATTCTGGTCCATTAATTTTAACTCATCTTTCATTGCATCATACCATTTTTCAGAATTATTACTTTCTATGGCTTGTGAAAATGATAAGGGGTCTCTTTTCATTCCTATATCAAAATCTGATTCTTGTAGATATACCACATAATTATCAGAAATGGTATATTTTTTTTTCTTTGAGCTCTTCTCAAATATGCTAATTGTGATTATTCTACAAGACTATCAGCTACGACATCAACATCATGTGAGAATTCATCAATGTTATTTTGTTGTTCACCCTTATCAATTCTCTCATTGATTTGAGGAATAATAATTTCTCGAATAGGGGATAATATAGGAGAAGAAGCCTAAATCTCCTAAATATCAAAATTAATCCTTTGAGACTTTTGACTCCACTGATTTCACCATTTTCTAAGAATTTTATATTACCAGATTCTACTATCATCATATTATGATTAGGACAATAAAATATGTATCCCTTGGATCTTTCTGAGTAACCAATAAAATATTCATAAATTATTCTTAGATCCAATTTCTTTTCATATGGATTGAATACTTTTATCTCTATAGGACATTCCCAAATATGTAAATGTCTCAAACTGGGTTTCCAACCAGTCCATAACTCAAATGGAGTTGATGGAACTGATTTACTAGGAATCCTGTTCAGGATATACATAGCTATCCTAAGAGCATCACCCCACATTGACTCAAATACAGAGAAATAACTCATCATGCTCCTAACTATATCCATAAGAGTACGATTTCACCTTTCAGCAACACCGTTCTACTGTGGCATACCTGGTAATGCATACTAAGTACAAATACCATACTATTCTAGGAATCTAGCAAAAGGACCAATATTCTGACCGGATTCATCATATCTGTCATAAAATTCACCACCCCTATCAGATTTAACGATTTTAACTTTTCTATCTAATTGTCTATCGACCTCATTTATGTACACTTCAAGAGTATCAACTGCCTAAGACTTTTTATGTATTAGATAAACATAGTCATATCTGGACAAGTCATCTATAAATGTGATAAAAAACCTTTCTCCACTAAAACAAGGAATATGGAGTGGTCCGCAGATATCGGTATGAATAATTTCAAGAAGTTCTTTAATTCTTGTGACATTTTTCTTTATATGCTTAATTTGCTTTTCTTTAATGCAATCTATGCAAACATCAAAATCAGTGAAGTCTAAATTTGTTAAAATATTATCCTTCACTAATCTTTCAATTCTTTCCTTGGAGATATGCCCCAAATGTCTACGCCATAATATAAAAGATCTTTCATTATTGGAATTACGTTTCATTCCAATACTTGATTGCAGGGACAATAATGTATTCGCAAACTCAAGATTCAAATTAATTCTATACAAACCATCACACAAAATTTCAAAACCAACTTTTATTGAATCATAAAATATGCTGATTTTATCATTACCAAAAGAAACATAATATCCTAACTCATCAATTCTAGATAGAGAAATTAAATTTTTAGAAATTGTAGGAACAAAACATATGTCTTTCAGATCCATCAGATGACCCGTCTCTAGGCGTAAGCGATAAGTCACTACTGATATCACTTTTGCTTTGAGACGATTTCATATAATTATGAATCTTTCATGTTCTTTTGGTTTTCAGATTGAAAGGAATCTCTGCATATTATTAATAATATGAGTTGAAGCGCCAGAATCAATCCACCATATATTATAAGGAACTTCTGTAATATTTGATTCAAAACATACAAAGGTTGAGTTTATACATTTCTTTTCGAACCAAGTCCTACGTTTAATGCAATCCTTCTTTACATGTTCTTTCTTGTCATAAAAGAAGCACTTTACTATAATAGCTTTCTTTTCAATAGTTTGTCTAACACTTCTAGACCCAATAAATTTCTTCGATGGATTATGCTTCGATTTTCTTTTCTTGCTACCAACTCTTTGAGTAGTTGTCAGTATATTATATGAACTTTCCTGCTTTAATCTTAATTCTTCCTGAACAGACATACTAGTTAACTCATTCAAGTCTCACTTATCCTTATTTGTATTGTAGTGAAGTTTGAATGGGCCAAACTGAGAAGGAAGAGAATTAAGAATGAATTGCATAAGGAAAGATTCATCAACATTCATTCCCAACGCCTTAGGTTATATTATTTACAATTGTCATCATTATGAATATTAAACTGAGCCTATCAGATCTTTCCCAAGCCTTCATTTCATTGACTTGTTCCACAATACTTTTATCAGTTAATTCTGCGGGCTTTTCAATAGGCAATGTCAAATCAAGATCTAGTATGCCCAATGTAAATTGCACGTGCTCTAACCATTCTGAATAATTTGATCCAGAGAATATAGGGACACTAGAAGCATGAGAATGTATGGACGGAATACCATTGCAGAATATAAAATAATATTAATGCTTTGAGTTTTACCAAAATATGATGAACTATTGATATCATCAATATTTAACCTTTAGGTAAAAATATTGACATATCTAGTGTTCACACAAGATCATTTATGGAGGACTGATATCATCCTTGTGGAATAATTTTGCTACCTTTGGGTATACAATTCTAAATTGCAAGGATATCTAAAACAGTATCATCCTACCCCATCAGATAATTTTGAATATTATTTCTTTAATGTCATTGAGGACTTGTTCCTTAATGTAATTTTATAAATCATTGATCTAGGCCACTTTGGTGACTATAAGACCAATACAGTAATATAAAAAATAAATTAAATTATCCTATAAATGACAAGATTTTAATTATATTTCATATCCTATAAGCCTACCATCCCAGGCTACTTTGATAGCTACCGGTCAGGTATAACTTAAGGAGATGAATTACAAATAATATTTATCAAGTTCATTTAAACTAATCTATGTTGAGACAGTTCAATAATAGGAAAACAACCATAATAATTATTGAATACTTAATCCGCAGGAAATAAAACTCATATGATAAATGTAATCATGATAATACATAAATCATGCATTTATGTGAAAAATAAATATTATTTCATAATTACTAATATTTGCATGTAAATAACTGAATAAATATCCAAAAAATCAATAATTAGATTTAACACATGCAATTAATAATTTATACGAGAAAACTATAAAGAAACAATAATTTATAAAAAAATTTAACTGATTAATTTTATTTAATTGGAGAAGCCCATAAGTCCAATTAAATAAATTGATTAAAAATAAAATATAATCATTGAATAATCAAAAATATAATCATAATTAAAGCTTATTAGATTATATATTGATCAATTTTATAATTGAGAAAATAACCAAGATTTCTCAATTTTAGAATGACAGAATTGTAATTCTAAAAAAATATATATATAAAATAATTACAGATTTTTTTAAGATTATAGGATTAATAAATCACAAGGGTAAAACTGTAATTTCGGTGAATGGTAAAATTGTAATTTGATTAAGAAGAAAAGAAAAACCCTACTCTCTTCTCTTTTTTTGTCGCCGCTGTTGTGTCGCCGTGATCAGCTGCGGCCGCCACAAGGATTATGTCTGCTTCCGTCACCGGGCGCTTTGCTACATGCAATTGCCTGCGGCCCCTGCTCAAGTGGCAGCCACGGGTAGATTCGACCCCGTGCGCATACGCTGTTGCCGCAGGCAGATCCGACCAAAAACACGATAAGATTCTTACGTCTTTAATAGACAATGACTATCAAGAATCGTTTGCAAGAAAATGATTATGAGTTCTAGTTTGAATATTTAATTGCATGAGAGTATAATTCTCTCCTTCAGCTTGGTGGTGGAACCTGGACACTGTTAACCTCTCGGAGTTCGAAGGAAAACTGTGTTTCGTCATCGTCGACTTATGGATGTGGCTTGATTCCCACCAAGCCAACCAACAGGCGTGGAGTGGATTATACTATCAAGCTCGTTCAGCTATCAAATACACGCTTGGTGGTGCCTCCTTGTGTTTTCAGTGAGGAGATTATTCTCTGGATATATCGAACAATTTCTTAGTACAATCTCAGAAATCGATGCTATGTCAGAATCCTCGATATGGACGGGGAGATTTTGTTTGATCCGTTCACAGCCTCTTTCTTGATTCCGATTGGTGAGGCTGGAAGTAATCTGTAGTCGTTCTTCTTTGATTACTCGTGTAATCAATTGCATTGCAACCTTGTATATGGATCATCTAACAATTTCTTAGTACAATTTCGATATATGGATATATCGAACAATTTCTTAGTACAATCTCAGAAATCGATGCTATGTCAGAATCCTCGATATGGACGGGGAGATTTTGTTTGATCTGTTCACAGCCTCTTTCTTGATTCCGATTGGTGAGGCTGGAAGTAATCTGTAGTCGTTCTTCTTTGATTACTCGTGTAATCAATTGCATTGCAACCTTGTATATGGATCATCTACTGATTTCGTGGATTGACTCAACACCCAAATGCTTGGCTGTCAAGGATTGAGAGGGAGATAGAACGTGGCACTACATCTTAATTGCTGTGTCCGTGAGTTTGTCTCCAAATGACAGCCTGAAGACGAGGCAGTTTTCCTATACAATAAGCTTCACTTTCTGTATCTGAGCTGGGGTACTTTCAGAAACAAGCAAAATCTAAAAACAGAAGCTTATCTCACTATTAAGAGAATCATACTTTTTCTAATTAATGTAATTAAAAAGCTCAAAATTTAGTAACCTTAACATCATCGAACCCTAATCACAAGATAGTTCATTTGAGATATGGTATTACTTGGAGATGATGTAGAAAAATTTCATCGGTTGTCAATACATATAAGAAACAATTGAAACAGGTGTTATGAGAAAAATCATTGGAATAGTAAATTAAGCTCAATGTCGGAAGAAGAGTTGATAGTAACAGAATTACAAGTCCTAATGAAGTAGAATCGGACATCCATGCAAGAATAAGAGATCAATAGAGAAGAATTTACGAGATCAATGATGATGAATAAGAAAATAGTTTTCAGTGCCTCTTATATCATCTCCTATATAATCTTTTTTACGGGTCATACTGAAGCCTGTTATCTTCTACGGGGCAAATTGGAAAGAAATGTGCTTTTATTGATGGCCCAGTAAAAACGATAGCGTCTTATAGCAATAGCGTAATCCGACCCGGGCCGGATTGGGTCCCGTCTAATGAATCTGACCGGGTCGATCAGTTAAGCATCGCGGCAGACCGTTGTTGCTTGCTCGTCCTATAAATATGCCCTCATCTAATGCCGCCATTTTCCTCGATCGCTGCGTTCCAATGTCCGACTCGATCTCAGAGAGCGTCGCTCTCGTCCGCTCTCAGCTCGAGAAACGAAGGTGCGCGTTTCATAGACCCTCTCCCCCACCTCAGTTGTTCCTCCGCTTGGCCTCCGCCGCCTCAATCGCCTCTTATCCCCCCGCCTAGTAACTCGATGGCTTTTTTTTCGCCGCCAGACTCGACGGACGAACCATTCAGATCTTGGAATCGGTTCTGGTCTCGCGTGATGTGCAGTCGCTTCTCGAAACCAGGTCGGCCTTGCGGCAGCTCTTTCGATCGGAGGCCTTGTCGGTGATGGGCGAAATCTCGAGCATGACGGTGGATCGGAAGCTCAGCACCGTTCAGTTCTTCGTCTGGGCCTTTGCTCTTGTCGGGGATGTCGAGGTGAGCCTTGATCTTGTTGTTTATTTGGTTTGGGTGATTGACTTTTGATGTTGCCTCGTGGTCTTTCCTTCAAAATGCTTTGGGTAGTTTCCTATTAGTAAAAAAGCTTTTGGGAAAACGGAGTATCTATTTCTGTAAGTTATGTTGATTCCAGTGAATTAAATTGAAATAATAATTTGGCATTTTAATGTGGAGAACTGAATCTCTTTTCTTCTGAACTTGAATGATGTAAGTTTAAACTTGTCCTCAGCAGGATGTGTCAGTTTAATTACCAGACTTTTTAGAATAGGATTTGATAGAATTGTATCGAGTTTGAGTAGTTCTTGATTTAATTCGACTGCAAAATTCCATTTTGCATTGGTTGAAGTCATGAGAGAAAGCCACTTGCCTGTAGGATGACAAAGTTTCATCCAAATTTGAGTAGTCCTACCAATTTCTTATTAACAGGATTGGATGACAAAGTTTTAATTAGGTAATCCCAGATATGCAATCTGGCATACTAGTATGATGGCTATCACATTGATTTTGTCTGTTTTCATGCAGATTATGTATTCATAAGGACCAATCTTAGATGATATTGATTGTTGTGACGAGGAGCTAATGAATAAATCTAGGGTCCTTTGTTTTTTGTACATGTATAAATAACTGTGGAATCGTCGGTTCTTGTTTGAACATTTAATTGCAGCTTTGTCTGCAGAATGGAACCAAATATCGATATTTTCTTTCTGAGATTTATTTCACTAAAAGTTGAAGATAACATAACTATTAACTAAATGTTTGCTTTCTCAGAGTTGTTTGGCACTAAAATATGAAGCTCTGGTTCTACGGGAGTCAAAGCATCTTAAAATTCATGGTCTAGAAGTTTCATTTGAAGAATGGTTGACTTTTGCCAAGGACTCACTTGATAATGGATTTTACCCAATTGCCATACAGGTACCACAGCTTTTTTCCCATTAGTAATTCCTGTCTTTTTATTTTCTCATGTGATTCTTTCTACATGTCAATGTGCATCTTCCAGATTCACAATTTATCACCCTCTCCTTTAGACCTCTAATTTCAGACTACCTTTCATAATTCTGAAATACTGATGAAATTTTACTGCTATTGTTTACTTTGGATCCCCATCATCTGGAAGATAAAGGGTTCTTGATTTTCATCAAAAATCAGTCATGGCAACATAACCTAGTTATACTTTCCTAGTTTGCATCAAATGATGCTTCAGTGAGAAGTTCAAAATATATTTTCACTAAACACAATATATGTTGGTTTGAGTCAGCACAATGATTCTTGGAATTTGAATGTATAAAACAATTCTTAAGTTTAAGTCACTTCATTTTACTTATCCTTTTTTGGAAAATGGTCTTAGTTTAACTAATTTTGACTACTAATGTAATGCAATTCTTTATTAACATATGATGGCTATTCATTTGTACAATACTAGTTTAGTTGGAGAATGTTCATGGAATTTAATTAAGTCCTCAAATGAGAAATGTATACCAGGAGTAAGCAGCTCTTATGAAAATGATTGGCGGACTAATCCTTGATGTTACATCATTTTCAGTTTCTTACACAACTAAATTTCTTTTAAGTTGATCTGATGTTTTAGTTCACACAGTACATAAAAAAAATGATGTCAGAGTTTTTATTATCAAGCAAATTCCCTTGGCATAACCATCCAGTGTAACAACTTTTGGCAAATCATGCTATTCCCAATTTGACATGATATTGGGTTGGATTACTATAATGCATATCCTGATGTTATACATATTATAACTATTTGGTCTCGTGTTCATGATTCCATTAAAAATGTTGACTCAGACTTTTGGTTACAAAATGGAAGTCAATTGATTGTTATGAGTTCTAGTATTTTACAAATCTGGTTGTATTCATTGCTCGCTTTTATGTAATCAGCATGTATTGTTCAGGCACTTGAATAAGTCAAAGAGTTTAAGTTAGGTTGTGGTAACTGATCCACCTTACAAGTTACTCAATATAACAAGAGATGTCATGTATATGTTGTAGCGTCTCACATAATATCATTTTGTGTGCACATATAGGGAGGGGAACTAGTAATGCTAACTAGTTAGCCAACTGTGCTAGAGCTAATAAGTTTAATTTTTTTGTTGGAAAGACCATTGGCCCAAGGGCTTGTGCTCACTCCTTACTTCTTGATAGGTAAGGCGTCGGTTGTTACAGAACTGTGAAGTAGGATATTTATGTTTTTCTTTGGAAAAAAAATCAGGTCTTGGCAAAGCCCCTAGCAGCTGTTAAATTGATACCTTGAAAAAATAGTCCTTCAGTTATGGGCTTGACATCCTGCTAAGAACTTGAGTGGCCATCCTGCTTGCAGGTTTGAGTAGGTACCAAAGTAAAGAAAAATACAATTTTGTTATGAAAATTCTAAGGTGATTTTCTGTATAATGTTAAACTATTTTTAGAAAAATAGATTCAATCTAGATCTAGAATCTAATGCTTCATTGGAACTTAAGAGTTTTCTTTAGCATCCAAGAATTATGTCAGAAGATACATCCATTCATCAATTTTTAGAACTTGAATGTGTTAGTTGTTTTAATTCTTTCTTTCTCCTAATACACGCCCACTTTTAAGGACTCGTCATTGTGAATTGTTCTTTAGTATACTCTAATATGGAATGAATAACTAGTTTAATTACGTCACTGGAAAGGTATCAAGGTTCACACCAACTGATAGGGTAGGAATTGGGCTTATTAAGAAGGGCCCATCCACTGCAAAACTAGAGCCTTGGGTGGACATCTCAGCAGCCCACAACAGCGGCCAATCACCCTCGACGTGGCGGCTCCTTGACTACGTCAACTGCCACCTCACCAGCCTGAACATCCCCAACCAAGGATTGCGCCAGTCGCACAGAAGGCCGTACCCGTGGTTGTTAGTCCCGCTGACGGGGACTGTGGAAGACGACGGAGGTGCCATCCAACGCAGAGCCATACTCAGGAATGGTCAGAGGCACCGAACCTGTTCAATGTTACAGTATGATCGCTCTTCAACTAATAGGTATAAAAGCCCCCTACAGTGACCAGCGCAGGGGGAAGGAAAAAAAAACACTCTGGACTACTCTCCTCAAAACTAACTTAGCCATCGGAGGGACCTGGTCGGACACAAAACCTCCCGACCTAGGTCTGCTTGCAGGTCTTGGGGCTCGTCAACACATCCTGTCCAGAACCGGAGGAGCCTCGATGTCCCGGCGTCCGATCGTCTCTTCAGCTTCCCCAGGCCCTTGACTCCCTTGAGTCGCTCTAGCACATATAGGCCAACCGCGTCGGATTGACACCTCAACCAAGGCATAAGTTCTAGCAACATATTTAGTGCTAGAAGGAGGGCCTATGTCGCAGGAACGCTCAACACTCAATAACCTCGGGGAAGACGACCGGTGGCAAGACAACAAGCTCCCACGGCAGTCCCACCACTTCCTTTTCCCCTCCTCGGCAATGGGAGTTTAATTTCTCAAACCTCAGGGCGTTACTGACGTTTGTTTAATGACCTTGGACTTACTCCCCTAATGTCTAACCCCAGGGGTGCGGCGGTGACCCTCGAAGCCTTTCTTAGGCTCACTCAACAAGTGCAAGCCTTGGCGGGAATGATCCAAGTGATTGTCCCTTACATTCCCTAGCTTACGCAGCTGCCGAACCTGTAATACCAATCAACTCCCACAGCCCCACCCAGAGTATTATCTTTGGGAGAGCAACCCCCAGCCATGCAGTAGCTGGGCGATAAGCCCCCACGGACTCTCCGCGAACACAATCTCCCGCCTATGGGAGACCCGATGGGACAACACGCAACCACTGTCAGCATTTCGATCCATAGCATACCCGACCCTAACACCCTTTCCTCTGACTCCACCGACTCACTACGGGCGCAATTGCATCCGATGAACTAGAAAATAGATGATGTCTAAAAGGAGTTCATTAAGTCGAAAGAAGGAGTCGAGGTGGACAACGATAGCATCGGCGGGTCCCCCTTTGTGCTGGAGGTGCAGGACAAACCGATCCCGCAACACTTTCAGATCCCGACGCTCGAGCCGTATGATGCCAGTGCTGACCTGATGGAGCACGTAGCCGCGTTCAGGGCTCAGATGGCATTGTATGGAACGTTCAACACCTTGATATGTCGAGCCTTTCCGTCGACTTTGCGAGGATCCACCCGAATGTGGTATAGCTGACTCAAACCCTCCTCGATCTTCTCCTTTGACCATTTTGCCAAGGAGTTCGAACTTAATTTCTTAGCCAGCACACGCCCAAAACCGACGGCTGCGTCCCTCCTCGGGATGAGCTACAGGGAAGACTAATGATAAGACCCCAAAAGGAGCTCTATAGATTTTGATCCTTGAGGGGGATTAACCCTTGGAACGCTATATGAGTTCCTCCCTCCTAGACTCGGCACAAGGCTGAAATAAAATTGATAATTGTTTGATAAAAGAGAGGGAGCGGCTATATCATTATATAGGGTTGCAAACCCTAGCCCATGGGTTGCTTGTTTAACTAAAATTATCCTTTTACCCCTTTTATAGCCTACCTACCTTAGAGGGAATAGGTGGTGGCTAGGTTGGCTCTGTAGCCGACCTAAGCAGGGGAAAACCCTAGCCGACTAGCCCAGTAACCCTAAGGCCCCAAAATAAACCCTAGCCACACTTCTTTATAGGATAGAAGTGACTAGGTAGGGTTTTATTATAATCTCACAGGGTTCTTATTGATTACTTCTAAGTGATTAGGACTCAACCCTGCTGGAGTCCTATCAAACATGCCCTCTTCAAATCAGCCTTGTCCTCAAGGTTGAGGTTTCATGAGCTCTTCATATGATTCTGATGCTATCATCAACTGAACTTTAGCCTCCTCATTAGCTGGGGTGTAGTTGGAAGGATTTGGGCTGACTCATCTTCTTTAAATTTCCATTTGTGGTGGGATACCTGGCGGATCAACTGTAATCTTGATCTGGTGTGCGAATCTGATCTCTAGGTTAGGCCCCAATGTGATCCCCAATTTTGCAAGGTCCAAAGAAATAGGGAGGCCACTTCATTAAGGCTCGAGTTTCCTATTGATCGGGCTGGAGGTGTAGAAAAACTCGATCTTCAATTTTTCATCCATTCTGAAGTTTGTTGGGAGGTCGTTTCTTCTTTGTATGTGCTGCCATATAGTTAGTCTTTAGTGATAGCCAATCTTTCTTCTGGAATGGTGACTGGCCTCTAGTATTGTTCAGGATGATGAGAGTCCAATCTGGCATAAGCATGAATTGCAATTCTTCTAGTTTTACTCTTCTTTCATGCTATGGACCTATATCCGACCATATTTTAAATTTGGTAGTAATTAGTATCTCTTGTAAAAACCTCGTGTAGAGTGTGGGGGAAGCCTCGGTGTAAATTAGGAGTCGACCATCTTGCATAAGAATAGCTCTAATTTCAACTCCTGACGTGTCGGTCTTAATGACAAAAGTGCGGCTGAAATCAGGTAGTGCTAGGACCGGCGTCGTCGTCATAACGGCCTTGAGTCATTCGAAGGCTGTAGAAGCTTGTTCCGACCACAAGAAGAAGTCTTTCTTCAGTAGGGATGTGAGCGGGGCATTAATCTTTCCATAATCTTTTATAAATTTACGGTAGTAGCCCGTGAGTCCAAGGAAGCCGTGCAACGATTTTATGTTTGTAGGTTTCGACCATCCTTGCATTGCCTCGATCTTCGTCGGGTCTATCGCCACTCTATCCTCTGATATAATGTGCCCAAGATACTCCACTTTACGTTGTAAGAAGCTGCACTTTGACTGTTTAACATAAAGAGCATTCTCCCAAAGAATCGTCAGAACAGTTCGTAAGTGCTGAAAATGTATATCAAGCGTAGGGCTATAAATGAGAATATCATCAAAGAACACCAATACGAACTTGCGTAGAAAACTCCGGAAGAAGTCATTCATCAGGCTTGGAAAAGTAGAAGGAGCATTCATAAGTCCGAAAGGCATTACCAGAAACTTGTAGTGGTTGTTATGCGTGCAGAATGTAGTTTTCGGAACATCTTCAGTGCATACCCGAATCTGATGATAACCAAAACGAAGATCTAATTTAGTGAAGACTCGGACTCCTTTTAATTCATCCAAGAGCTCATCTACGACTGGTATAGGATATTTGTCCTTGACGGTGATAGCGTTCAAGGCCCGATAATCAATGCACATTCGCCATGTACCGTCCTTCTTGTGCACTAGCAACACTGGTGAAGAATAAGGGCTGCAACTCTGTCGAATCACCCTAGTGTCAAGCATCTCTTTGATGATGTTCTCAATCTCATCCTTCTGCAAGTGAGGGTAATGGTATATATGTAAATTTGCTGGAGATTTGCTCGGCAAAACAGAAATACGGTGGTCATGCGGCCAGTTAGGGGGCAGCTTGTGCAGCTTCGTGAAAATGTCCATGAATTCGTCTGCAAGCGTAGGATTTGAATTTTGTATATTCTCCCCCTTAGATGACTGCTGGATATGCATTAAAAATCCACCATGTGCTTTGTGCAAAACTTTCTCCATTCATTGCGACGAAACGGTGGAAATTTGGCTCCCGCGCTTGCCTCGTAACGTGACCTGTCTCCCTTTGCAATAAAATTTCATGATTAATTTAGAAAAATTTCAGGAGATATCACCTATTGTTGTGAGTCATTCGATCCCGAGTACGGCTTCATAATCATTGATGGGTAAGAGGAAGAAATCAGCTACCACTTCTTGGTCTTGGAGGAGTAGTTTCACCCGCAGGCACCGTTGGTCGCAAGTGAAGATTCCGCCGTCAGCGATTTTTACATCAAATTTGTTGCAACTTTCGATTTGAAGTGCCAAATGTGCAGCAATCTTACTATTGAGAAAGTTATTTGTGCTGCCTGTGTCGATGAGAATGGTAATGGGTTGTTGTTTTAGAAGTCCTCCAACTTTCATCGTCTACGGGTTGGAGTAGCCGACCAATGTGTGCACTGCATAGTTGGCCGGTTGGGACTCTTCCTCCATGGCTTCTTCTTCAGGTTCAAGGGCTTCTTTAGATGTTTCATTGTCCTCATCCTCCGTTGATTCAATCACGAGGAGCCGACCCTTTTTGTAGCAATGTTCGCGGCTCCATGGTTCGTTGCATTGCCAACACAACCCCTTGGCTGATCGTTCGCGAAGCTCGTCTCTTGTCAACTTTTTTAGTGCGGGGGCTTGGATGGCAGTAGAGGGGGTAGTAGGCTTTGACATGGCTGGTCGGGGAGCGACCCTTGTCCTTCGTACCTCATGGTTCAATCATTCTTCCTGGATACGTGTGAAGGAAATCGCCGCCATAAGTGTGTACGGTTGCAAGGTTTGTCTGGTCCATCAATCGAGATTTGGCGTATAGTGCAGTGCGTAGGTACCACCCAAGACATTAAGCGGTACAAAAATAATATTTTAATAATTAAAATATTATTTTTTAATACCTAAAAAATTAGAGAAAGAATTTGGGTTAGGGTTTTCAAGATAGAAATAGATTTATATTTGGTACAGATTCAACAAAATCAATGTAAATTAGGTAAAAATAATATTACATATCTTTTTCGAGCCTTGAGGAACAGTTTTGTACATATTACAGAACATCATTTTGTTGATATTGAATTATCTGCAAAAAAAAATGATTTGAATTATTAGGTTATTTCTTTACAACATAAAATTTGAGATTCAAATGAATTAGATAATCACATATATAGATATACCTAATTGTTGATTCTACCACCAAAACAAACGACGGGCCTCCACAGGTGGTGGATCGGGATCCTCAATCCTATATATCTGCATATCAATATGATATGTTTGTCGGACCCAATCCTGAAATTGATCCCACGACATAGTGTATTGATACATCGTATGTCATTGGTGCATCAATGTGATGATGGTTGTAAGTTGATCGTCATGAATTATACGTGTTCGAGGTGGCTCCTGAGGCATATGTTGGTGAATGAAGGAGCTTCTACTTTTGCTATTGACCTGTTGCTCTGTATCATATTGTTGATGGGAGAAGAATGGCCAACTATCACTAGACTGTTATTGGCCGTAAGATTCTTCATAATACGATGACTATGAATACGATGAGCTTTGTTCTGTGTAAACATCTTGTAGGCTCTATCGCATATGCTCAAATTCATCCACTGCCTTCTCCTTCTCCTTCCCTTTTCCCTTCCTCGTATAAACATGACTAGTACCTTGTCGAACTCCGTGATCTGTGTCTTGTGTGGCATGTGTAAAATACTGCTCCTCGGTCTATGCACCACCCTTGACTTGTGTAGTCGATATATACGACTCCCCAGCATCACCACCATTATCGGTTGAGGAACTGTTATCCGTGTTTGTATCATGTCCTTGGATTGATTGTGAAGGTGCTTCATCACCTGACTCTATTCTTTCTAACGTGGCGGATGCTACTACCTTCCCCTTTGTCTTTGCCTTTGCACGCTGAGCGGATGACTACGACAATTGGGTGTCTGATGTTGAATGACTACTTCTGCCATGTTCTGACTGAGGGGGATCTTCCACCTGTTGCGGATGTGCTTCTTCTTCTATTGCCTCGATAATAAAACACGAAGGGTGTTGAGGATCTCCTGCCTCATCAAGTAGAGGATCCTCTTGGTTCTCCGCTGCTTCGACCCACTCTAACATCGGCTCAGAATCTTCGTTGTAGAGTTGGAGGTCAATGGGTTCAACATCAAGTTCCTCTGGCTCCTTCTTATCAAGCTCAGCATATCGCAACTTTAGCCGCATGTTATAATGAACATATACTAGTTTCTCTAACCGTCTAGATGAGAGTCTGTTGTGTACCTTCGTATGAATCAATGCAAATGTTGATCAATTACGTTCGCAACCACTAGACGTTGTCGTCTGTGAAAGTACACGAATGGCAACCTTGCTTAGATGTGGTGCGTCACCTCCAAATTGTATTCTCCACTCGACTGCAAAAAGATATAAATAGGACTTTATTAGTATAACAAATAATTGACATCAAATATAATTGACAATCAATATGTGTAATTTATTATTACTAGGATCAATAGTGTACCGACTCGATACAGCTACAACATCAGAGAATGAACCAATTGTGTCTCGGAAATATCGACTCTCCGTAAGAGCCTTGGTTGCATCAATAGCGCTTGGCAAGATTCGATATACAACATTTCTTAGTGCAATTAGTGAATCATTATGTGTTCCGAGGGCATACCGATATTAAATTGTCGGGTTTAGATAATATGCTGCAAGATATAATTTTGTTAGTATAATTTTTAATATATAAAAAATTATAAATTAAATTATTTTAAATATGAATTTACCTGTATTATGGATATCTTTATCTATATGAGCTTCAGCGCGACGATCAATAATTTGTATATATTGGTCAGCTTTAAGATCATTTCTGAATGCTTTTCTGACCTCTTCTCTTGCTGACTTTAGCATATATTTAAGATACGACATCTGTGGGCACTTTTCTATATCAACCTTACGGAGAACAACATAAAGTGGTCAATAGTTTTTATGATTTCAGCCACGGTCTCCCAAAATCTAGAGGAAAGAATGACTTTTTCCATCTTCTTTCCATCGCTCGATTTCAAATATCTGAAATCAGACCACTCTTGTGAGGTGACCATTGCCTTTAAGCCATTCCTCTTTTGCTGTAGTGACTTTAATGCAATGAAATTAGTAGCAAACCGGGTGATTCCGGGTCGAAGTATCTCACCATTTACGTACTTTTGCATTAAGCCGTGGACCCAATGATGATTATATACAAACTTTATTATTGATTGTGCTCGAGTTATACACTTCTTTACCGTGTCCAACTCACCAAATCTTTCAGCATTAGATCTATGCAATGAGCTGCACATAGAGTCCAAAATAATGTTTATCTTTTTTCCATTAATTGCATACTAGCTTTCTTAAAATTTGCTCCATTGTCAGTTATTATTTGCACAATATACTGTGGTCCAATCTCCTCTACAACACTATCCATCAAACTCTCAATATAGTTTGCATCTTGGATCTTATCGGAAGCATTGACTGACTTGTGAAACACTATTCTTCTATTGTAATAAATTAGAAAGTTGATGATACTTATTCTTGTTGGCCCTGTCCAACTGTCGCATATCAATGTTACCCCATATTCATCTCATTGTCTCTTGAATGATTTGATCCAATCCTTTAGTTCAGCCACCTCTTCATCTAAATACATACCGTGAATCTCCTTTGGTTTTGGAGGTTGGATCCTTACCTGACTTTTGAATGGAGGACACCATGCTTTGATAATATGGACCTTTTGTTGTGTTTGCTGGAATTCTGTGAAAGTTGAACCATTTCGAAATTGCCTTCCCAATATCTCATTTTTTTCCTTTTGTATATGCATCATCAATCCGTATTTATTTTGCTGTTTATGGAGGATAGACTAGCGGATCGATATCAATAACATCTGGTGCAGATCTCCTGCCAAGACCTCTCATCAAACCACGAAGTCCACCATGTCGCATGCTACTAGTTCGGCTTAATTGAGTCGGAGCTGTTGGTTGCCTCATGCTAGCCGACTTTGTATTCCACTGCCACCGCCACGTTCCCATTGTGAGTCAATTCGTCGATGCCTCATTGCTTCATCAGTCATAAACTGATCCTCTAATGATGCACAAATTCCAGCTATGAGAACTGGGTCGACATCATCACCACGACCCTCATACTGATCATAAACTGGTTGTTGCACAGCCCTACAATATTCTTCCTCGGCTATTGTCTTCTTTTTTAATGCGTCTTATTTTGCTTCTTGAAGCTTGCATTGAAATAGTTTACGGATTTCTGTAGGAACTTTATTACATTTTGTAACATCGGGATACCTGCCGGTCAAATGCATTTTCACCCGAGTTATTCCTCCACACTTACCAATGTAGTCACAATAGATACATTGCCAATGATGGCGGTTCTCATTTAACTTTCGGGCATGAACCCATGCATCATCTTGTGGCACTTCATTTGGTGTCATGTTCCTACTATATTTAAATTACATAAGTCATAAACATGTTGAATTGATCTAATATTGATAAAATATTAATTGGGAATAGGAAGTTTGTGTATAATCAACAAATAAAGAGACAAAACAACTTGGCATTTGAATTATACATATGTGTCTATTTGATGATCTAATGAAATCAAAATGAACTAATTTACAATTGGAGCAAGCACAAAATGAGAACAAATTCTACAATGCAACATATAAAGTGTCCTATCGAGCAAAGTATCAACACTGCAAGCATGAGACATATTTACCAGTTGGATTCAGAGATAGCAAAATATCAAATTACCATCAGATCTGAATGGATGTAATTCCAAACAAGTTTGGAGGTGAACAAGTGGATCAAAAGAAATAGATGGAACTGGGTAAATTGCAAGGACACTATTGTCTATATTTATACAAATTTACGTGCAGCTTCAGAACCTTTGGCACCACTACTCCCTTTTCGATAAAGCTACTGGAAATTGAAAGAAAGATAAGCTTACTGTAAGCTGAAAGAAGGATAAGCTACTGGGCATAGGCATCCTCACTGAAAGAAGGATCAAAGTCTGGTAGCCAGCCGGCATAGGCAGAAGTTTTGGTGTTTTAACATAAACCAAGGTTTCAAGTATTAGTCAGAAAAAAAAAACATAGCAACTAGTATTTATTGGTTTAATCAAAGACTAGTAACAAATCATATAGTTCGGTGATAATCAAATTTCCACAAGGAACAAAACATAGGAAACTATATTGCATATAAGGGAGCTAGCATATCCATCGCTACAAATAACAAACCAAGCTAAGATAAGATTAGATACTTACCTC
Source organism: Ensete glaucum (assembly GCA_021527575.1). Lineage (NCBI taxonomy): Eukaryota > Viridiplantae > Streptophyta > Magnoliopsida > Zingiberales > Musaceae > Ensete > Ensete glaucum. The sequence continues at coordinate 40,465,053 of CM038551.1, read as the reverse complement.
TTGATTGCAAACTCCTCTCTTAATCTTTGTAAATTTATCTCGATTCAATCCACAAATTTAGAAGAGTTGAAATGTTGAGAAGGTTTGGAATATGAGAAAGAGTGAGAGTGTGAAGTGAAATGAGAGAAGGGTGGGTTTAAATAGAGTTAGGAAGGGTTTTTCGACCGTTACAGACTCGACCATTATAGGGTCTGTAATGGTCGAGTTTGACCTTTTATAGGGTCTGTAACGGTCGAGTTCAACCATTACAGGGATTGTAACGGTCGATTTTGACTGTTACATGGTCTGTAATGGTCGGATCTCCGGCTTTAGGCCCTCAATAAAAGTATCTAAAAGTTGTTTCTCAGACCAATTCTCAATTTGGTTAGATAAACACTCAAACCTTGTTTAGTATTCTTGTATTGTAGAGGTTTGATGAATCTTTGCCAATTGTCCGTTGATGTTGTCGAAATCGGTCGGACCGAAGCGGTTTAGAAGTCCTTCCTTGAACCGCTGCCAAGAGAGTCCTCAATGGGTGTGTTCAAACCAATTGAACCACTGAATAGCATCTCCCTCGAGGTGTATGGCAGCGATCTCCACCCGTGTAGCGTCGGCGATTCGGTAGAACCGAAAATAGCACTCCGCACGTGATATCCATCCAATCGGGTCTCCTTCTTCCCATCTTGGGAAGTCAACCTTCATGCGTGGATTGTTGGGATCAGAGGTGATGTGTCCATGCTCTTGAGGATCGTCTCGCCGATCTGAAGTCTCTCCATGGTGAGACTTCCTCGGGCTTGATGGTCGGCCAATGCTGAATTTGGCGAATAAGGATTGCATCTTCTCCTCCATGCGGCTTTTAAAGGCTTCAAACTTGGCGTTGATGGCCTCCTCTGATGCCATGGTGTATGCCTCTATATCTGTAATATTAAGATCTTTCTTTTGTTGTCAGGTTAGTGGCATGAGAATTTTGGAGAAGGGGTGGCCAGTTGGAAGGTGAATCGGTTTGGGTGGGAGTAGGCTGCGGTTTAGGGCTGATTTGGGTGGCTGTTTGGTTTCGGTTTATGGAAGGGTTTTGAAGGGTTTTTGGTGAGTATGGTAGGGTTTGGTGATGAGGAAAAGAGTCTGAAATCCCACAAGAAACAGTACTCAAATCCGATAGAATTCGACGAAAAAAAGTGCTGCGATGTGCAATCCTGCCGAACAGATTTTACATCAGAGAAATGATGACTTCTCGACGTAATTTCTAGAAGAAAGTTCAAGGAAATTATGCAGAAACCCTTGGTCTAGATGTTGGGAATACCAGTAAAAAGTTTTGCGTAATTTTGGCAGCATAACAGCAGGGAAATAGGGCAAAAGTCGAAAGTAGATCCTTCATCGTAAAAATTCCAGAACTGCGTGCTGGTGAAAGATTGCACAAGAAAACCGGTTTCAGAAGGAATTTTTTCGAGAAATCAATCCCAAATGAAAGCCAAGTTGATTGGGGCTCCTCCTCCATGGCTTCATCTTCGGGTTCAAGACTTTCTTCAAATGGTCAATATCCTCATCTTCTACTAGTTCTATCACAAGAAGCCGCCCCTTTTTGTAGCGATGTTCGCGGATCCAAGGTTCGTCGTAGTGCCAACACAATCCTTTAGCTGATCGCTCCCGAAGTTCGTCTCTTGTCAATTTTTTTGGTGCAGGGGCTCGGATGACAGTAGAGGGGGCTGAAGGTTTCGGCATGGCTAGTCGGGAAGTGACCCTTGTCCTTCGTGGTTCAGTCAATCACAAGTTTGGTTAGATAATCGCTCAAACCTTGTTTGGTACTCCTGTATTGTAGCGGTTTGCTGAATCTTCGCCAATTTTCCATTAATACTTTCATAGTCGGTCGGTCCAAAGTGATTCAATAATCCCTCCTTGAATTGCCGCCAAGAGGGACCTCCGTGGGTATGCTCGAACCAATTGAACCACCGAATAGTGTCTCCTTCGAGATGGATGGCAGCAATCTCCACCATGGCAGTGTCGGTGGTTCGGTAAAATCGAAAATAGTGCTCCGCGCGTGAGATCCATCCGATTAGGTCTCCTTCTTCCCATCTAGGGAAGTCTACTCTCATGCGTGGATTACATGGATCAGTGATGATGCAACCTCGCTCTTGGGATCATCTTTCCGATCTGAGGTTTCTCCTTGTTGTGATTTCTTTGGGCTCGGTGGTCGGCCCATGTTGAATTCGGCGAAGAGGGACCGAATCTTCTCATCTATGCGGTTCTCAAAGACTTCAAACTTAGCATTAATAGCCTCTTTAGATGCCATGGTATAGGCCTCTAGATCTGTGATGTTGAGGTCTTTCTTCTGTTGTCGGGTTAATGGCATGAGAATTTTTCAGAGAAAAGGTGGCCGGTAGGGTAGGTGGATTGGTGGAGATGAAGGCTGCAGTTAGGACTGGCTTTAGAGGATGATTGGGATCAGTTTAGGGTGCGGTTTGGTGGGGTTCTTGGGTGGTGATGGTAGGGTTTGAAGGTGAGAGGAAGAGAGTCCAAAAAACCGAAAGAGATAGCAACCAAATCTGATGGAAATCAACGAAGAAAGTGCTGCGTACGTGCTGTCCTACCAAACAGAATTTGCGTCAAAGAAACAATGAATTCTCGATGTGAATTCCAGAGGAAAATCCGAGGGAAATATGCAGAAATTGTCAACAAATCCTCGGTTCAGATGTGACCAATATCAGCAAATAGGTTCAACAAAATTTTGGCAACGTAACGGTAGGAAAATAGGTGAAAAGATGGAAGGCAGATTCTTCGTCGTAAAATTCTAGCAACACGTGATGAGAAATTGCAGCCCAAAAAGTCCGATTTCAGAAAGGATTTTTTCTAGAGATCAATCTTAGATGAGAGCTAAGATGATTTATGAAATTATATAAAAGTTTCGGCCAAAATAGATAAGCAATAGTTCAGTTTCAAGAAGCAACAGTTGGCTGAAATTTTTCTGCAGTATTTCCCCTTTGCAACGATGATCGCGTTTGTGATCGTAGAATTTTGCAGCGGAGAAAATATGAGAAAACTTCTTCAACGTGTAAGGCAAAGGGATTACAGTAGTAAATAGGCGTGGGTGATGAAATTATACCAGATCTCTAGTTCAAACGCAAGGGGCAGCAATAGATTGATTTGACCTGCGGCTTGGGGTGGAAGATTGAGGTGCATCTTACAGCAATTATGGGAATTGCTTGGATGGGTGGAGGCGGCAGAGATGGCAGTAGGGACAGCAGGAACGCGAACCCTAGAAGGAGCTCTATAGGATTTGATCTTTGAGGGGGATCAACCCTTGGAACGCTAAAGGGGTTCCTCCCTCCTAGGGGTCAGCCACAAGGATGAAATAAAGATGATCTTGCTTGATTAAAAGAGGAGGCTATAAGCTTATATAGGGCTAACAACTCTAACCCTAGGGTGGTGCTGCCTAAGTTACCCTCTTGCCTCTCCTATAGCCGCCCTACCTTCATAGGGATGGGCGGTGGCTATGATGGCACTAAGGCCTCCTATGCCTACTAGAAACCCTGGCCGACCAACCTAGTAAAGGAGGCGACGACCATTGAGCCCTAAGGCCCCAAATAAACCCTAGCCACCCTTCTTTATAGGATAGAAGTGACTAGGTGTGGTTTTATTATAATCTCACAAAGTTCTTATTGATTACTTCCAGGGTGATTAGGACTCAACCCTGCTGGAGTCCTATCACGGGGGCTTCCTCGGCCTCGGCGGCCCTTTCCCTTTGTCAGGCCGAACCTGCGTGGAACCCTCGACGGCGCTTGTCGACCGCTTCGACACCGCAATCTTGCTTTTCTTCTTCAGCGGCTCCTCTCCTTCTGCCCTTTGGTGCTTCTTGGCCCCCGAGGTGGGACGCTCCACGGTTAAGGCCGGGGGAACATTAGGCGCGGGTGGAGCAACGACATAGCTTGCAGTGCCACTGGCTGACTTCATCTTCGCCAGGTTAAACATCTCTGCGGCACAAAAGGGAATGGTCAAATCACAAAACCCAACAAAATAAATTGAAAGGCGTGACATACCTCGAGGAGCATGACTGAGCCCCGCCTTGACCAGCCAGGCCTCGGTCATGTCCTTAACAGCTGTAGAAGACGAAAGGATCCCCAAGAGAATCCCAACCAGTTCAGATTCATATCCCGAAAGAACGGGGGCCGGGTGATTCACTAGCTGAGCTGTCCACTCGGGTCGGGAACCTCACCCCTGACTACAAGAAATAAAGAAAAACCTTGCTTTCCAACCTTTGTTGCTGGAAGGCGCCCCTCCTACATGAAATCCACTTCGGGCAGTCGGATAATACCTAGCCTGCCCTCGGCAAAGATAGGAAGTACGCCATAAATAGGTCCTGGGGTGGCGTGACGCCCGACCCATAACATTCCCAGAGGAATGCCACCAGATATTGCCACGAGTTGGGTGCCATCTGTGAAGGAGAAATCTGCCACCTAATGAGATAGGCCTCAATCACTGGGTGGAGCGAAAACCGAAGTCCCGCCTCAAGGGCATCGGTCGACAGACCGAAGCAATTCGCGAACGCGTTATAAGGATGCTACCCGGGAAGAGGAATATGGAGTGAGTTCATATTCCGAGGGAATATGAAAGCGTTCTCGGACCTTGACCAACCGGTGAGCCGTTAAGGTTGAGTCACTATTGTAACACGACTTCATCGCCTCCAAGGCTCCGCAACCTTGGAGTCGACCGGGGTTGCCCTCCTAGACGATAACCCGGGCGACAAATTAAAAGAAGAGCCACGGGAAGACATCCTGACCTGCTCGAGAAACGACCAGGGGAGGAAAAAGAGAAGCCAAAGAAGAACACCAAGAGTCGGAGCCGGAAAAACAGAAGCCGGAGAAGAAGACCGAGGGCCGGAGCCAGAAAAATAAAAGCTGGAGATGAAGACCAGAGCCAAGGAAGCGAATCAGCAAAAGCACAAAACCGTGCTAGCCAGAAGGGGGTTTTATAGCTAAACCCCACCACTACTCTGACACTTCGCCTACGCAAAGCGCGAGATAGCTCACTCTAATGCTTTGGGTATCGTGCACCATGTAAAAAAAAAGGAAGAAAGAGAAAGAGAAGAACGTCGCCCTTATGCAGGAGGCGCGTGATGGAAAGGAGACACGTGGCTCGCTAGCCTCATGACACGTGCCCGGGAAATCCTAAAATTGGGCGGCAGATCGCCCAAGCATCGAGGAAATCAGGGTGTCAGGATAAAAATCTAACCTAACATCCCCAGTTGTGTGACTTGTCTGATAGGACGGGCTTTCAGTCTCAACCAACGGGTTTCCAATCCCGAACATGATCTAAGCAGGCTTTCGGTCCCGACCAGGGGCTCTTCGTGCCGACCAGACGTAATAGACTCAGTTTTGACACCCTATAGTTTCGACCGCCTTGGTGGAGTTAAGCTTGACCAACTCGAGTCACCCCCATCTAAGGTGCGATGGCTCCAGACACTCCGACGACGTTCAGTAACGGATGCCCCCTAGAGCTCCTCTTCGAGCACCCCTGTGAGGGCTTCCCTCAGGTGGTGGGGGGGGGCGGGGGGGCGGGGAGAGAGAATGATAGGGTAGGAATTGGGCTTATTAATAAGGGCCTATCCACCACAAAACTAGAGCTTGGGGGTGGACACCTCAACGGCCCACGACAGCTACGAGTCACCGTCAACGTGGTGGCTCCTTGACTGCGTCAACTGCCACCTCACCAGCTTAGACATCCCCAACCAAGGATCACGTCGGTGACAGATAGCGCAGGGGGAAGGGAAAAGAAAAACACTCTGGACTACCCTTCTCAAAACTAACTTAGCCATCAGAGGGACCTGGTTGGGCACAAAACCTCCCGACCTAGGTCTGCTTGCAGGTCTCGGGGCTCATCAGCGCATCTTGTCCAGAACCCAAGGAGCCCCGACATCCTGGCATTCGGTCGTCTCTTCAGCTTCCCCAGGCCCTTGATTCCCCTGAGTCGCTCCAGCGCACATAGGCCAACCGTGTCGGATTGACACAGCCGAGGCGCAAGTTCCAGCAACACCAACCAATTCAGAGAACATTGTGATGATTTTTTCTATTACTTTAACTTGGTTGTCAGTTGTGTATAAGGCTTTATGTATTTGAGGACTTCTTTTAGCTCAAAGTTGATGCTTCACCATGCTTATGAATGATCCACATGGGTGCTAAAGTGGGTTCGTTTTTTCTCCAACAATTACCTTGTTAATTCCATTTAATAATATTGATCTCAAATTATCTGAGTACACATTATAGGATTATCGTAAATAGTCTGAAACATCATCTTTTCTCATCTCATTTCATAGGGTTTTGAAAGGGCACTTCATTGCTTCCAAACCGAAAAAATTGAAGATCCAGAGTTTGTTATGTCATCTGAGGATGCACATATTATCAAGTATATAAAAAATCTGAAAGACGTTGCAACATCAGTAACTGCATCATGTTCTGGTATGTGTATTATTTGGCTAGATCTGAACTACTTGAAAGATATTAGCATATTCTTGCTTAACCATCATTAAAACTCCATGAAAATGAAAAAGATGAAAAGTAAATATATGTAATTGAAGTGGCTTTAAGAATATGAAGTTTTATAATACAGTAATACAGAAGCTGGAATGGATACTGTCACCTGTAGCATCAGATTGATATTGTACATGATAAATTTGTGTGTATACTGAATAAAAACAATAAGAGCTAAACAACTGAGCAAGTGCAATTACATTATTGGCATAAGGCATGCCACTAGAATGTATGCCTTAAATCAGTAATTAACTTATACCTCAGTGCAGATGTACAAGCTTATAAAATAATCTTATACCTCTTAGGCCAGATATTCAAGCTTATAAAATTATGCTTGTGATGAACCAGGCCTAAATAGAGGGTGAAACATTGTGTCATGATAAGGTTACTCCTTTGTGGTCTAACATATATGAGTAGGATCAGGCTACATAGATCAATCCTTCTCAAGGCCTGCATTGGCGGGAGCCTTGTACAATAAGCCTTTTCTCTGATTCTGACATGGCAATATAATGAGAAAGATTGAGCAACTTATTGAAGCTCGGGCAAATTCATAGAGGCCACTGACATTTGACCCACTTTACTATGAAGTAGGGAAGAAGGCATGATAATAGTTCAGAAATATGGAGAAAATAGGCCAAGTCAAGGGCCAAGAAAACAATCTTTAATGATCAAATAGGCAATAAGGAGAGCTTTTAGTGTTACCTCATGATGGTGTCAATCAAAGATTCAATAATTAGTGATTACTTACTGTTTCATGAGTTGTATCAATAATATTCATTCTAGTTCTTAATATTCTCTCTAATTTTTCTCTATCTTGGTCATCCTTATATCTCTTCTTTCTACTCCTTTGAGGTGTCTTTTTCCTAGAAGAAACAAGACACTTGATGTGTCGCTTTACATTCTACCAATAATCATAACAGAGCCTTAACATATCATGCAGAAGCTTCTAGAGAAAAGAGAAGGACAAATAAAACAAAACTTTGAAAGAGAAGGGTCTGCCAAGAGTAATTGTTTAAGTTAACAGTATTTAGATTGTATTTCTTGCAAATTGAATTTTTTGATCTAGTTACAAAAAAAAAAAGACAGTAGATTTCTTATGGCAAAAAAAAGTTGATCAAATGTGCCTAAGCAACACCTGGACATCAGAGTGATGAATATTAATTTATTGTTGATTAAAGCCAGCATGAGATATAAAAGGAACACACTGACGCAAACACACACCCACACACACACGTGATAATGTAATACGACATCTTGGTCATTGCTTGATGAGGGGCACTCAACCAAAGTATATCATGGATCATAATCAGTTAATTTTTAAAAGGATTATCTTGTCCATTCAAGATTGGTGCCTTGATCAAATACCTAATGTTGTAATTAGATATCTAGAAGAACTTATATATTTTTTAACAATAGTAATTATTACTACAAAAATTTATATTGTCCTGAACCAATCTGAAAACATTAATTTAGGGGTGAAACTGATTCTGTTGGAGAGAGGACCAAAATATGAGAGGGAACCTTGCCTTTGCATTTTTAGGATTATTTGTTTTTTCATTTATTAAAGTAGAGTGCACTATGAGAAAGAAAAAAAAAATAAAAACCCTCTATATTTGAAAAGCGCTATATTAGGGGCTTTTCTAGGGAATTCATCCTATTTTAAACCTTATAATACTACTTTGTGTCCAGGTTATTATTTAATTGCCTTTATGCAATGTACTTGTATATTTAAAATTGACACAAATGGGTGTGTTCCAGTAGAGTGTATATGCTTCTATGACTCTGCAGTCATATAGTTCTACTTTTCATAGAACTTCCTGTGGATATGAAGTGGGTAGCTTTAGCTTAATGTCTTAAATTTCTAGCTGGTTTTGCAGCTACTAAAACTTTAGGTGAAAGATCTCTGTGCTAATATCTGAATTTTGGGGCAAACCAGTTCAGATGCAGTCTGCAGAATATTTGAAAAGAAAAGGCACAGAAGAAAATGTATGCATTTTGTACTCACGTAGGACAAATCATGTAGCCAGTTCAATGTTCAGATGTGGTATAAAGAAAAGGAACATGCAAAAGCTGCAAAGAAGTCAAGGTCTTCTGAAGGAAATAGGCTTAACTGATAAAAAGTTTTGATTGCTTTTACAAGCAAAGTTCTGAAGCTCAACATCAGTGTGTTTGGACAAACATTTTGCATGTTTTCAGTAGAATTTGATAAAAAATTCTTTGCACTGTAAAGGCATTTAATTCTAGGTTAAATTGGTCATAAATCATTAGGAGTTGGATGGCATATGTTCTGACCTCATATTAGTTGTTTGTCTTTGCTTTCTGGACTTCATTGCTGTTGAAATTTTGACACTGTACTACAGTCTGTATTCTTGTTTGAAGATTCACGAAGGGACCAAGTTGCTGTGTTTTCTGGACTCCGTTGGGGAAGTAGTACTTACTGAGAGTTTTATTGTGATCGAGTCTATTCCCTTGGGATTGCCATTGTATTGCATTTGCTAGTAAGATGGATGCCTTGGTGATATTACTGTAGTGGTATTTGTCATGAAGCATTTAGATTTACTCAATCTACATGTTGTTGCAGTGTATCTAATCCTCTTGAAGTCAGAGTAGGCATCATATATGTATGTTGATAATCTTAGCCGTTGCAGCTAATTACTGGACTCATCTATGACTGTGGCCTACATTTTCCGCTTGCTACATGCCGAGGCTCTAATGATATATAAGGGTGGTAATTTGTTGCATTTTTTTTATGATAAATGATCCACTCTGATCCTCTGGTAGATCTTTATATAGCAGCGGATCAGATCGCTGAATTGTGCAAACTTATGCTGTGGAGCTCTCAATTTCCTGTTGATGTTAGTGATTGAGATTGAACCGATTGATGGTTAGTATCATATGGATTTCTATTTTGGACTAAGTATCATATGGATTTCTGCTTTGGATTTAGTATCATATGGATTTCTATTTTGGACTTGTGCCACCCCAGGAAGCAATTTCTATTTCATTGGCTGTTCAAAAATTTCAAAGACCCATTCCTTTTATGTGTTTCTCCTTATAATTACTGCATTCAGAATTTTACCTCCCCTCTTTACCTAACCTCCATAGGGATTTTGGTTTTGCTTTGTCACAAAAAAAGAGGTGGGGGGATGTGGGTGCGGGGTGATGATGTTTGCTTCAGGCTCATCCTGACTCATAAATCATACCAAGTTAGTTTAGTTGATGAAGAAGTTTATCTCGGTTCAGAATTGAGGTTTTGATTCAGTCAAATTTGAAATCAGAATCGAACCGACTCCAAATGGTTCTGATTTCGAACTGGAATCGTCTATTTTAATATTAAATTTTAATATTTATTTTCTTAGAATGCTCCTCCAATTAAATATTCATTAAGTCGTTAGAAGGGACACATTCATCATTTTTTTTTAATCTTTTTTGATCAGTTCAAAACTGAATCATCATATTTGGATCACGATTTGATTTGATACTCTCAAACCATTGGCTCGATTCGATTTTGATTCGGTTTCGGTTCAAAGCGAATCATGGTTAGATGATTGATTATGAAGTCCTAGAATTTAATCTTTTATGTTTACCATATATAATTTGTAGAAAAATAAAAGGAATTTTTAAAGTATTATGCTGATGATTATTCTGCAGTAGTTTGTCCTGTTGAGAATCTCTCGGATTGATATCGCACAAAGAAAGGATCAATAGAACGCTAATATATATGTGCCTTCTATTCTTCATTCCAACGCTAATGTATTAAAGAGAATATGGGCACGTATAGTGTGATACCTTAGGGTAACACTTTTCTTTCCTACAAGCACGCCATCCTTGCAGCTAACTTCGTTCTTTTTTATAAATGACTTTTGTGGAATTTAATCGCAGAACCGAGATGATGATTTATATAAGTTGAGAAGGCAATCTAGTTGATAGACCTCATATTCTAAGTCCAAGGGAGTCTGGTACGTAAATCTAAAACAATAAAAAGAATACACAATAGCATCCTTTTTTTTTATCCTCAACTCTTTTAACCCATGACAAAAAATATATTTATTAATGTTATGAATGTTGTTTATCATGAAACTGATTGCAAATTATCAGCCAAATTTGATCATGAAAAACAGTTAGTGTCACTATACGGATCTGTCGCTGTCATCAAATTTCCTGCAATGCAATATGGCTAATGTAAGAAGGTCATACATATTATAATGTAGTTGCAATGCATCTTAGCTCTCCTTTGATTTTAATTAATCACATCCTAAATACTAAGAAAACCTTATCATGATCGCTAAACTAAATTATTCGAGCCTCATTGGAGAATGATGACGTCCAAAGAAGATTTATGTAGACTCTTCCAAAATAGAAAATTAATTATTTTATACTTAGATTATGATGAAAATGATATCGAAATGGAATAATCATTCATGGTGCATAGGTCGCGGGAAAACTAATGGATTACAGTAATCCATTTCGTCTGTTATGAGATTTATATTTATGCTACAATCTAATTAGTTCATTCGAACGAAGAATTTGGGGAGGATCAATGTGCATAAGTCACATAAATCAATTGAAATATTACTCCTGGGGGGCGGGGGAGGATGAAACCTTTTTGTTTATTCTCATGTCAAAAGTCTTCCTTAAGAGTTGTGATCTCCATCCTGTATAAATAGCCCCGCGCCCCGCCCCGCCCCGCTCCCACCCTCTTCCTCAACCTTTCCTCGAACGAACCCTTGGCAGCTTCTATAACTCAGCTGAGCAAGTCTCCACCTGCTTCATCTTCCTTCCCCCTCTCCCTATTTTGACTTGCACCATGATTTCTTACCCAGCTTGTAGCTTGAGGATGACAAAAGTATGGAAGCGTCCATAAAGCTCAGGAGGGATAGCGCCATTGATGACAATGAAAGACCTGGGATTACTCTTGCCATCTACTGCGCTATCTATCCTGAGTTCCATGGGCTCTTCCTGCTCTCACAAGCATTCCATATGTCGGATCTCTTCTCATCTTGCTTCTTCCTTCTCCCCTCGGTCTACTCTGCAACTTCCACTTGTTGATTCTGTTGTAGTGAATCTCTACCCCTTTTTTGTTTCTCAGTTTTTCTGTTCTGGTCTCATACTTTCTTATTAATTCATCCTCATTATTGCTGCTGTTATTAAATTTTGGGGGCTACGATCCATTTTCTCATTTGTGAAACTTCAGAGTTATGGCAGCAGAGCATGTCAGTCTCTGTTCTTCATTGCAAGGTACCAAGCTAACCCTTTTTATCTTCTTTTGGGATGAATGTAGCAAGCTAGCTCAGGTATTATGCAGAAGACATATTATATTCCATCAGTACTGGTAACTATTTCCTTCGTGATGCTCCATTTATTGTCCCCATAAATTCTTCACCTAATTCCTGATACGAAAATAATTAATGCAAGGCACGACCAGAAACTTTATCCTATTGACTCTTACACAGTTAAGTTGCAGCTTTTCCATGGTTTAGCCCCCTTCAGGTACTCGAGATGTTGGGATTAGACTTGGTTACATATATGTGCATATTTGATCTAATGTAGTGATTGGACTTGTACTCTGTCAGTCACGGACACAGCATTTTTTTCATCGCGTAATCCACCCATATACCGATGAAGTTGTGGTTCGGTTGTTTATATTTTGTTCATGTCAGTCACATAAAAAAAAAGAGAAAAATCATACACCAATAACATAAGTTGGTGCAACTCAAAAAGTGTGCGTGCAGTAAGTTACTGTTTACAGATCCAAGAACAGGCATATCAGAATAAGGAACAAAAAAAAACAAAAAAAAGCCACAAGCCTTGTTGCTGGGATTGATGAGGAGGTTGCAAATTGCAATTGATATCAGCACAGTGGATGGCAGCCATTAAATGATGGGCCACAAATGTCTGCACAAAGGCAGATAGCTGTGCTATCTCCTGCTGCATAAACCCTGTGAACTTGGCAGACCTGCCATCCTTTTATTGTCATCACATGGATCCCAATGGGTCAGGGCACTGCTAACATACCAATATTCTGTGGCAACAACTGTCACAAAACGCTATAAAACTCGAAGTCCTGGTTGCAGAGCAGGCTCTGCATTCCTGAAAGATACATAAAGCAGCATCTCCATGTGAGCAGAGAGATGGCCAAGCATGTACCTGAAACATGCAAGATATGGAGTAGCATCAAGGTGGTGGTGGTGCCGTCCCATTGCTTCTTTGATACCTCTGCATGATGCTGCAACATAATTGCTCCCAGGTCCATTTTAGGGTCTTGTTATTCATAACATCGATTAAGAGCTCATGTGGTGCTTATCTCAGATGATGAGAGGAAGCATCCTCTTATATCTGCTTCTGTGCTGTGTTTGTTTCTTTCTGAACACTGGATTGTTTGTCCACATACTAGCAACCTCTTGTTTTGTTCAGTCAATTCTCTGCAGAAATCCATGTGTTTCTCCATAGCCGAGCTCTTGTTTTGTTCAGTAATTTGTCTGAAGAAGTCCATGTGCTTCTCCATAGTCAAGTTGGTCACTGCTATTTGGTGGATGCAGATTATTGTTACACAGTATGAGACAACATAACACATAAAGAAGCAACAAAAGAAAAAAAAAAAGGTCAAACGTTAAGAGGGTTTCTCTTGGTAGCAGAATCCATTTTCCAGTAGCTACGAATAAATTAAACACCAATCTCTGATTTTGCCACAAAAGTTCACATTATAGTGGAATTACCAAGAATGGAATCCATGACCCCTAAGTAAGTAACCACTCATAATAGGTGCTCAACTGAAATCTGGAGGCAGTCTCATTGTGGTCACAATTCTTATTGACTGTGGGAATCAGTGAGCTTATTAATTTTTCTTTCCACATGTAATAATCTTACGCTCGTGAAACAATGGAATGCTCATTGAAGAGCTTATTAATATTTTGAGAGAGAGAGAGAGAGAGAGAGAGAGAGAGAGAGGAACCCGAAGGTTGCAAATAGTAAGAGATTAGTTGATTGCTACTGTAAAGCTTCAGGAATTACATGCTGGAAATTCATAATTAATGAGCTATTCATTCATGTAATTTTGAGATTAAAATTTTTGATTATATGGTGCAAACCATGTTTGATCCAAGTTATTGAGGTACTTGGATTAGGATACTAGGTCATCAACCTTCATCAAATGAAATCACTTGTAGTTGACTTCTCGCCATCATTTTGAAACTTCCAATGTGAACTTCATGACACACTAGGAGACTGACATGAGGAGCATCACTGGCGAAGTCACGAGAATTGATGTGGGTAGTAATGAGTTGGTGGTCTTTATAAGCCCTCATGTTTATGACCTTCCTCTTGTCATGCATTACATACGGTGTTTGTCTAAAAGTTCCTTAAATCAATTATCACTAAAAAATTAAGCCAATTTTTTCACCGAACCCTACCTTTTCATTATATGGATTTTAATTTTTTATAGATATACCTATTGAAATAGTTTGCTGTAGAAATTGGAATTATGGTTTTTATTTTTCTTCCAGAGAGAGTATGAGCACAGCCTAATATCATGATGTCATCAGAAGAAACTCCTATTTTTTTTCTTCTTCATGTTTCTTCTACGTAATCTCCTAATTGATGTAACTCAATAGAAGAAAAGATTCAAAAACAAAAATAAAAGAATTGACTATTGATTCCCTTTCTAGAATGCTAAAGGAACTTGAGTTATTACTAGAATGCAATGTCTCATTAGGATTTTTTTTTTTTTTTTTTGTAGAACTATTGATTGATATGTTCAGAAAACGGCTACTTACTTTTTTTTCCCTTTAATTAATTGTTGACTTATTCTAAGTGTGAGAAATACTATGACAAGTTTAAAATGCAATGCTGTTATCAAGTTAACTAAATCAATATTTATTTTATCAATTAAATAAATTCAAAATTAATTATTTTAGCAATTATTATAATATCTTTTTATATTTAATAATGTACCTTTTAGCCAACTATAGTTTTGCAACCAGAAACAAGAAAATATCCTTATTCTATCAACAATATCCATTTTATCTTTTTTCGGGGAAGGGTGACAGAGGAGCAGGAAGGGAGGAGACAACCAGAAAGGAGGGGGGAGGAGGATGGTGAAGAGGGCTGGATAAGCAACATGGGAGGAGGATAGGGAAGGGATGAGAAGTGACGGTTGGGAAGGAGAGAAAAGGGAGGAGGTGATGGAGAAGTACGGATAAAAGAAGAGGAAGGGAGGAGATGCGAGTGATAAGGAATATTTTAGCATCATCCACGTAGGACCAATTAGCTGTCAACATGGAGCCGATGTAGTATGGCCCAACATGCATAAAATGAATGATCTAGCTAGCAAATAGCACATAACTACATCTGCATAGCCCTCGGGATTGATAGGATTCCAGCAAGATTGAGTCCTAATCTTCCTAAAAGTAGTCAATAAAATCCTACTAGATTATAATAAAGTCATTTCTATCTTATAAAAGAGTATCGCTAGGGTTTAGATTAGCCCTTAAGGCTTAGCAGCCATCGCCCCTCTTACTGGGTTGGTAGGCTAGGGTTTCCCCCTACTTAGGTCAGCTATAGAGCCAACCTAGCCGCCACCTATTCCCTCTAAGATAGGTAGGCTATAGAAGGGGTTAAAAGATAATTTTAGTTAGACAAGCACCCCTTAGGACTAGGGTTTGAAGTCCTAAATAAGTATATAGCCTCCACATCTTTTTATTAAATAATTATCAATTTTATTTCAGCCCTGTACTGAGTCTAGGAGGGAGGAACCCCTACAGCATTTCAAGGTTTGATCCCCCTCGAGGATTAAAATCTATAGAGCTCCTTTTGGGGTTCTATCATCTGGTATCAAAGTAATGATCTTGCTGCCCCTGTAGTCATCTCAGCCACCTCCACCTTCCCAAGCAATTCATACAATTGCTGCGACACACGCCTCTACCTTCCACCCTAGCCGTAGATCAAATCAATCTGTCGTTGCCCCCTGTATTTGATCTAAAAATCTGATATATTTTTATCATCCATGCTTCTTCAATATTGTAAGATTCCTTACTTTACACATTGAAGATTTTTTTTCAAATTTTATCCGCTATAAATTTCATTCATCGCAAACGTTATCATCGTTGCAAAGGCAAAATGCTGTAGAAATTTTTAGCCGATTGTTGCTTCTTGAAACTGAACTTTTAATTATTCTTTTTGGCTAAAACTTTTATACAATTTCATAGATTATCTTAGCTTTTATCTAAGACTAATTTCGTGAAAAAACTCCTTCTGGATCTGGACTTATAGTACTGTGATTCTTCATTGCATAGTACTAAAATTTTACAATGCAGAATCTGCCTTCCGTTTATTGGCCTCTCGAAACTGAACTTTTATTTATCTTTCTTGGCCAAAATTTTTATATAATTTCAAAGATCATTTGAAATTGATTTCTGAAAAAAATTTCTTTGGGAACTGATTTTCTTGTGCAATCTTTCACTATTATGCAGTTCTAAAATTTTTATGATGAAGGATCTAACTTTCGTCTTTTGCCTTATTTTCCTACTATTATACTATCAAAATTTTGCCAAACTTTTTATCGAAGTTACCAACATCTTAACTAAGATTTCTGCATAATTTCTTTAAACTTTCCTCTGGAATTTATATTGAGAAGTCATCATTTCTCCAACGTAAAATCTGCTCGGCAGGACAGCACATCGCAACACCTTTTTTTACCGAATTCTATCAGATTTAGTGCTATTTTTTGTGGGATTTCAGACTCTCTTTTTCTTATCTCTAAACCCTACTATCTTCACCAAAAACCCCTCTAAATCTTACCCTAAACCAAACTAAAATAGCCACCTAAATCAGCCCTAACCATAACCTACTTCCTTACCAATCCACTTACCTTTTCAACCAACTTTCCTTACCAATATACCTATCTTTACTACCATCTATCCCAGATCTAAAATCTATTTCCCTAACCTTCATCTACTACTATCACAGAACCATACCAATTCGCAGCCTAAACTCCACAAAATCATAGCCCCAAATCGTACCTAAAACAGTCATAAATCGCACCTAAAAACTGAAGCCTTCGGTCCACCAACCTTTCAGCTACCCAATCTCACTTATCCCTTCAATCATAGGATGCATCTTTTGCTACCCAATGCTGCCAATAACGACCTCTTACTGCCATCCTCCTTGATCGTAGCCAGCAATGATCCTTGCGGCAAAAAGCTACCAGCAGCAATCTTTCGCTACAATCTGTTTACATCGCAGCCCGAAATAATTATTTACTGCCAACTATCTTGATCACGACTAGCAACAAATTGAACACAATAGCAGTCGTTTTTCACTCTATACTGCTGTTGCCCTCCTCCACAACAACTGTGTATATCGTTGCCACGTCTTCCTCCTATTGTAGCCACACCCTTGCTACAATCGATGTCACCTGCAGCCATGAAGTTGCACCGTAGTCGCAGCCGACGTTGCTGTTACCCTCTTCTTCCTCTACCATCGCTGCTACCTTCCGACTCAGATCTCTTGGCTATCATCTTCTGACAAATATCAGCCACCTAAAAAATCATAGCTTCAATGACATTGTAGCGTCAACATTACAGCATCACCGAAGGATCGCAGCTAATGTTATTGCTGCCATTTTCTTCCTCCATCATTGCTGCTACCCTTGGCTGCCATCCTCCACTTAGAGACTTCACCATTGTAGTCCTGACATTACTGCCATTGTTGCCTTCAACCTGAAGATTGTAGCTACACTATTTAATCAGTTTGATTTGATAAGTTGAAGATTCTTACGTCATGACATCGGTGGGCTTATTCGAAGCCAAATTAGAGGCTCTTGAGACGCATATAGATGTTAAGTTATATGCTATCTTTGAGGAGTTCAGATTGGGCCAATCATCAAGCCCAATAAGATCATAATATGGTGTAAATTTTGATTGTAAAAAGAACCTTAGCGAATAACTAGCGATGATCCGTCAAGCCTCCACCATCCAAGAGTACCAAACCAGGTTTGAAAGGTTATCTAATCAAATTTATGATTGGTCTAAAAAATATATATTGAGGACTTTTATTGAGGGCTTGAAGCTAGAGATTCAGGAAGAAGTTAAAGCCCGACAGCTATACACACTTAAGGCAACCATCTCCTTTGTGCGACATCAAGAGGAGTGATTAAACTATGAAGCTCGGAAGGCTAGAGTTGCTCCTCAACCAATGACACCAAAGCTTTCACCTCCTCCTACTGTCAGCCGACCCCCTTAGCCATTGAAATTAACAAGAGAAGACCTTCATTATGGATCGACAAAGGGCTTATATGGATATTATGATAAACTGTGGAGCCTAGAATATATATATAAAAAGGAGACATTGAAGAATCCAAACTTGAAGATACGACTCTCGAGCTCAAGGAGGAGACACCACAACAAGCCACCCGCACGGTCCCTACCTTAGCCAGCTACACCAACCCGCAAAAAATTGAAGATCGAAGGGTTTCTCGAGTAGCAGTCCGTTATCGTCCTCATCGACGTCGGGAGCACACACAACTTCATGAGCAGTAAAGTTGCTACCCACTTAATGCTCTAAAAGGAAAATTATAATGGGTTCGAAGTCAAGGTAGCTAACATCCAAATTCTGAAGTGTAACCAAAAGTGCCCGCGAGTTAAACTGAGCTTACAGGAATAAGACGTAGTTGCTGATTTTTTCCTACTCCCTCTTGATGATTTTGATATAGTGCTCGACATTGATTGGTTGTCCATAATTGGAGACATTTTCTGAAATTTTTCAAAGCTAACCATGAAATTTTTTAGTAAAGAAAAATAAGTGGTTCTACGAGGGAGCCAAGCGACTATGACCACATTGTAACATTTGGAGAGGTTACGAAAAGAAGAATTCAACAATTTTCTAATTCAAATTCAAGAGTTTTATGAGATTGAAGATAAGAACTCTCTCCCACATCTTGCTGAAATTTTGGATGTCTCCACCAAACCAAGCCGACTATCTCCTTTGAAGCTGTTCGACCCCCCTATGCTGAACTAGTCGAAACTTCTACCAACTGTTGCCCAGCCAAATTGCTTCCTATAACCTCAAAAGGTTGAAGATAAAAAGGGTGCCCAAGAGATGACAGAGACATGGATTGTTTGGCTATACTTCTTTCCCGTTATGACACATCCCTACATCCTTTTCCCCGGATATAGACTACTTCTAAAGTGTTATATCCTGCCGAACTGTCATGGGCTTAGCTGATTTTACCTAAACCGTGCAGCACCCATGCATGTCCATCTGCATAGGTTAGCCATCCCCGATATCTCCTAGGGTCCCTTAAGACTTACAAGAGATAAAACGAGTCAGAAGAAGCAATTTCAACAGGATCCATAAGTAACTGCTCAAGCAAACACCTTATAAAGCTAATATAAATTACACCTATAGACATTACAAACTCTGAAATATTGCATACAAATGATAATGGTCCATTACACCCTGCTGGCGACAGGTGACAGCCCTTGCGGGTGATGCTTATGCCCGTAGGTGCCATCCCTGTGGGTGTCACCGACCTCTGGCCCTAATTAGCCACCCCTTGCGGGTGGCGGCGTCTTCGCCCTGCAGGGGGCTTGGCCATGGTTAGCCACCCTCTTTCCTTGCTGCCTTTACTGTAAAAACGCAACAATAACACGTAGAATGATTCTACGCAAATCAATCTCATCACATATAGTTTAAAACCAATCTTTCGCATAAAAATTGACTCTAATACCACTGTTGGGAAACATCAACAGGTGCATCACATGCGTAGCAGAAATCAAAACAAAAACTGATTTTTCATGCAGATCAAATCATCATGCAAAAGATTAGGAGCGCAAAAAAAATATGAAAAATCAGAAAACTATGATATTCCAGATCCGGATGGATAAGATGAAGGAGGTCAAATGTCCTCCTCTCTAACGGTATCTACATGATAGATATCTATAGCAAAACTCCTCCTATCTGATCTTGTAACTCTTGCACAGAGGGGGGAAGGAGAATAGGAGGTGGTGGTTAAAGCTGCAGCCTATCAACCATAAGTCTCTCCTCCTATTTATAGAGAGCCACCAAAAGACCCTAGAGCTTCTTCCTTAGTAGGTATTAGATCTTCATCCAATTACCCACTAACCTTGCATTATTAGATTTCTATCCAATAATCTCCTTAGGCCTCTAATTAGGCCTTAATCATGGAGCCCATCAGCATAGGGATTCATCTAATGAGAATATGAGCTAATTGGATCTCCATCCAATCCTCTATTCGCTGAAGAATCCACTATTTGTGTGTGACCCTCTAGGCCCGATACCGAGCTAGCTGTGAGTGACTCCTATCATAACTCTTTATGATATAGTAAATTATTATTCTCATAATAATTCACTCGACTCATCGACTATGGACGTACTATGCTACTATGCCATAGTCCCCATATAGTATAGGGGGATCGAATCCATCGGACTTATCTATCTACAGTTACCATATATTTATAATCCCTCATCCAACTAATATAATAGACACTATATATCCGTCATAGTCTCACTCTAATCGGATTCTCCCGGAGAACTCATTCTCTCTCAATCCGAATGCTTGTCTAAGGATTTGTCTGAGCAAGTACATATGAGATATTCCTCTCATGATACCGAGAGTGGATTCGTAAGGTTGGCTACCAATCCCGATAACTAGCTGTACCAGATCTAAAACTTTCAAAACCTGTAAGTTTGACATCAAAGAAAGGAATACTCATACAAGACATCCTTTGCGTCTCAAGTTTAAGGACAACATACACAACTTAGACTATATAATCGCTGTCTGGCATTAGGTATCATTAACCATACAACATTCCATAAGCGGATCAATCAGTGAACTCATTCTCCAATGAGCATCTATACTATATCTTTAGTGTCTACACATAAGTGATTATGAGACCAGCCGTCTCCATCATATCGACGGGTATATAGTACACCGATCTGTCCGGTTATCTCGATATCCCTCTCGAGTAACCTATGACCAGGATTATTTAGGATCTGTGTTTAAAAGTGAATCAATCTTATTATCATGATCTCATCATGATTTGATTCCCATTGCATAGAACCAAGGACATCACAATATATATGCTACAGATAATATCATGTGAATTGAGAAGTCGCTAGACCCTTCTTTTGGTACCCTCTTCAGATGTTATGTTTTGTTCATAGTCACTTGGCTCCCTCGTAGCACCACTTATTTTTGTTTGCTAAATAATTTTATGGTTAACTTTAAAAAATTTTAGAAAACATCTCCTAGTGTGGATGACCAATCAATGCTGAGCACTATATCAAAACTATCGAGAGGGAGGAGGAAAAACTTAGCAACAACGTCTAGCTCCTGTAGGATCAGTTTTACCCACGGGCACTTTTGGTTGCACTTCAAAATTTGGCTGTTAACTACCTTGACTTTGAACCTATTATAATCTTCTTTTTCGAGCATCAAATGGATAACAACCTTGCTGCTTATGAAGTTGTGTGTGCTCCTGGCATTGATGAGGACGAAGATGAACTACTACTTGAGAAACCCTTTGATCTTCAATTTTTAGAGGTTTTGTGTAGCCAACTAAGGTAAGAACCGTGCCGATGGCTGGTTGTGGTGTATCCTTCTCTTTAGGCTCGGGAGTCGTATCTTTAAATTTGGGTTCTTCAGTGGCGCAATCATCAGCAGTGTCTCTTTTTTATATTGGTGTTCTAGGCTCTACAGTTTATCATAATGCCAACATAGGCCCTTTGCCAATCTATCACGAAGCTCTTCTCTTGTTGACCTTTTCGATTGAGGTGGCCAGTTGGTGGTAGATGGGGTCGAGGGTCTCTGTGATGCTGGTCATAAGATGGCTTTGGTCCTCCAAGCATCTTGGTTCAGCCTGTCTTCATGTAGTTGTGCGAAGAAAATGACTACCTTAAGTGTGTACGACTGTCGCGCTTTAACTTCTTCTTGAATCTCTAATTTTAGGCCCTCAATAAAAGTCCTCAATATCTGTTTTTCAAACTAATCATAAGTTTGATTAGATAATCTTTCCAACCTAGTTTGGTACTCTTTAGATAGTGGAGGTTTGACAGATCATCACTATTCTTCCTCAAGGTTCTTGTAATTGATTGGTACTGAAGGTTTATATGCTTTTGGTTGGGATGCGGCTCTTATGCTTTGAGCATCTTGATTGAGGTGTCCTTCTTGAAGTTGTACAAAGGAGATCAATGTCATCGAGATGTAGGGCTATCATGTCTTATCCTTACTTCTTATCTCTGATGGGTTCCTTTTACAATCAGAAGTTGCTCAATGTTGTGATCTTCTTGGGCTTGGTGATCGGCCTAATCTAAACTCCTCAAAGAGAGAGTGTAATTTAGTATCCATATACATCTCGAAAGTCTCAAATTTGGCTTCGAATAAGCCCACCAAAGGTGGAAGGCTACGATTTTCGATTGTAATTTGTGGCTATTCTGGTGCGGATTGGGGTTGTGGCTTTGTAGAGTTTTGGCTATGAATTGGTTTTAGGGTTGTGATAGCAGTAGATAAAGGTTAGAAAAAAGGTTTTTGGATCTAGGATAGACGGTAGCAAAGGTTTGATAGGGATCAGTAAGGGTATGGTGCTGGTTGTATAAGGCTATAATTTTTGGTTGTTTTGTAGCTAATTTGGGTTAGCTGCAGTTTGGTAGGGTTTGGGGCTATGACAGTAGAGAGTAAAGGTTAGAGAAAAATGGTTTTAGATCTGGAAGAGATGGCAGCGAAGGTTTGATAGAATTTAATGAAGTTTGCTACAACATATGTTGCCTTGCAGAAGCAGAGTTGTTATCGAAGAAATAATAATTTCTCAATAAAAATTCTTGCTAAAAATTATGAAATTTAGGGCTGTGGTGTCAAGGGATGAAGATAAGGAAAAAGGAGTTTCAAATATGGAAAAATAGTAGCAAAAACCTGATAGGATTCGACGAAAGATCGTTGTGTACATGCAGTTCTGCCGATAGAATTTACGTCAAAGAAGTAGTGAGTCCTTGATGTAATTTCCAATAGAAAACCTAAGGAAATTATATAGAATTTCAATGATAAAACCTCGGTTCAGATGAGAGTAACGGAGTCCAAAAAATGAAAAAAAGACAACACTTAAATCTGAAAGAATTCGATGGAGAGAGTGTTATAATATGCTATCTTGCTGAACAGATTTTATGTTGGAGAAATAATGAATTCTCAACATAAATCTTAAAAGAAAACCTAAGAAAAATATGCAGAAATCCTTGGTTAGATGTGGCCAATATCAATAAAAAGTTTGACAAAATTTTGATAGAGCAACGATAGGAAAATAGGAAAAGATGGAAGGTAGATTCTTTATCGTTAAATTCTAACAGTACATGATGAAGATTTACAGCACAATAGAATTGATTTCAGAAGGAATTTTTTTTAGAGATCAATCTTAGATGAGGGCTAAGATGATCTATGAAATCATATAAAATTCTTGCCAAAATAGAGAAACATAAAAATGGTTTCAAGAGGTAAACAGATGGTTGAAATTTCTGCAACATTTCATTTTTGCAATAATTATAATGTTTGCGATGCTTGGAACTTATAGCAAAGAAAGTATGGCAAAACCTCTTCATCATGTAGGTTAAAGGAATAGCAGTAGTAATTAGGCAGAGGTAATGAAAACATACCAGTTCTCTAGTTCAAAACGCAGGGAGCAGCAGTAGATTGATCTGATCTATAGCTTAGGTGGAAGTGGAGGCGCGTGTCACAACAATTATGGGAATTGCTTGGGAAGGTGGAGGAGCCAAAGATGGCTATAGGGATAGTAGGAACACTACTCTGATACCAAATGATAAAACCCTAGATAGAGCTCTATAGATTTTGATCTTTGAGGGGGATTAACCCTTGGAACGCTATAGGGGTTCCTCCCTCCTAGGGTCAGGCAATAAGGCTAAAAAAGAATAGATTATTACATCATAAAAAGAGGTGGAGGCTACAGGCTTATATAGGGCTCAAAACCCTAGCCATAGGGAGGGTGTTTCCTAATTGAATTCCTCCTTTTGCCTCTCCTATAGTCGCCATATCTAAATAAGGGGGGCGACGACCTAAGTGGTTGTACAAGCCACATACCTTTGCTAGAAACCCTAGCCGACCAACCCAATAAAGGGGGCGATGGCCATGAAGCTCTAAGGTCCCAAAATAAACCCTAGCCATACTTCTTTATAGGATATAAGTGACTAGGTGAGGTTTTATTATAATCTCACAGGATTTTTATTAATTACTTCTAGGGTGATTAGGACTCAACCCTGTTGGAATCCTATCAGTTTTCTTATATTTTATACAAAATTTTGGGGATTATATTCTGTGAAAAAAATTGTGTGTGAATTATAAGAAAAAGAAAAGGGAAAGGAAGAGAGCTTAGAGTTAAAAAAAATTTTGAAGTCTCTATTGTAAGCAAAGTGTAAAGGTTTGATCTTCACCCAAAAAAGATCGTTAGTGGATGCCAGTATGTCTCAAGGAGGAGGACTGAGGAGTGAACATAGGCCCATTTGGTATCGAACCACTATAATTATGAGTATTTTATTCTTGTTGCATTTACTACTTGAAATTATTGAGTTCTTAATCACTTTGAACTAAATATCAAGTAGACGCTTCTGATTTTTACTTGCCCTAAGCTAAGTTTCAAGCCAAGCATTTCCCTTCGACGTTACTTATCTTTCGAGTTTGCTTGTTCTTTCTTAAGTAACTTTTAAGCAAGAAACTCAGTAATCTTCTTTTAATTACTCACTTGCTTTACTTGAACGCAAACCTTCAGATCTTTCTATCTTGCTTAAACCAAAAGTTTTTTGCTAAAACGAGAATTTTAACTTGCACTAATTCTCCCCTCTCCCCCTCTTAGTCCAATTGATCCTAACAATTGGTATCAGAGCAAGGTAGTTACTCATTGGATTAACACCCACTTGAATAAATGACTTATTTTGGCATAAATGACAGACATTTCATCTCACGTCCTCCCATGTTTAATGAGATAGATTATACGTATTAGAAGATAAGGATGCATATTTTTCTTATCTTTTTGGACCTTGATTTATGGAATATTGTTAAGAATGGATTTGAAAAATCTTCCAGTCCAATGAATTAGTAGAATGATTTGGAAAGGAAGAGTTTTTCTTTGAATGCAAAGGCTATGAATGTCTTATTTTGTGCTCTTGATAAGAATGACTTTAATCATGTTTTCATTTGCGAATCCACTTTTGATATTTGACACACACTAGAAATCACATAGGGGACTAGTAGAGTAAAAGAATCTAAGATAAATATTTTAGTTCATAATTATGAGTTATTTTGAATGAAACCAAATGAGTCCATTGGAGACATGTATACCCGTTACATGGATGTCGTCAATGGCCTTAAAGCACTTGAAAAATATTTTTCAAATTTTGAACTTGTGAGTAAAATTTTAAGATTTTTATCTAAAAATTAGGATCTTAAAGTAACTACTATTCAAGAGGCCAAAGATTTAAATAACTTACCTCTAAAGAACTCATTGACTCTCTTATAATATATGAACTAAACTGTAAAGCTCATGAAGAGTTAGTTGAACCCCTTCCAAAGATCAGGAAGGATGTAGCACTTCGAATAACAAATGACTCCTTGAGTGATGAGGACCATGATATTGCACTTTTATCAAAAAAATTTAAAAAATTTATAAAAAGGAACAAAAACTATAAAAATAAAAAGAACCGAAGATAAATAATGTCATATATAATGAATACAAAAAAGAGGACATTAAAAAAATAAATATCCTCATTTAAAGAAGAAATTAACACACAAGAAAAAAGTACTTTCGGCCACTTGGGACGATTCAAGCTCTTCAGACGAAGAAGACCACTCCAAAGATGAAGTTGCTAACTATGTCTAATGGTGATAAAACATGAGGTTAGGGATTCATTAAGTATTTCTTTTTCAGATTTATTAAGCATGTTTGATGATTTGTTTGATGAGTTTAGAAAACTTAGCAAATCTTTTAAGTTGCTAAAGAATGATCATGAATTGTTAATTAGTAGACTTGACAAATGCATGATTCATTAGTATCACATAACATATGTTCTAAATGTGATATGCTAGATAGTGTTAAAGAAAAAAACATCATGCTTAAGACAATATTAGAAAATTTTAAAATCAGGAACAAATTCCTAAATATGATTCTTGCCAATAAGGGTCATATTAATAGAAGAAATGGTATAGGCTTTGTTAGTAACCATTAATAAAAGCCAAGCATGTTTGTTAAAGGATGAACCTTAAATATGCCACCAAGAATCAAGTGTAATTTTTATGAAAAATTATGACATAAGGCAAACAAATGCCTATTTAGAAAATATAGTCAACATAAACTAGTTTGGGTTCCCAAGGGAACTTTATACAATAACAAACCATTAGAAAAGAAAAATAAAGTTCTTTATGAAGGATCCAATATAAAATGGGTACCTGAACCAAAAATATCTTTCTCGTAGGTTTATCTTCAAGCTAAAGTTAGGAGCACCAAATGATATCTTGATAGTGGATACTCAAGGTACATGACTAGAGATCCATCTTATTTTTCTAAGCTCATTAGCTTAAGTGAATGAGTTGTTACCTTCGGAGACAACAACATAGGTAAAATCATTGGAAAAGGAATAATAGGTAACACATCAAACCTCTTGATTAAAGATGTGTTGTTAGTTGATAGATTGAAATATAACTTGCTTAGCATTAGTCAATTATGTGATAAAGGATATATGGTTAAATTTCAACATAATACTTACATAATTGAATTACAACAAAAAAATAAATCTTTGATTGTCTTAAGAAACAACAATATATACATCATATATATTGAAAAATTTTATGATGAAACTTGTTTTTCAGTTTTGAATGATGATGCTTGGATTTGGCATAAAATACTAGGTCATGCTAATATGAAACTTTTAAACTAAATTTCTATCAAGGAACTAGTAAGAGTCTTATATAATCTTAAATTTATCGAAGACAAAGTATATGACACTTGTCAATTAAGAAAAACAAATAAAGAGTAGCTTTAAGTTAGAAAATCAAATATACATATCTAAGCCACTTCGATTGATCTATATGGGTTTATTTAGACCAATTGACATTATAAGTTTAGGTGGTAATAAATATGCATTTATTATAATGGATGATTTTAGTAAATATACTTAACCTATTTCTTGGCACATAAAAGTGATATATTTAAATATTTTTATAAAATTATTCAAAATGAAAAAAGATGTATGATTTCTTCAATATGAAGTAATCATGATGGAGAATTCCAAAATAATGATTTTCAAAATTTTTATGATTTGAATGGGTATATCCATAATTTCTCTACTCCATGAAATCCACAACAAAATAGAATAGTTGAAAGAAAAAATAGGAGCTTACAAGAAATGGTTAGAATAATATTGAATGAACATAGTCTACCCATTTTGGGCCAAAGTCATTAATATAACATGTTATGTTTTAAATAGAGTTTTTATAAGACCATTACGCACTAAAACTCCTTATGAATTGTAGAACGGTGAAAAACCTAATATCTCTTATTTTAAAATATTTAGTTTTAAATATTTTATTTTAAATGAAAAGGATGCTTTAGGTAAATTTAATGTAAAATCTGATGAAGGCATTTTTCTATGTTATTCTTCTATTTCAAAAGCTTATCGTATTTTTAATAAAACTCCTTATGAACATTAGTAATAGAAGAATGTATTAATGTTGTTTTTAATGAGTTTTTTGAATTTAAAAAGATTAATTTTGATGATAAAGTTGATCTTGGTAACTTGAATTTAAATGATAATACTCCTAAAAGTAACTTGAATGAATCTACTTCGAAATCCATACTCGAGGAATGGAAGTATGTGAATAATTATCCTAATGAGCTTAATAGAAAAAACATCAAAAGGAGTTAAAACTCCGTCTTATTTTAGAAATTTTTGTGCGAATGTCATGTTTATTTCTCAAATCGAGCCAAAGTGCATTGATGAGGCCCTAAGAGATGATTTTTGGGTTAATGCAATGCATGAAGAGCTTAATTAATTTTAGAAAAATGAGGTATGAGAGCTTGTTCCTAGACCTAATGACCCTTTAGTGATTGGTACTAAATAGGTTATTAGAAACAAACAAGATGAAAATAATATCATGATTAGAAAAAAGACTAGATTAGTGGCTAAAGGTTTCAACTAAGAATAAGAAATCGATTATGACAAAACCTTTGCTTCCGTGGCTAGACTTGAAGCCATAAGGATGCTCTTTGCCTTTAAATCTTTTAAAAATTTGAAGTTGCTTCAAATAGATGTTAAAAGTGCTTTTCTAAATGGTTTTATTTCTGAAGAAGTATATGTTGAAAAACCTCCCGATTTTGAAAATGATCTTCTTCCTAATCATGTTTTCAAACTTATAAAAGCTCTTTATGGATTAAAAAAAACATCTCGGGCTTCGTATGAAAGACTTAATTCTTTTTTTATTTCAAATAAATTTTCAAAAGGTAATGTTGCTACCATATTATTTTCTAAGCATTTTGAAAATAATTTACTTGTTACTCAATTTTATGTTGATGATATCATTTTTAGATCTATAAATAAATCTTTATATGAGTCTTTTGCTAAAGAAATGAGCCAAGAATTTGAAATAAATCTAATGGGTGAGTTAACATTATTCTTAGGATTATAAATAAAATAACTAAATAATAGTATTTTTATTAGTCAAACTAAATACACCTTGAACTTGATAAATGGTTTGGGAAGGAAAATGCTAAAGCATTAAACAGTCCTATGAGCTCATCTACAAAGTTAGACTTAGACAATGAAGGAGAAAACTTTGATCAAAAAACTTATAGAGGAATCAAAGGAAGTTTATTATACTTACCTTCTATTAGACCAGATATCATGTTTAGTGTTGGATTATGAGCAAAGTTTCAATCTAATTATAAACTCTCTTATTTGAAAGTAGTTAAATGAATCTTTATATACTTAAAATAAACCTCAAAACTAGGATTATGGTATCCAAAATCAAAGAATTTTGACTTGATTGCTTATTCAGATGCTAATTTTGGTGGATGTAGAATAGATACAAAGAGTACCACCAGGACATGTCAATTTTTAGGGTATGCACTTGTTTCATGGACTTCCAAGAAATAAAATTTGGTAGCTTTATCTACTACGGAAGCAAAATACATTGCAGCTAGTGCATGTTATGCCCAAGTCATTTGGATGAAAAACACACTAGAAGATTATGAAATGTAATTGAAAAATATTCCTATAAAGTGTGATAATACAAGTGTTATATGTTCAATCAAAAATCCTATTCAACATTCAATAATCATATCAATAGATATCATTTTATAAGGGATCATATAAATTGTCAAGATATCTCCTTAGTTTTTATTAATATTAAGCATCAATTAACGGATATCTTTACAAAACCCTTAAATAAAGAACAATTTAATTTTCTTAGAAGAGAACTTGGAATACTAAATCATAAAAATATATGAATTACTAATCTAGATTTCATGATATTAAATTTTTGTGATAATGTTTTTAAAAAATTACCTTATTGTTCACATGAAATTATCTTATTATTCACAAATGGGGAGTAAATTTGCATGATGTTTTGCTATTTTATAGACTTATTTGCTATTCTTGTTTGAAATTATATGAGATGATTTTAAATACATGAGTAGCTCTTAAAATTTAAATCTTCTTGAATATCTTAGAGTTTTGAGCTAATTTTTGAAATTCATCTCTAGAAAATTGAGAGCTATTTTAATGATGTTTTACAACTCCTCCTTTGTTTTCTTTCCTTCTTTTCCACAAGAGGAAGAAAATTATTTATATTATATTTTAAAAAGGGAGAGCAAAAAACTCATATGCCTTAAAATCTTTAGTCCCACATTTAACCTTTTTGTTGATGACAAAAGGGGAGAAATGGATGTTGATGACTTATGTAATAACTTAAGGGAAAATTTTTAAATATTTAAAATTCATGAAAATCCTTGATGAATTGATGATTTGATAATTTAAAAGCAAACTTTTGTTGATATATGAGTGCCTTATTGCAATCCTTGAAATATGATTTGCTTAGAATATTAATTGTTTTGATTTACTTAAATTCAAGAGTGTGTGATTCTCTTGAATTTAAGTCTTCTTTATTATGGTATAAATTTAGGGGGAGTTAGAATTAACTCCTGTCATCAATCGATAGTCATCATCAAAAAGGAGGAGATTGTTGAATCTCGAATTTTGGTAATGAAATTAATTGATGAGTATTTAATCTAACATATGTGTTAAAGGAAGAGTTTGTAGGTCTAGCTATGATAGGCCAATTGAGTTACAGCCAGATGATAGGCTAAAATCAAGCTTGGGCATCGGGACGGGTATCAGATGATGCACTAGGACATCACCGAGAGTTCACTAGGTGATTCACCAAAGGGATCGAGAAGCTCGTTGGGAACACGTCGAGAGATCGCCAGAGGAAGACCAAAAGATTCACTACAAGAATGCCAGAGGCTGTCATATTGGCGGGAGTTAGGTCTTGGTTTAGCTTATTGGTCACTAAGAGTTATAATCATTTAGTCGTAGTTAGGGATTGAGTCCTAATTAAATTAGATTGGAAGAAATCCAAATCAACTCAATGAGGCAATTGGGTCAACTATGAGGTTTGGTTGAGTTCAGGTTGAGCTTAATTAATTAACCAAAGAATTGGTCAACATTAGGTTCTAGCTGGAATTTGAAAAGTAGAGGGAACCACTTTTCTAGAGATTCTGGCTGGTAAACTGCTAGCAAGCGATGGTTGGACAGCCTATACCCTGGAAATAGGGTGGCTGCCAGTGTTTGTCAATGGTTGCCAGTGGCTATCAATGGCTAAGTCGCCCAGGACTGATGGGCATACTTGGTTTTCGGGCGATTGACGACAGGTAAACTACCAAGGAGGGCAGGTGAATCGCCCGTACCTAGCTTTTTCGTATATGTTTGATTTTTTACTCCAAATTCTAGAGCCATTTAGGGCCTATAAATACCACCAAGTTTTTTTGCATTCCATATAATAATTTTGGGGATTACATTTTGTGAAAAAAAATTGTGTGTGAATTG
Source organism: Ensete glaucum (assembly GCA_021527575.1). NCBI lineage: Eukaryota > Viridiplantae > Streptophyta > Magnoliopsida > Zingiberales > Musaceae > Ensete > Ensete glaucum. The sequence continues at coordinate 40,434,448 of CM038551.1, read as the reverse complement.
TAAGAAAAAAAAAGGGGGAAGGGAGAGAGCTTAGAGTTAGAAAATTCTTGAAGTCTCCTTTGTAAGTAAAGTGTAAGAGTTTGGTCTTCATCCAAAGAAGATTGGTAGTGGACGCTGGTGTGCCTCAAGGAGAAGGACTAGGGAGTGGATGTAGGCCCGTTGGTGTCGAACCACTATAATTGTGAGTGTTTTATTCTTGTTGCATTTACTATTTACAGTTGTTGGGTTCTTAATGGCTTTGAACTAAATATCAATTTGATGCTTTTGATTTTTACTTACTTTTTAAAAGTGAAGTTTTAAGTCAAGCATTTCCCTTCGATGTTACTTATCTTTTGGGTTTGCTTGTTCTTTCTTAAGTAACTTTTAAGCAAGTAACTTAGTAATCTTCTTTCAATTACTCATTGGCTTTACTTGAATAAAAAGCTTTGGATCTTTCTATCTTACTTCAAGCTAAAAGTTTTTTTTGCTAAAACGAGAATTTTAGCTTGCACTAATTCACATCCCCTCCCCCCTCCTCTTAGTGTCAACTGATCCTAATATTACTATCATCAATATTGGACTAGAAACTCGAGTCTGTGTAGCCCTCAACTTGGAGGTTACCTCCTCTATATACTAGTAAGAGATCGTTAGCCCGTCTCAAGTACTTAAGAATATATTTTACTATCTTTCAGTATTCTAAACTTGGATCCGTCTGATACTTGCTCATGACACTCAGAGCATGTGTTATATCAAGCTTGGTATATAGCATAACATACATGATAGACCCTATCACTGAGGCATAGGGTATCCTATCCATGTCTGCCCTTTTTCAAGAATCCTTGGGGACATATTCCTAGAAAGTGATATTCTATGTCTTATAGGTATGAGACCTCTCTTGGAATTCTCCATGCTAAATGTTTTGATAATGGAGTCTATGTACCTAGACTGAGATTAGCTAAGCATCCTCTTGGGTCTATCTCTATAGATCCAGATCACCAAAATTTAGGATGCTTCTCCTAAATCTTTCATGGGAAAGTTTCTGGATAGCCAAGCCTTTACTGTAGAGAGCATTCCTACATCATTCCCAATGATTTGGATGTCATCCACATATAGTACCAAGAAGGTGATAGTGCTCTCACTTACCTTCCTGTACATACAAGGCTCATCTTTGTTCTTAACGAAGTCATAAGATCTGATCGCCTCATCAAATCTTATGTTCTAACTTTGCGAAGCTTGCTTCAATCTATAAATGGACTTAAGCAACCTAAGACTTCATCTGGATTCTCTCTGGATATGAATCCCTCTAGCTGTATCATATACACCTCCTTCTTGAGGTTGCCATTGAGGAAAGTTGTTTTTACATCCATTTGCCAGATTGATAAGACCCCAGAAGGAGCCTTATAGATTTTGATCGTTGAGGAGGATCAACCCTTGGAATGCTATAGGGGTTCCTCCCTCCTAGACTCGGCATAAAAGCTGAATAAAAAATAATAATTGCTTGATAAAAGAGCAGGGGTAGCTACATCATTATATAGGGTTGCAAACCCTAGCCCATGGGGTGCTTGTGATAGGACTCCAGCAGGGTTGAGTCCTAATCTCCCTAAGAAGTAGTTAATAAAACCCTGCTAGATTGTAATAAAATTACTCCTATCTTATAAAGGAGTTTGGCTAGGGTTTAGATTAGCCCTTAGGACTTAGTAGCCGCCATCTCTCTTACCGCGTTGGTTGGCTAAGGTTTCCCCCTACTTAGGTCGGCTATAAAGCTAACCCAATCGCCCCTTGTTCTAATTAAGGCAGATCGGCTATAGGAGGGGCAAAGGGATAATTTTACTTAGGCAAGCACCTCCTTAGGCTAGGATTTTGATCCCTATTTAAAGATGTAGCCATTCCCTCTCTTGAATCAAGCAATTATCAATTGTATTTCAGCCTTATGCCTAATCTAGGAGGGAGAAACCCCTACACCGTTCCAAGGGTTGATCCCCCTCAAGGGTCAAAGTCTATAGAGCTCCTTCTAAGATTCTATCATCTGGTATTAGAGCTGTGATTTTGCTGCCCTATAGCCGTCATCCACGCCTCCACCTTCCCAAGCAATTCCCATAATTGATTTTGACGTCACCTCTATCGTCACCCACCAAGCCGCAGATCCATCAATCCGCTGCCTTCCTCTGCATCAACATCAAAGATCTGGTAAAAACTCCAAAGCCCACGTCTCTTACTACTGCTATTCCTCTATCTTATATGTGGAATAAGTTTTTTCAAAATTTCCTTGATGTAAAATTTTATCGTCACAAAAGTTATCATTATTGCAAAGGTGAAACGCTGTAGAAATTTTCAACTTATTATTACTTCTTGGAACTGAACTTTTAATCATCCATTTTGGCTAAAAAATTTATGTAATTTCGTAGATCGTCTTAGCTTTCATCTAAGACTGATCTCATAAAACTTTCTGGATTCGGACTTTTAGCACTATGATTCTTCATCGCGGAGTGTTGAAATTTTACAACAGAGAATCTACCTTCTATCTATTGGCCTCTTGAAACTAAACTTTTGTTCGTCCTTTTTGGCCAAAATTTTTGTACAATTCCAAAAATCAACTTGTCTTTCATCTGGGATTAATTTCTCAAAAAAATTCTTTTTGGAACTAGTTTTCTTATGTAATTTTTCACCAGCACATAGTTCTAGAATTTTTATGATAAACGATCTACCTTTCGACTTTTGCCCTATTTCCCTACTGTTACATTGCCAAAATTTCATAAATATTTTAATGGTATTCCCAACATCTAAACCAAGGATTTCTATATAATTTCCTTGAACTTTCCTCTGGAAATTACATTGAGAAGTTAATATCTCTCCGATGTAAAATCTATTTGGTAGGACTGCACATCGCTGCACTTTTTTCATCGAATTCTATTGGATTTGAGTGCTATTTTTTATGGAATTTTGGACTCTCTTTTCCTCATCACCAAACCCTACCATCCTTATCAAAAATCTTTCAAAACCCTACTCTAAACTGAAACCAAATAGCCACCCAAATCAGCCCTAATCGTAGCCTACTTCCTTATCGATCCACTTAACTTTTCAGCCAACTTTCCTTACCGATACACCTACCTTTGCTACCATCTATCCCAAATCTAAAATCTATTTCCCTAACCTTTATCTACTACTATCACAGCCCTAAAATAATACCAATTCATAGCCTAACTCCATAAAATCGTAGCCCTAAATCACACAAAAAATAGCCATAAGCCACACCTAAAAATAGCCAATCTTTTAGCCGCCTAATCTCCCTGATAAGACCCCAAAAGGAGCCTATTTTAATCCTTGAGAAGTATCAACCCTTGGAACGCTATAGGGGTTCCTCCCTCCTAGACTCGACACAAAGGCTGAATTGAAGATGACAATTGCTTGATTAAAAGAAGGGGGGTGGCTACATCTTAAATAGGAATCAAAGTCCTAGCCTAAGGGGACACTTGTCTAAGTGAAGTTATCCTTTTGCCCCTCCTATAGCCATCCTGCCTTAATAGGAACAAGAGGTGGCTAGGTTGGCTATATAGTCGACCTAAGCAGGGGGAAACCCTAGCCTACCAACTCAGTAAAGGGTGTGGCAGCTACTAAGCCCTAAGAGCTAATCTAAACTCTAGCCATATTCCTTTATAAGATAGGAGTGACTTTATTATAATCTAATAGGATTTTTATTGAATATTACTAAGATGATTTGGACTCAACCCTACTGGAGTCCTATCATGTTCGCCCTCTTCAAATCAGCCTTGTCCTCAAGGCTGAGGGTCCATAAACTCTGGAAACTGGATCTTCAACTCCTCATGTGACTCCCATGCTATCATTAATTGAACTTTGACCTCCTCATCAGCTAGGGTATTAGTTGGAAGGATTTGGGTTGATTTGTCTTCTTTAAATTTTCATTTGAGGTGGGATACCTGGCGGATCAACTATAATCCTGATCTGGTGCGTGAATTTGATCTCCAAGTTAGGGCTCCAATGTGATCTTCAATTTTACAAGGCCTAAAGAAATAGGGAGACCACTTTATTAAGGCTCGAGTTTCTTACTGATCAGGCTGGAGGTGTAGAAAAACTCAATCTTTAAGTTTTTGTCCATTCTGAAGTTTGTCGGGAGGCCTTTTCTTATTTGTATCTGCTGCGATATGGTTAGTTTTTAGTGATAGCCAATCTTTCTTCTGGAATGGTGACTGCCATCTGGTATGGTTCAGGATAATGAGAGCCCAATCTGACGTGAGCATGGATTGTAATTCTTCTAATTTAACTCCTTTTTCATGCCATAGACCTATATCTAACCATGTTTTAAATTTGGTAGTAATTAGTATCTTCTGTAGAGATCTCGAATGAAGTGTGGGGGAAGCCTCGGTGTAAATTAGGAGTCGACCATCTTGTATAAGAATAGCTCAAATTCCAACTCCTGACTCATCGGGCAGCGCTAGGACCGACATCATCATTATGGTTGCCCTGAGTCATTCGAAGGCTATGGAGGCTTTATCCAACTATAAGAATGAGTCTTTGTTTAGTAAGGACATAAGCGTGGCACTAATCTTGCCATAATCTTTTATAAATTTTGGAAGTAGCCCACGAGTCCAAGGAAACCGCGTAATAATTATATGTTTGTAGGTCTCGACCATCCTTGCATTGCCTCGATCTTTGTCGGGTCCACCGCCACTCCATCCTCTAATATAATGTGCCCAAGATACTTCAATTTATGCTGTAAGAAGCTGCACTTTGACTATTTAACATAAGAAGTATTCTCCTGAAGAATCGTTAGAATAGTTCGTAAGTGCTGAAAATGTATATCAAGCGTAGGGCTATAAATTAGAATATCATCAAAGAATACCAATACAAACTTACATAGAAAACTCCAGAAGACGTCATTTATCAGGCGTTAGAATTTATGCCTCGGTGTAAATTAGGAGTCGACCATCTTGCATAAGAATAGCTCAAATTCCAACTCCTGACTCATCGGGCAGCGCTAGGACCGACATCATCATTATGGTTGCCCTGAGTCATTCGAAGGCTGTGGAGGCTTTATCCAACCGTAAGAATGAGTCTTTGTTTAGTAAGGACATAAGCGTGACACTAATCTTGCCATAATCTTTTATAAATTTTGGAAGTAGCCCATGAGTCCAAGGAAACCGCGTAATAATTATATGTTTGTAGGTCTCGACCATCCTTGCATTGCCTCGATCTTTGTCGGGTCCACCGCCACTCCATCCTCTAATATAATGTGCCCAAGATACTTCAATTTATGCTGTAAGAAGCTGCACTTTGACTATTTAACATAAGAAGTATTCTCCCGAAGAATCGTTAGAATAGTTCGTAAGTGCTGAAAATGTATATCAAGTGTAGGGCTATAAATGAGAATATCATCAAAGAATACCAATACAAACTTACATAGAAAACTCCAGAAGACGTCATTCATCAGGCTTTGAAAATTAGAAGAGTATTCATAAGTCTGAAAGGCATTACTAGAAACTCATAGTGGCCGTTATGCCTGTGGAATGCAGTTTTCAGAATATCTTCAGTGCATATTCAAATTTGATGGTATCCGGATCAGAGATCCAATTTAGTGAGGATTCCGGCTCCTTTTAATTCATCCAAGAGTTCATCTATGAATGCGATAGGATATTTATCCTTAACGATGATGGCGTTTAGAGCCCGGTAGTTAATGCACATCCACCACGTACTATCTTTCTTACATACTAGCAACACCGTTGAGGAGTAAGGGCTACAGCTCGGCCGAATCACCCTGGTGTCAAGCATCTCTTTAACAGTATTTTTAATCTTATCCTTCTACAAGTGAGGATAGTGGTATGATCATAAATTTGCTAGAGGTTTGTCTGGCAAAATAGGAATGCAGTGGTCATGCGATCGGTTAGGGGGCAGTCCGTGCGGCTCCAAGAAAATATCTACAAATTCATTCAGGCAAAGGGTAAGCTTAGGATCTAAGTTTTGTACGTTCTCCCCTATAGATGGCTATTGAATATGCATCAAGAATCCACCATGTGCTTTGTGCAAAACTTTCTCTATTTGTTGTGACGAAACGGTGGAAATTTGGCTCCCGCGCTTGTCTCGTAACATAACCTGTCTCCTTTTGCAATAAAATTTTATGATTAATTTAGAAAATTTTCAAGAGATATCACCTAGTGTTGCGAGCCATTCGATCCCAAGTATAGCTTCATAACCATCAATGAGTAGGAGGAAGAAATCAGTTACCACTTCTTGGTCTTGGAGGAGTAGTTTCACTCCCAGGCACCGTTGGTCGCAATTAAAGATTCGATCGTCGGTGACCTTTATATCAAACTTGTTACAACCTTCGATTTAAAGTGCCAAATGTATAGCAACCTTACTATTGAAGAAGTTATTGGTGCTGCTCGTGTCGATAAGAATGGTGATGAGTTGCTATTTTAGAAGTTCTCCAACTTTCATCATCTGCGGGTTGGAATAGCCGGCCAATACGTGCACTGCATAGTTGGCCAGTTGGAAATCTTCCTCCATGGCTTCTTCTTTAGGTTCAAGGGCTTCTTTAGAAATTTATTATCCTCATCCTCCACTGGTTCAATCAGAAGGAGCCGACCCTTTTTGCAGTGATGTTTGCGGCTCTACGATTCGTTGCAATGCCAACACAACTCCTTGGCCGATCGTTAACGAAGCTCATCTCTTGTCAACTTTTTTGGTGCAGGGGCTTAGGTGGTAGTAGAGGGGGAAGTAGGCCTCGGCATGGCTGGTCAGGGAGCGACCCTTGTCCTTCATACCTCGTGGTTCAATTGTTCTTCCTGGATACGCATGAAGGAAATCATCGCCATAAGAGTATATGGTTGCCGCACCTTTATTTCTCCTCGGATCTCCAGCTTTAGGCCCTCAATAAAAGTACCTAAAAGTTATTTCTTAGACTAATTCTCAGTTTTGTTAGATAAATGCTCAAACCTTGTTTAGCATTCTTGTATTGTAGAGGTTTGACGAATCTTTACCAATTGTCCGTCGATGTTGTTGAAATCGATTGGTCCGAAGCAGTCTAGTAGTCCTTCCTTGAATCGCTATGAAGAGAGTCCTCTATGGGTATGTTTAAACCAATTAAACCATTGAATAGCATCTCCCTTGAGGTAGATGGCAGCAATCCCCACCCGTGTGGCATCGACAGTTCGGTAGAACCGAAAATAGCGCTCCGCGCGCAAGATCCACCCGATCGAGTCTCCTGCTTCCCATCTAGGAAAGTCAACCTTCATGCTTGGATTATTGAGATCAGATGTGTTATGGCCATATTCTTGAGGATCGTCTCACTGATCTGAAGTTTGTCCATGTTGTGATTTCCTCGGGTTCGACAATCGACCAATACTGAATTCGGCGAAAAGGGATCGCATCTTCTCTTCCATACGGTTTCTAAAGGCTTCAAGCATTGCATCGATAGCCTTCTCTGATACCATAGTGTACACCTCAAGATCTGTAATATTGAGATCTTTTTTCTATTGTCGGGTTAGTGGCATGGGAATTTTGGAGAAGGGGTTGCCGGTTGGAAGGTGGATCGATTTTGGTGGAAGTAGGCTGCGGTTTAGGGCAGATTTGGGGCTACGATTTGTAGAGTTTAGGCTACAAATTGGTGTGGTTTTAGGGCTATGATAGCAGGTCAATGAAGGTTAGAAAAATAAATTTTAGATCTGGGATAGATGGCAGCAAAGGTAGGTGTCTCGGTAAGGAAAGTTGGCTAAAAAGGTAAGTGGATCAATAAGGAAGTAGGCTGATTTGGGTGGCTAATTTGGGGGCTGTTTGGATTCAGTTTAGGGTAATATTTGGAACATTTTTTAGGATGGTAGGGTTTGGAGATGAGAAAAAAAGAGTCTTAAATCCCACAAAAAATAGCACTCAAATCTGATAGAATTCGGTGAAAAGAAGTGTTGTGATGTGCTATCCTGGTGAACCTGTTTTTATGTCAGAGAAATGATGATTTCTCAACATAAATTCCAAGGAAAGTTTTAGAAAATTATATAAAAACCTTTAGTTAGATGTTGTCAATATCAATAGAAATTTTGACAAAATTTTGGCAGCATAACGGTATGGAAATAAGGCAAAAGATGCAAGATAAATTCCTTCGTCGTAAAATTCTAGAATTATATGATGGTGAATGATTGCACAAGAAAATTAGTTTCAGAAGAAGTTTTTTTATAAAATCAAATCCAGATGAAAGCCAACTTGACATGAGAATTGTGTACAAATTTCAGCCAAAAAAAATGAACAAAAGTTTGGTTTCAAGAGGCCAATAGATGGAAGGCAGATTTTGTGCTGTAAAATTTTAATACTGTGCAATGAAGAATCACAGTACTATAAGTCCAGATCCAGAAGGAGTTCTTTCACAAGATCAGTCTTAAATGAAAGCTAAGACGATCTATAAAATATATAAAAGTTTCAGCAAAAAAAGGATGACTAAAAGTTTAGTTTCAAGAAGCAATAATTGGCTGAAAATTTCTGTAGCATTTCACCTTTGCAATGATAATAACGTTTGCGATGAACAAAATTTGTAGTGGATAAAATTTGAAAAAAATATTTAACATGTAAAGTAAGGAATCTTACAGTATTAAAGAGGCATAAGCGATAGACTGATTTGATCTGCTGCTAGGGTGGAAGGTGGAGGCGTGTGTCATAGCAATTGTGAGAATTGCTTGGGATGGTAGAGGCGGCTGAGATGGCTATAGGGCAGTAGGAACATGGCTCTGATACCAGATGATAAGACTCTAGAAGGAGCCTATCGATTTTGATCCTTGAGAGGGATCAACCCTTGGAAAGCTATAGGGTTTCCTCCCTCTTAGGCTCAGCATAAAGGCTGAATTGAAGATGATAATTGCTTGATTAAAAGAGGGGGGGTGGCTGCATCTTAAATAGGGATCAAAGTCCTAGCCTAAGGGGGCACTTGTCTAAGTAGAATTACCCTTTTACCCCTCTTATAGCCATTCTACCTTAATAGGAATAAGAGGCGGCTAGGTTGGCTCTATAGTCGACCTAAGTAGGGGGAAACCCTAGCCTACCAACCCAATAAGGGGTGTGGCAGCTACTAAGCCCTAAGGGCTAATCTGAAACCTAGCCATACTCCTTTATAAGATAGGAGTGACTTTATTAAAATCTAACATGGTTTTTATTGACTAGTACCAAGATGATTATGACTCAACCCTGCTGGAGTCCTATCACTCTCTTATTCCTTCAACCACAACATGCATCTTTCGTTGCCCAACGCTGCCAATAGTGACCTCTTGCTGCCATCCTCCTTGATTATAGCCAACAGTGATCCTTAAGGCAAAAAGCTACTAGCAATGATCTTTCGCTATAATTTGTTTACATCGCAGCTCACAATAATTATTCGTTGCCAAATATCTTGATCGTGGCCAACAACAAATTGAACACAACAATAGGCGTCTCTCACTCGATACCACTGCTACCCTCCTCCACAATAGCCGTATACATCGCTGCCTCATCTTTCTCCTATTGCAACCGCACCCTTGCTGCAATCGAGGCCACTTGTAGCCATGAAGTCGTAGTGCAGTCATAACCAATGTTGCTGCTGCCCTCTTCTTCCTCCACCATCGCTACTACCCTTAGCTGCCATCCTCCACTTGGAGACTTCACCCCCACAGTCCCGACATTGCTACCATTCATTGCTTTCAACCTGAAAATTACAGCTAAACTTTTCAGTTGATTTATTTGATAGGTTGGAGATCCTTACATCATGACATCATTGGGCTTATTTGAAGTCAAATTGGAGGCTTTTGAGACACGTATGGCTGTTAAGTTATGCACTCTCTTCGAGGAGTTTAGATTGGGTTGATCACCAAGTCCAAGAAGATCACAACATGGAGCAATTTATGATTATAAAAAGAACCCATCAAAGATAAGAAGCGAGGATAAGACATGGCAGCCCTATACCTCGACGACGTCGATCTCCTTTGTACAACTTCAAGAAGGGCAGCTCAATTAAGATGCTCAGAGCATGAGAACCACATCCCAACCAAAAGCATATAAACCTTTAGCACTAATCAATTACAAGAACCTTAATGAAGAACTGGCGAAGATCCGTCAAACCTCTACCATCTAAGAGTACCAAATCAGGTTTGAAAGGTTAACTAATCAAACTCGTGATTGGTCTGAAAGAAGACTTTCATTGAGGGCTTGAAGTTGGAGATTCAAGAAGAAGTTAAAGCATGACAACCGTACACACTTAAGGCAGCCATCTCCTTTGCAAGGCTACATGAAGATAGGCTGAACCAAGATGTTCGGAGGATCAAAGCCGCTGCATGACCAGTAGCACAGAGACTCTCGGCCCCATCTACCACCAGTTGATCACCTCAGTCGAGAAAGTTAATAAGAGAAGAGTTTAATGATAGATCGGTAAAGGGCCTATGTTGGCATTGTAATAAACTATATAGCCGAGACAACCATTATAAAAAAGAGATACCTCTATTAGTTGAGCCCACTAAAGAACCCAAACTCAAAGATATAACTCTCGAGTTTGAGGAGAAGGATATGAAGGAAAAACCACAATAAGCCGTTTGCACTTTTTATGCACCACCACAGATATTCATCAAGTATCAGCCTATCATCATTCTCGCCAACACCAAGAGCTCCAACGACCTTATGAATAACAAAAGAAAATAGGTGACCTTATATGGGAAAGGAGAGAACGAAGAAAAGATGATCTTAACACAGTGCTTAGAGAAGCTCGTTGAAATCTCAGGCACGTCTGCTGAACCAAGCCAACTCCTTCCTACCAGACTACACGACCTCCGTATGTTGGTCTTACAAGGGGTACCACAAGCATATATTCCATCATATTGCTGTCTACATTTTCAGAGGATTGAAGCTAAAAAGATCATCCAGGAGACGAGAGAGATACAGATCATTCGACTATAACTTTCCTTTGCAATGACACTTTAGCTCCAAAAACTTTGCCTCTTTATCTGTAAAGATAAGCTCTTCCTGAAGTGCCATATTTAGCTGAACCAACTATGGGTTCTGATGCAGTACTCCCTTATCTTGGGCTACCTCCATGACTTTATCGAGGAGCGGACTATAATGCTAAAAGTCTTCCCTAATGATGACCTTGGATCCACAACCCACAATCGCAAGAAGGAACAAGAGAAAGGCATCCATGTGACCCCCACAGCCATGATGACATCTATATCAATGCTAGCATTACTCGAACGTGGCAATGTATTCATACTTGGAGCAGACATATCCAGAGTTGGGATCAGTGTCACCCTTATGCAAGTTGGTTAACTCTTAATTCACACCAAGGCTTCCCCCACACTTCACATGAGATTTTTAAAGGGGATACTCATTACTACCAAATTTAAAATTTGACTGGATATTGGTCCATGGAATGAAAGAAAAGTAAGCCCAAAAGAATTACAATTCATGCTCATGCCAGCACATGCAAAGAAGAAATGACCTCCCGACAAACTTCATAATGGACGGAAAATTGAAGATCAAGTTTTCTTACACCTCCAGCCCAATCAGTAGGAAACTCGAGCCTTAAGGAAGTGGTCCCCTATTTCTTTAAGCCTTACAAAATTGGAGACCACATTGGAGCCCTAACTTGGAGATCAGATCCACGGACCAGATCAAGATTATAGTTGATCCGCTGGGTATCCCACCTCAATGGAAATTTAAAGAAGATGACTCAGCCCAAATCCTTCCAACTAACACCCCAGCTGATGAGGAGGCCAAAGTTCAATTGATAATAGTATGTGAATCATATAAGGAGATGAAGACCTAGTTCCCCGAATTCATGTAACCTTAGCCTTGAGGACAAGACTGATTTTAAGAGGGTAGGTTTGATATGACTCTAGCAGGATTAAGTCCTAATCTCCCTAAGAAGTAGTCAATAAAACTCTGCTAGATTATAATAAAGTCATTCCTATCTTATAAAGGAGTATGGCTAGGGTTTAGATTAGCCCTTAGGGTTTAGTGGCTGCCACCTCCCTTACTGGTTTGGTTGGCTAGGGTTCCCCCCTACTTAGGTCGGCTATAGAGCCAACCTAACCACCCTATGACTATTAAGGTAGGTCAGCTATAGGAGGGGCAAAGGGGTAATCTTACTTAGGCAAGCCACCCCTTAGGCTAGGATTTTGATCCCTATTTAAATATGTAGCCACCCCTCCTCTTGAATCAAGCAATTATCAATTTTATTTCAGCCTTGTGCCTAATCTAGGAGGGAGGAACCCCTGCAGCATTCCAAGGGTTGATCCCCCTTAAGGGTCAAAATCTATAGAGCTCCTTTTGGGGTTCTATCATTTTGCCTAACTAAAATTATTCTTTTGCTCCTTTTATAGCCTACCTGTCATTTCGAAATATGTCAATAGCAAATGAAATATTTTGATAACATAACAATGACATTCAAAATAGTTAGGAGCATGTCAAACACATATGAAATGTCTTAGAACATATCAATGGCAAATGAAACATTTCAGAGCATATCAAAGATGCATAAAGAGTTTCAAAATATATCAACGGAACGTGAAATGATTAAGAGCATATCAAAGGTGCATAGGATATATTTCGAAGCATATCAATGGTGTAGGAATAATCTCAAAGCTTCTTAAATGAACAATTAGTCTTGCTCTAATCAGATTCTCCCAGAGAACTCTTTCTCTCTTAATCCGAACGACCCTAGCCATGGATTTGTCTGAGTAAGCACATATGAGATATTTCTCTCGTGATATTAAGAGTAAATGATCTTCTATTGACACTCAATTACCTTCATAAGGTTGGCTACCAATCCCGATAACTAATTGTACCAGATCTAAAACTTTCCAAACCTATAAGTCTAGCGTCAAAGAAAGGAGTACTCATACAAGGCATTATTGGTGTCTCAAGTCTAAGGACCAGATACATAACTAGGACTATGGAATCACTATCTGACATCAGGTATCATTAACTATACAACATTCTATAAGTGGATCAATCAGTGAACTCATTCTCCAATGAACACCTGTACTATATCCTTAGTGTTTCCACACAAGTGGCTATGAGACCAGCCATCTCCATTATATGGATGGGTATATGGTACACCGATCTATCTGGTTATCTCAATGTCCCTCTCGAGTAATCTATGACCGGGATTATTTAGGATCTATTTTTAAAAGTGAATTGATCTCGTTATCGTGATCTCATCACGATCCGATTCCCATTGCACAGAACCAAGGACATCATAATATATATGCAATAGATAATATAATATAAGAATATTCCAATATTAATCATAAGCAAAAAGATCACAGCGTGTCACACGTGCCATCACTCACGTGATTGGCTTGCAAGGCACTTGTAACCAGTAGGAACAAGGGGCGGCTAGGTTGGGTCTATAGCCAACCGAAGCAGGGGGAAACCCTGACCGACTAGCCCAGTAAAGGGGGCTGCAGCCACTAAGCTTTAAGGCCCCAATCTAAACCCTAGCCACACTTCTTTATAGGATAGAAATAGCTAGGTGAGGTTTTATTATAATCTCATAAGGTTTTATTGATTACTTCTACGGTGATTAGGACTTAACCCTACTAGAGTCTATCAAGCTCGTCCTCTTAAAATCAGCCTTATCCTCAATACTAAGGGTCCATAAACTCTAGGAACCGGGTCTTCAGCTCCTCGTAAGACTCTCACATTGCATCTTCGAATGGTAAGTTATTCCATTTCACGAGTATTTTAGTTGAAGGGCATCGACATTGCATCATAATCCTCCGATCAATTATAGCTTCAGGTTGGGCTTTAATCTCGCCATCATTTATAGTTTTCGATAACTGAATCTACACCAATTCTCATTCTCCCAATTTTGGCTTTAGCAAGGATACATGGAAGATAGGATTGATCTTAGCTTCATCTAGAAGCTTTAATTTGTATGCCACGGCCCCAATACGCTCCAAAATCTAATATAGTCCATAGAATCATGGAGATAACTTCATTGATGCTCCGGTGTTGGTTGACAACTGCTTGTATAGTTGTAAGCGAAGATAGACCCAATCTCCTATTAAAAATTCTCATTCACTCCAGTGAATATCTGGTTGTTGCTTCATGCAGGCTTGAGTGGTAGTTAGGTTGTCCTTCAGCAACTACAGAAGCTTATTCATGTCAATTAAATTTTGGTCGACTTGATCTACTTTGGTCGCACTAATTACATATTTTGGTATTACAAGGGGGCGGTCGGCCATACAATGCCTCACAAGGGGTACATTTGGTTGATGAATGAGAAGTTGTATTATACCACCATTCGGCCTAAGGAAGCCATCTTGTCCACTCTTTGGGCCGATCATTAGTGAAGCATCATAGGTAAGTCTTGAGGTATCTATTCACCACTTCTATTTGGTCGTCCATTTATGGATGATAGGTTGTGCTCATCTTCAGTTGGGTGCCTTGTAGTTGGAAGAGCTTAGTCCAAAATTTTCTTGTAAACACCTTGTCATGGTCACTCACAATTGAGCTTAGCATCCCATGCATTTTTACAATATTTTTGACAAAAAGCTGAGTAATACTGGCTACGGTATAGGGATGTCTCTCAACAAAGAAATGAGCATATTTGGTTAAACGATCTACCACCATAAAAATTATGCTTTTACCTTGAGATGGTGGCAGTCATTCGATGAAATCCATGGAGATATCCGTCCATGCTGAGTCCGGTATAGGTAGTGGTTGTAGTTTTCCCGGATTTGCCACTGTTTCACTCTTCTACTACTGGCATACATTACATTTAGATACATAATCATAAATTGATTTTTTCATGCCCTTCCAAAAGAAGTTTTGCTTCACCCTCTTTATGTTCTCTGAAATCTAGAGTGCCCTACTGAAGGTGAAGAGTGCATCTCATGCAAAATAATCTGAATGCAAGGGGAAGAAGAACAATCACAATTTGGCTTTTGTAGTGCAGGTCCTTCGAATCCCAAGTGTGGTGGCCCATAGAACCCAAATCCTTCTCCAATTTTTCTATGATGTCTCAGGTCTCTGGGTTATTCTTCTATTCCTCCCTAATGTCCTTGAGAAAATCAGTGGAGGGAAGGGAGATGGCTGAAATTTCGGCTTGTCCCAGTAGCCATGAAAGAGCATCTGCAACAACATTCCCTTTTCCCTTTCGATAAGTAATTTTATGATTAAAGCCAAGAAGTTTAGTTACCTATTATTATTGCTCCAGAGATGATATTTTTTGCTCTAATAAATATTTAAAACTTCGGTGGTTGGTCTTAATCTGGAAGCATCGGCCGATCTGGTAGGGTCTCCACTTCGTGACGACATGTACAATGGTAAGCATTTCTTTATCATACACAGACATTTTAAGATGTCAAGGAGATAAAGCTTTATTGGTATAAGTAAGGGGTTGGCCATCTTGCATTAGAATAGCCGTAATTCTAACTCTGAATGTGTCGGCCTCAATTACAAAGGTGCGGCTAAAATCGGGTAGTGCTAGGACCAGTGTCGTCGTTATGGCTGTCTTGAGTCATTCGAAACTATGGAGGCTTTATTCAATCATAAGGAGTCTTTCTTCAGTAGGAACGTGAGTGAGGCATAGATCTTGCCATAGTCTTTCATGAATTTTCGATAGTAGCTTGTGAGTCCAAGGAAGCCGCATAGTGATTTTACGTTTATAGGTCTCGGCCATCCTAGCATTGCTTCAATCTTCGTTAGATCTACCAGTACATTATCCTTTGATATAATGTGCTAGATATTCCACTTTATGATATAGAATGCTGCACTTTGACTATTTAATATAAATGGTGTTCTCTCGAAGAATCGTTATAATAGTTCGTAAGTACAGAAAATGCATATCAAGTGTAGGGCTATAAATGAGAATATCATTAAAAATATCAACACAAACTTATGTAGAAAACTTCGAAAGATGTCATTCATTAGGTTTTGAAAAGTTGAAGGAGCATTCGTAAGTACGAAATGAATTACCAGAAACTCATAGTGGTCGTTATGTATGCGGAATATAATTTTTGGAACATCTTTAGCACATACCTAAATTTGATGAGAACCGAAATGGAGATCCAATTTAGTGAAGACTCGGGCTCCTTTTAATTCATCCAAGAGCTTATCTACAACTGGAATAGGATATTTATCTTTGACGGTGATGGCGTTCAAAGCTTGGTAATCAATGCACATCTACTATGTGTCGTCCTTCTTGCGTACTAGCAACACTAGTGAGGAGTAAGGGCTGCAGCTTGGTCGAATTCCTCCAGTATAGAGCATCTCCTTAATGATGTTCCCAATTTCATCCTTCTGCAAGTGAAGAAGCAGTATAATCTCAAATTTGCTAGAGGTTTGCCCGATAAAATAGGTTTGTGATGGTCATGCGGTCGGTTAGGGGGAAGCCATCGTGGCTCTGTAAAACATCTATGAATTCATCCAGCAAGAGGGCAAGCTTAGGATCTGAATTTTGTATATTCTCCTCCTTGGATGACTGTTAGATATGCATAAAAAATCCACCATTTATTTTGTATAACAACTTCTCCATTCATTGCGTTGAACAATGGAAATATGGCTCCCGTGCTTGCCTCATAATGTGACCTGTCTCCCTTTACAATAAAACTTCATGATTACTTTAGAAAAATTTTAGGAGATATCACCTAACGTTGTGAGCCATTCAATCCTAAGCTTGGCTTTATAATCATTAATGGGTAAGAGGAATAAATTGGCTACTACTTCTTGGTCTTGTAAGAGCAATTTTACCTGTGGGCACCGTTGGTCGCAATTGAGGATTCGATTGTCGATGACCTTTACATCAAACTTGTTGTAACCTTCAATTTGAAGCACCATATATGCAGTGACCTTGTTATTGAGGAAGTTATTTATGTTGCCTATATCAATGAGAATGGTGATCGGTTGCTGTTTAAGAAGTCCTCCAACTTTCATCGTCTACGGGTTGGAGTAGCTGGCCAGCCTGTACACTACGTATTCGGTCGATTGGGGCTCTTTCTCCATGGCTTCATCTTCAGGTTCGAGGCTTTCTTCAGATGGTTTAATATCCTCATCCTCTACTAGCTCAATTACGAGGAGCTGACCCTTTTTACAGCGATGTTCTCAGCTCCATGGTTCATCACAGTGTCAACACAACCCCTTGGCCGATCATTCACGAAGCTCATCTCTTGTTAATTTTTTTAGTGCGGGGGCTCAGATGGCAGTAAAAGGGACTGAAGGCTTTGGCATGGCTAGTCGGGGAGCAACCCTTATCCTTCATACTTCATAGTTCAATTGTTCTTCTTGGATTCTCGCAAAGGAAATTATTGCTGTAAGAGTGTATGATTATTGTGCCTTTACTTCTCATCGAATCTCTGGCTTTAGGCCCTTAATAGAAGTCCCTAAAAGTTTCCTATTAGACCAATCCATAGTTTGGTTAGATAAATGTTCAAACCTTATTTGGTATTCGTGTAGTCGAGGTTTACTAAATCTTCACCAATTGTCCATCGATGTTATTGAAATCGGTTGGTCTAAAGTAATTAAGTAGTCCTTCTTTGAATCGCTGCCAAGAGAGACCTCCATGGGTGTGCTCATACTAATTAAACCACTGAATAGCATCTCTCTCAAGGTGGATGACAACAATCTCCACCCTTGTAGCATCGACGGTTCGGTATAACCGAAAATACCATTCCATGCACGCGATCCATCCATCGGGTCTCCTTCCCATCTAGGGAAGTCAACCATCATGCTTGAAGTGTTTGGATCAGGAATGATGTGGCCATGCTCTTGAGGATCATCTCACTAATCTGAAGTTTCTCCTTGCTATGATTTCTTCGGGTTAGGTGGTCGGCCCATGCTAAATTTAGCAAAAAGGTATCACATCTTCTCCTCCATGCGACTTTCAAAGGCTTTGAACTTAGTATTGATCGCCTCCTCTAATGCCATGGTGTATGCCTCTAGATCTGTAATATTAAGATATTTTTTCTATTGTTGGGTTAGTGGCATGAGAATTTTTGGAGATGGGATGACTGGTTGAATGGTTGGTTCGATTTAGATGGGAGTAGGCTGTGGTTTATAACTGATTTGGATGGCTATTTGGGATCGATTTAGAGTGTGGTTTGGAAGGGTTTTTGGTAGGGATGTTAGGATTTATAGATGAGAGAAAAAGAGTCTGAAAACTCACAAAAGATAGTACTCAAATCCAATGAAATTCGATGAAGAAAGGTGACGCGATGTGTTGTCCTACCGAACAGATTTTACGTTAGAGAAATGAAAAATTCTCGACATAAATTTCAAAGAAAAACTCAAGAAAAATATACAGAAATCCTCAGTTTATATGTGATTAGTATTAGAAAAAATTTTGACAAAATTTCACTAGAGTAACAGTAGGAAATAGGGTAAAATAAGGAAGGTAGATCCTTAATCGTAAAATTTTAGCATTGCATGATGACGAAAGAAGGCACAATAAAACTAGTTCCAGAAGGAATTTTTTCTAGAGGTCAATCTCATATGAAATCTAAGCTGGTCTAGGGAATGGTGTAAAAAATTTGGCAAGAAAGGAGAAGCAATAAACTGGTTTCAAGAGGCAAATAAGAGGCTAAAAATTTCTACAGCATTTTGCCTTCGCAACAATGATAACATTTGTGTCCGACGAAATTTAAAGTGGATAAAATATGAAAAATTTCTTTAATATGTAAGGTAAAGGATCTTACAGTATTGAAGAAGTGTGGGTGATGAAAATATACTAGATTTTCAGATTAAACGCAAGGGGCAGCAGCAGACTGATTTGATCAATGGCTGGGGTGGAAGGTGGAGGCGCATGATAAAACCCTAGATTGAGCTCTATAGATTTTGATCTTTGAGGGGGATCAACCCTTGGAACATTATAGGGGTTCTTCCCTCCTAGTAATCAGCCATATAACTGAATTGTAGATTGATCTTGCTTGATTAAAAGAGATAGAGGCTACATGCTTATATAGGGCTCCAAACCCTAACCCTAGGGGGTGCTTCCTAAGTAAATTCCCTCTTTTGCCCCTCCTATAGTTGTCATGCATAAATAAAGGGAGCAGCAGCCTAAGTGGCTGCACAAGCCATGCCCCTCTACTAGAAAGCCTAGCCAACTAGCCCAGTAAGGGAGGTGGTGGCTAGGAAGCCCTAAGGCCCTAAAATAAACCCTAGCCATACTTCTTTATAGGATAGAAGTGACTAGGTGGGGTTTTATTACAATCTCATAGGATTCTTATTGATTACTTCTAGGGTGATTATGACTCAAGCCTGTTGGAGTCATATCAAGCTCCCCTCTTTAATCAACCTTGTCCTTAAGGCTGAGAGTCCATAAACTCTGGGAATCGGGTCTTCAGCTCCTCATATGATTCTCAAGCTATCATTAATTGAACTTTGGTCTCTTCATTAGCTTGGGTGTCAGTTGGATAGATTTGGGTTAAGTCATCTTCTTTAAATTTCCATTTAAAGTAGGATACCTGGAGGATCAACTGTAATCTTGATCTACTGTGTGGATCTAATCTCCAGGTTAGGGCCCCAATGTGATCTCTAATTTTGTAAGGCCAAAAGAAATAGGGAGACCACTTTCTTAAGGCTTAAATTTTATGTTGGTGGAGCTGGAGATAAAGGGAAACTTAAACTTTCTCAGAAAATTTTCTTCTGCTCTGGCGTTTGTCAAGGGGAAGTTTCTTCCTTGCATGAGCTGCCACGTGATTGCTCTGTAATAATAGTCATGCCTTCTTTTAGAGTGAGGGTTGTTCTATGATAAAATCTCTAGTGGTGTGAGCCTTATCTAAGTCTAAGGTAGGTAGGAGTGGTGATTTTTCGAAGCCTAATTTCACTTCTTTGTGCTATTGACCATCTTGCATGAGGATGGTGCTGACCCCAACTCTGGATGTGTCTGCTCCAATAATAAACATCTGACCTCGATTTGGTGTAGATGACATCATGGTCATGAGGGCTATAGTTCCACTCAGCCAAGGTGGTATATCTTTCTTTATAATGAGAGGAATGATTTTCATGCTTCGTTGAGTTTTACGAATGATCCTTCCCCTTTTCTGATTTCACCACTAGAGGGACTCAATTTTCTCGCAGTCTTGGGCCGTAGATCGGAGGTCATCATCAAGGAAGTATTTTAAGCATCATGCTATGATCCTGGGGAAAGTCATGAAAGTCACATAAGATTTGGAAGTACTGCATCAGCAACCATGGTGAGTTCAGTAGGATGGAACACTTCAGAAGTAGTTTATATCCGAGGAAAAGGATATAGGGATTTGTCGTAGCGAAAAATAAGTATAGTCAAACAATCCATATCTTTGCCATCTCTTAGGTGACCCTTTTATCTTCGACATTCTGAGGTTGTAGGAAGCAATTTGGCCAACCAATAGTTAGTAGAAGTTTCGACTAGTTCAGCATGGGGGGGTTGGACAACTTCAGAGGAGGTTTAGTGGAGACGCCCAAAATTTCAGCAAGATGCAGGAGAGGGTTCTTATCTTCAATCTCATAAAACTCTTGAATTTGAATTGGGAAACTGCTGGATTCTTCTTTTGGTAACCTCTCCAAGTGTTCGCTGTGGTCATAGTCGCTTGGCTCCCTTGTAGAACCACTTATTTTCTTTTGTTGAAAAATTTCATGGTTAGCTTTAAAAATTTTTAAAAAATATCTCCAATCATGGACAACCAATCAATATTGAGCACTATATCAAAATCATCGAGAGGGAGGAGGAAAAACTTAGCAACTACATCTTGCTACTATAGGATCAGTTTAACCCGTGGGCGCTTCTGGTTGTACTTCAGAATTTGGTCGTTAGCTACCTTGACTTAGAACCTACTGTAATCTTCTTTTGGGAGCATTAAGTGGCTAGCAACCTTACTCCTCATGAAGTTGTGTGTGCTCCCGGCGTCGATGAGGACGATGACGGACTATTGTTCGAGAAACCCTTCGATCTTCAATTTTTGCACATTGATGTAGCCGGTTAAGGTAGGGACCGTGTAGGTGGCCAGTTGATGAGGAGTCCAAAGTTCAGTTGATAATAGCATGGGAATCATATGAGGAGCTGAAGATCTGATTTTTCATGTTCATAGAACCTCAGCCTTGAGGATAAGGCTGATTTTAAGAGGACGGGTTTGATAGGACTCCAACAGGGTTGAGTCCTAATCTCCCTAAAAAGTAGTCAATAAAACCTACTAGATTATAATAAAGCCACTCTTATCTTATAAAGGAGTATGGCTAGGGTTTAGATTAGTCATTAGGGCTTAATAGCTGCCACACCCCTTATTGGATTGGTCGGCTAGGGTTTCCCCCGCTTAGGTTGGCTATAGAGCCACTTAGCCGCCCCTTGTTCCTATTAAGGCAGGTCGACTATAGGAGGGGCAAAGGGGTAATTTTATTTAGGTAAGCACCCACTTAGGCTAGCGTTTTGATCCCTATTTAAAGATGTAGTCGCCCCCCCGTCTTGAATCAAGTAATTATCAATTTTATTTCAGTGTTGTGTGGAGTCTAGGAGGGAGGAACCCCTATAGCGTTCCAAGGGTTGATCCCCCTCAAGGATCAAAATCTATAGAGCTCCTTCTGGGGTTCTATCATCTTGCCTTATAGGTCTTCACCTCTTCATCTACTTCTTCTATTTGAAGATTCATTTACACCCAATGGGTACGATACCCTTAGGTGCACCAATTAGGTTCCAAACCTTATTGGAGTACATAGAATCCATCTTAGAGTTCATGACTTCTTGTCACTTCATGGAGTTTATGCTTGTGATATCTCCTTATAGGTCTAAGGATCAATATTATCTCCCCTGATATCTCTCAGATATCTCTCCGGAGGATGGGACACTCTCCGAAACCTACATAAAGTTGGAACTTATGTGTTAGGTACCTGAATAGACTCATCTTGTAGAATGGTGCTTTTGATAGGTTCTCTAACCTAGCTTAACTCTATCATGCTCTTACTGTTTTTATCGAGACTGTGTTCCTTCTCAAGGAACACCACCCTCTTGGAAATAAAGACATTTTGAGCCTTGAGGTGATAGAAATAATACCTACAAGTTTCCTTGGGATATCCCACAGATTTGCATTATTTCATCTTTGATTTTAACTTATCAAGGTTGTGTCTTATAATATGGGTAGGATACCCCAAATCTTAATAATATTAAAATTAGGTGTCATCTCTTTCCATGTTTTATATGGTGTAGATACTACCTATTTGGTTGAAACTATATTAAGAAAATAAGCTATAGACTCTATAGCGTATCCCCAGAAAGAGACGAGTAGATCAGTGAAACTTATAATGGACCACACCGTATCCAACAACATGTGGTTCCTCATTTCCAATACACTATCGAGCTATGGTGTATAAGAAGGAGTCCCATTTGGATAGGATCTCAAAGTCTTTGAGGAACTAAGTGAACTCTGTACTTAAGTACTCTCCTTCATGATTCGATTGAAGAGTCTCGATACTCTTTCTAGTCTAATTCTCAAGCTGTTTCTTATATTTTTTATATTTCTCGAAGGTTTCGGACTTATACTTCATTAAGTACATATATCCATGCCTAGAGAAGTCATTAGTGAATGTAATGAAGTATAAGTAACTACTTATGACTTGAGTTGACATAAGACTACATATATTTGTATGTACGAGTTCTAGCAACTTAGTGACTCTTTCTCTAGTTCTACTAAATGGAGAATTGGTTAATTTCCCTTAAAGGCAAGACTCACATGTTGCATATGATTTATAATCGAATGGATTTAAATATCCATCCTTCGGTAAACTTTGAATTCTTCCTTCATGGATATGACCTAGCCTACAATGCCACAGGTATGCATCGTTCACCTCATCTCTCTTCCTCTTAGACACACCAACACTCATAACATATGGAGTAACATCTAATTTGAATAGCCCATTTATTAATATTCATAACCAATGATCTCATTATCTAAAATTAATGAATAATCATTATTCTCAAAAATTAATCTATCTATTATTTATCAAATAAAAAATAAAAAAAATAATATTTTTGATAATAGAAGAAATAAAATAGCATGCATCTAATGAAATAATAGCTCCACTGAGCATATGTATGGTGACCTCACCAAAAGCAATAATAGTAACCTTTGCACCATTCTCCATCCTTAGGTCCACATCGCCTCTCATCAATCTCCTAGGCCTTGTCAGAAACAGTAATAAATTACAGATATGAGATGCACTATCGATATCCAATAATCATGTGTTATCATAATTTTCTAACAGATGGAGATTGATTATGAATGTACCTAAAGCTTCTCCAAGCTTCTGTTTCGCCTTCTCTATAAGGTACTATTTGCAGTTCCTCTTCCAGTACCCATCTTTACTGTAGTGGAAGCACTAGCCTTTATCCTATGTCAGATTTTTCTTAGCGATACTTTTCCTGGTTTGCCCTTGCCCATGCCCTTCTTGAGGGACTTCTCTGTGTTTCTTTTATTTCTAGTCTCACGAATATAGAGAACTAATTTCTCTTTCTTGATGGTGCTCTTAACTTCCTTCAATATATTGAGAAGTTTAGGGTGAGTCACCTCAAACTTATTCATGGTTAAACTCATAATGAACCATGAAAAGGAATCTAGGAGGGACTGTAGTACGAGGTCCACACATATGTTATCCTCTATGACCATTCCTAAACCTGTGACTTCCTAATCCACTCAATCATCTTAATGACATGATTATAAACCGATGTCTCCTTAGTCATCCTTGTGCAGAAGAGACTCTTGAATATCTTATATCATTGAGTCCTTCTCCGTTCCTCAAACAATTGGTGAAGATAAAAGATGAGAGAAATGGCATTCATGCTTTCATGCTGTCTCTATAGCTTGGGAGTTATAGAGGCCAACATGTAACACTTAGAAAGAATAGAATTATATATGTACTTCACAAAGTGAGCAATCTTATCCTCACTAGCCCCTTCCTCTAGCGTGGGCATTATTGTGTCAAGGACATTTATAATTTTTTTCGCTATGAGAATGATGCTCAGGTTGTAGAGCCAATCCGTCTAATTTGGACCAATGAGGCAGTTGGCATCAAGTATGCAATGTAAGCGATCTGAAAGTGATATTTTCTAAAATAAAGATATCGTAGAAAGTAAATAACATGCAAACTTTAGATTTTCTAAAAATTAAGATATGAACTTTTATCTTAAGCTACTCCCACTATTTTCTCATGAAATAGACAATACCCTCCAATATGTGAATTGAAAATCTCCAACAGATTCCTAGCAGGTATCAAGATCCAATCAGCATCTTAGCATGACCTCGAGGGACTTGACCAATCACACAAAGCCTAAAAAAGTAGGCAACCCTTGCCAATCATAATTTCTTGTACTTCCCATCCTATTCGTCCTCCGAACCATTATGGGCTTGAGGGACTCGACCAACCATGATGTTTAGTTAAGTCAGTACTATCATTACAAGATGAATGTGATTCAATAATATACTCTCGATGGACTCGACCAAGTATACTATGTCCTCAGGTCACCGGTGACATCTCTATATCGTAGGCAAGATCTCAATATGTGAGCTTCAAAGGACTCGACCAACTCAACCTACATCTAAAAATGAACTCCATATATAATGATGAAAGGCCACATAAGTCAATCTTATATATATATATATATATATATATATATATATAAGCAATCACACCATCTGATCTTGGACCCAAGCCTAATGTGATCAAACTTAAGCCAGAAGGCTCAATCATTCACAAAAGAGTTTATGTGTGCCTCGGCACATCTTCCTACCTTTTGATTATCCATCTTGTCCTCATCGGTCCTGCCAGTACCTCTACGATTCGACGTACCCTATCGCATGATTATGATAGAACCCCTGATGGAGCTCTATAGATTTTGATCGTTGAGGGGGATCAACCCTTGGAACGCTATAGGGGTTCCTCTCTCCTAGATTCGGCTTAAGGTTGAAATAAAATTGATAATTGTTTGATTCAAGAGAGGGGGTGGCTACATCTTAAATAGGGATCAAAGTCCTAGCCTAAGGGAGCACTTGTCTAAGTGGAAGTACCCTTTTACCCCTCCTATAGCCATCCTGCCTTAATAGGAATAGGGGGCAGCTAGGTTGGCTCTATAGCCAACCTAAGCAGAGGGAAACCTTGGTTGACTTGCTTAGTAAGGGGGTTGGTGACTACTAAGCCCTAAGGGCTAGTTCAAACCCTAGCCTTATCCTTTATAGGATATGAGTGACTTTATTACAATCTAGTAGGATTTTATTGACTAATTCTAGGGAGATTAGGACTCAACCTTGCTGAAGTCTTATCAAACCCGCCCTCTTAAAATCAGCCTTGTCCTGAAGGTTGAAGTTCCATGAACTCAGAGAATTGGGTCTTCAGCTACTCATCAGCTTGGGTGTCAGTTGGAAGAACTTGAGCCGAGTTGTCGTCTTTCAATTTCCATTTGAGGTGGGATACTTGAAGGATCAATTGTAATTTTGATCTAGTGCATGGATCTGATCTCCAGGTTGAGGCCCGAATATGATCCCCAATTTTGCAAGTCCCAAAGAAATAGGTAAACCACTTTCTTGAGGCTTGAATTTCATGCTGGTGGAGTTGGAGATGAAGGAGGACTTGATCTTTCTCAAGAAACTTTCTTTTGCTCTGGCATTTGTCAGGAGGAAGTTTCTTCCTTGCATGTGCTGCCACATGGTTAGTCTTTAGTAAGAGCCAATCTTTCTTCTAGAATGGTAACTGCCCTCTAGTATGGTTCAGGATGATGAGCGCCCAATCTAGCGTGAGCATGGATTGTAATTCTTCTAGTTTAACTCCTCTTTCGTACCATGAACCATCTTGTATAAGAATAGCCCAAATTCTAATTCCTGATGCATCGGCCTCAATGACCAAAGTGCAACCAAAATTGGGTAGCGCTAGGATCGACATCATCATCATGGTTGCCTTGAGTCGTTCGAAGGCTGCAGAGGTTTTATCTAACCACAAGAAGGAGTCTTTCTTCAATAAGGACATGAGAGAGGCACTGATCTTGCCATAATCTTTCACAAAATTTTGGTAGTAGCCCGTAAGTCCAAGGAAACCACGTAATGATTGTAAGTTTATAGGTCTCGGTCGTCCTTACATTGCCTCAATCTTTATCAGGTCCACCGCCACTCCATCCTCTAATATAATATGCCTAAGATACTCCAATTTACGTAGAAACTCATGCTAGTCATTATGCATGTAGAATGTAATTTTTAGAATATCTTCAGTGCATACTCAAATCTGATGGTATCCGGATCGGAGATCCAATTTAGTGAGGACTCAGACTCCTTTTAATTCATCCAAGAGTTCATCTATGAATGGGATAGGATATTTATCCTTGATGGTGATAGCGTTTAGAGCTCAGTAGTTAATGCACATCTGTCACGTACCATCTTTCTTGCGCAGTAGCAACACCGGTGAGGAATAAGGGCTGCAACTCGGTCGAATCACCCAAGTGTCAAGCATCTCTTTAAAAATGTTCTCGATCTCATCCTTCTACAAGTGAGGATAGTGGTACGGTCATAAATTTACTAGAGTTTTACTTGGCAAAATAGGAATGCAGTGGTTATGCAGCCGATTAGGGGGCAGCCCGCATGGCTCCAAGAAAACATCCGCGAATTCATTCAGGCAAAGGGCAAGCTTAGGATATGAGTTTTGTACATTCTCCCCAATAGATGGCTACTGAATATGCAACAAGAATCCACTATGTGCTTGGTGCAAAACTTTCTCCATTTGTTGCGACGAAATGGTGAAAATTTGGCTCCCGCGTTTGCCTCGTAACGTGACATGTCTCCAATTGCAATAAAATTTCATGATTAATTTTAAAAAAATTCAAGAGATATCACCTATAGTTGTGAGTCATTCAATCCCGAGTATGGCTTCATAATCATCAATGGGTAGGAGGAAGAAATTAGCTACCACTTCTTGGTCTTGGAGTAGTAGTTTCACCCTCGGGCACCGTTGGTCGCAATTAAAGATTCGGCCATCGGTGACCTTTACATCAAACTTGTTGTAAACTTCATTTCGAAGTGCTAAACATATAGCAACCTTACTATTGAGGAAGTTATTGGTGCTGCCCGTGTCAATGAGAACGGTGATGAGTTGTTGTTTTAGAAGTCCTCCAACTTTCATCATCTGCAGGTTGGAATAGCTAGCCAATACATGCACTGCGTAGTTGGCCAGTTGGGACTCTTCCTCCATGGCTTCTTCTTTAGCTTCAAGTACTTCTTTAGATGTTTCATTGTCCTCATCCTCTGCTGGTTCAATCATGAGGAGCCAGCCCTTTTTGCAATGATGTTTGCGGTTCCACGGTTCGTCGCAATGCCAACACAACTCCTTGGCCGATCATTCATGAAGCTCGTCTCTTGTTAACTTTTTTGGTGCAGGGGCTTGGATGGTAGTAGAGGGGGTAGTAGGCCTCAGCGTGGCTGGTCGGGGAGTGACCCTTGTCCTTTGTACCTTGTGGTTCAATTGTTCTTCCTGGATACGTGCGAAGGAAATCACCACCATAAGAGTGTATGGTTCTTGTGCCTTTACTTCTCCTCAGATCTCTGACTTTAGGCCCTCAATAAAAGTGCCTAAAAGTTGTTTCTCAGACCAATTCTCAGTTTGGTTAGGTAAATGCTCAAACCTTATTTGGTATTCTTATATTGTAGAGGTTTGACGAATCTTTGCCAATTATCCGTCGATGTTGTTGAAATCAGTTAGTCCGAAACGGTCTAGTAGTCCTTCCTTGAATCGCTACCAAGAGAGTCCTCCATGGGTATACTTAAACTAATTAAACTACTGAATAGCATCTCCCTTGAGGTGGATGGTAGCAATCTCCACCCATGTGGCATCGGCGGTTTGGTAGAACCGAAAATAGCGCTCCGCGCATGAGATCCACCCGATCGGGTCTCCTTCTTCCCATTTAGGGAAGTCAACCTTCATACATAGATTATTTAGATTAGAGGTGATGTGGCTATGTTCTTGAGGATTGTCTCGTTGATCTGAAGTTTCTCCGTGTTGTGATTTCCTCGGGTTCAACAAGCGGCCAATACCGAATTCGGCAAAAAGGGATCACATCTTGTCTTCCATGTAGTTTCCAAAGGCTTCAAGCTTTGTATCGATAGCCTCCTCTGATGCCATAGTATACACCTCTAGATCTGTAATATTGAGATCCCTTTTCTGTTGTCGAGTTAGTGGCATGGGAATTTTGAAGAAGGGGGTGGCCGATTGGAAGGTGAATCAGTTTAGATGGAAGTAGGCTACAGTTTAGGGTAGATTTGGGGCTACAGTTTTATAGAGTTTAGGCTGCAAATTGATATGGTTTTAGGGCTATGATAGTAGTAGATGAAGGTTAGGAAAATAGATTTTAGATCTGAGATCGATGACAGTAAAGGTAGGTGTCTCGGTAAGGAAAGTTGGCTAAAAAGGTAAGTGGATCGATAAGGAAGTGGACTAATTTGGGTGGCTAATTTAAGGGCTATTTGGATTCAGTTTAGGATAATATTTGAAAGGGTTTTTAGTGAGGATGATAGGGTTTATAAATGAGGAAAGGAGAGTCTGAAATCTCACAAAAAACAACACTTAATCTGATAGAATTTGATGAAAGGAAGTGTTGCGATGTGCTATCCTGCTGAACCGATTTTACGTCAGAGAAACGATGACTTCTCGATATAAATTCCATAAGAAAGTTCAAGAACATTATGTAAAAACCCTTGGTTCAGATGTTGTTAATACCAGTAAAATGTTTGATAAAATTTTGGCAGCATAACAGCAGGGAAATAGGGCAAAAGATGAAAGGCGGATTCCTTCATCGTAAAATTCTAAAACTGCATGATGGTCAAAGATTGCACAAGAAAACTAGTTCTAGAATGCATTTTTTCATAAAATTAAATCCAAATAAAAGCCAACTTGATCTTAAAAATTATATAAAAGTTTCAACTAAAAAGGATGAACAAAAGTTTGGTTTCAAGAGGCCAATATACATAAGGCAGATTCTGCATTATAAAATTTTAGTATTGTACCATGAAGAATTGCAATGCTATAAGTCCAGATCCAGAAGGATTTTCTCATGAGATTAGTCTTAGATAAAAGCTAAGACGATCTATGAAATTATATAAAAGTTTTAGCCAAAAAGGATGATTAAAAGTTTAGTTTCAAGAAGCAACAATTGGCTAAAAATTTCTACAGCATTTCGCCTTTGCAACGATGATAACGTTTTCGATGAACAAAATTTGCAATAGATAACATTTGAAAAAATTCTTCAATATGTAAAGTAAAGAATCTTGTAGTATTGAAGAGGCATGAATGATAAAAATATACCAGAATTCCAGATCAAATATAGGGGGCTGTGGCAGACTGATTTGATCTATTGTTGGGTGGAAGGTGGAGGCACGTGTCATAGCAATTGTGGGAATTACTTGGGAAGGTGGAGGTGACTGAGATGGCTACAGGGGTAGTAAGATTGTTGCTCTGATACCAGATGATAGAACCCCAGATGGAGCTCTATAGATTTTGATCCTTGAGGGGGATCAACCGTTGGAACGCTATAGGGGTTCTTTCCTCCTAGATTTGGCACAAAGCTGAAATAAAATTGATAATTTCTTGATTCAAGAGAGGGGGGTGGCTACATCTTAAATAAGGATCAAAGTCCTATCCTAATGGGGTACTTATCTAAGTAGAATTATCTTTTTACCCCTCCTATAGCCATCCTGCCTTAATAGAAATAAGGGGCAGCTAGGTTGGCTCTATAGCCGACCTAAGTAGGGGGAAACCATCGCCGACTTACCCAGTAAAGGGGGTGATGACTACTAAGCCGTAAGGACTAATCCAAACCCTAGCTATACTCCTTTATAAGATAGAAGTGATTTTATTACAATCTAGTAGGGTTTTATTAACTACTTATAGGGAGATTATGACTCAACCCTATTGAAGTCATATCAGATTACAACATAATTACAAGCAAATAGGCCCAATCACATAAATGGGATAGAGAAGGAGGCTCGCAAGCCCCAACAATACTAATAATCACATACACACATACATATCATCACATGATCCATGATCATCTGTTCACATTATACATCCATGTAGACATTATGTAGGACTACTAGATAATAATAATTAATTAAACTATTTAATTAATTATGTACCAATTTTAGAATCCTACCATCTCCTATGCGACTAGGAAACCCTTACAGCTAGGGTTACCCTGTGATCAGGAGTCCCTGGCAACAGGGTTACCTTATGTGATTGAGCAACCATAGCCACCAAGGTCTCCCTTGCAGCCATGAGTCCCTAGTTGCATGTTGTCCATTGGCGACCAAGAAGCCCTGATTACTTAGTTCCCCTTTTGGCTAATAGTCCCTAGCTATAGGGTCACCACAAACATTAGGAAACTGATAGCACTCTAGTAGGGTTGAGTCCTAGTCTCCCTAAAAGTAGTTAATAAAACTTTGCTAGATTGTAATAAAGTCATTCTTATCTTATAAAAGAGTATGACCAGGGTTTAGATTAGCCCTTAGGGCTTAATAGCTGTTGCCCCCCTTACTGGGTTGGTTGGCTAGGGTTTCTCTTGCTTAGGTCAGCTATAGAGCTAACATAGCCGCCCCTTGTTCCTATTAAGGCAAGTTGGCTATAAGAGGGGCAAAGGGGTAATTTTACTTATGCAAGCACCCCCTTAGGCTAGGGTTTTGATACCTATATAATGATATAGCCACCTCCTCTTCCGAATCAAGTAATCTATAATTTTAATTCAGCCTTGTGCTGAGTCTAGGAGGGAGGAACCCCTACAGCGTTCCAAGGGTTGATCCCCCTCAAGGATCAAAATCTATCGAGCTCCTTTTGGGGTTCTATCATCTGGTATCAAAGCAGTGACTTTGCTGCCCCTATAGCCATCATCCATGCCTCCACCTTCCCAAGCAATTCCCACAATTGTTTTTAACGTCCTCCATCGTGGCCCACCAAGTTGTAGATCCATCAATCTGTTGCTTCCTCTGCATCAACATCAAAGATATGGTAAAAACTCCAAAGCCCATGCCTCTTACTACTGCTATTCCTCTATCTTATCATCATTGCAAAGGTGAAACATTGCATAAATTTTAAGCTGATTTTTGCTTCTTGGAACTGAACTTTTAATTGTCTTTGTTGGCTGAAAATTTTATACAATTTTGTAGATTGTCTTAGCTTTCATCTAAGACCAATCTTATAAAAAAAATCCATCTGTATCTGAACTTATAACTCTGTGATTCTTTGTTGTGCAGTGCTGAAATTTTACGATGGAGAATATGACTTTCGTATATTGGCCTCTTGAAACCAAACTTTTGTTCATCTTTTTTGGCTGAAAGTTTTATATACATCCAAATATAAACTTGGATTTTATTTGGAATTGATTTCTCAAAAAAATTCCTTTTGGATCTGATTTTTTTATGCAATCTTTCACCAACATGCAGTTCTAGAATTTTTATGACGAAGGATCTCTACCTTTCATCTTTTGCCCTATTTTCCTACTGGTATGTTGCCAAAATTTCGCCAAACTTTTTACTGGTATTCCTAACATCTAAATCAAGGGTTTTTGTATAATTTTCTTAAACTTTCCTTTGGAAATTATGTCAAGAAGTCATCATTTCTCTAATGTAAAATCTGTTTGGTAGGACTATACATCGCTGCACTTTTTTTCATTGAATTCTATTAGATTTAAGTGCTATTTTTTGTGGGATTTTGGACTCTCTTTTCCTCATTACCGAACCTACCATCCTTACCAATGACCCTTCAAAACCTTGCCCTAAATTGAAACCAAATAGTCACCCAAATCAGCCCTAATCATAGCCTACTTCCTTATCGATCCACTTACCTTTTCAGCGAACTTATCGATACACCTACCTTTGCTGCCATCTATCTTAGATCTAAAATCTATTTCCCTAACCTTGATCTATTACTATCACAGCCCTAAAACCACTCCAATTCATAGCCTAATCTCTACAAAATTGCAGCCCCAAATCGCACCCAAAACAGCTACAAACCGCCCCAAAAATCGAAGCCTTTGGTCCATCAATCTTTCAGCCGCCTAATCTCCCTTATCCCTTCAACCGCAGCATGCATCTTTCACTGCCCAATGTTGCCAACAGTGACCTCTTACTGCCATCTTCCTTGATCGCAACCAGCAACGATCCTTGTGGCAAAAAGCTACCAGCAGTGATCTTTTGTTGTAATTTGTTTACATCGTAGCCTGCAATAATCGTTCGTTGCCAACTATCTTGATCGCAGCCAGCAACAAATTGAACACAACAACAACCGTCTCACACTTCATACTACTATTGCCCTCCTTTGCAACAGTCGTGCATATCGCTGCCCCATCTTCCTCCTATGGCAGTTGCACCCTTGCTGCAACCAACGCCACTTGCAGCCACGAAATCGCAGCATAGTCGCAATCGACATTGCTGCTGCCCTCTTCTTCCTTCACCATCGCTGCTACCCTTGGCTGCCATCCTCCACTTGGAGACTTCACTCTTGTAGTCCTGACATTGGTGCCATTCACCGCCTTCAACCTGAAAATTGCAACTATACTTTTCAGTCGATTTGTTTGACAGGTTGGAGATCCTTACGTCATGACATCACTAAACTTATTTGAAACCAAATTGGAGGCTTTCAAGATGCGTATGGATGCTAAATTATGCAATCTCCTCAAGGAGTTTAGATTGGGCTGATCACTAAGCCTAAGAAGATCACAACATGGAGTAAATTCTGATTGCAAAAAGAACCCATCAGAGATAAGAAGTGAGGATAAGACATGGCAGCCCTACACCTCAATGACGTCGATCTCCTTTGTACAACTTTAAGAAGGGCACCTCAATCAAGATGCTCAGAGGATGAGAGCCACATCCCAACCAAAAGCATATAAACCTTCAGCACCAATCAATTACAAGAACCTTGACGAAGAACTAACGAACATCCGTCAAACCTCTACCATCCAAGAGTACCAAATCAGGTTTAAAGGCCAACTAATCAAACTCGTGATTAGTTTGAAAAATCAATATTGAGGACTTTCGTTGAGGGCTTGAAGCTGGAGATTTAAGAAGAAGTTAAAGCGTGACAACCGTACATACTTGAGGCAGCCATCTCCTTTGTACGACTACACGAAGACAGGCTGAACCAAGATGCTCGGAGGACCAAAGCCACCGCACAACCAGTAGCATAGAGACTCTCGGCCCTATCTACCACTAGCCAGTCACTCAGCCAAAAAAGTTAACAAGAGAAGAGTTTCGTAACAAATCGACAAAGGGCCTATGTTGGCATTGTAATAAACTATGGAGCCAAGACCACCATTGTAAAAAAGAGAGACCTATATTGGTTGAGCCCACTGAAGAACCGAAACTCAAAGATATGGATCTCAAGTCTAAGGAGGAGGACATGAAGGAAAAATCACAATCAGCCGCCTGCACCTTTTATGCTCTATTATAGATATTGGACATTAATGGCTTCATTAAGCATCAATCTATCACCATCCTCGCCAACACCAGGAGCTCCAATGACCTTATGAATGACAAAAGAAAATAGGTGACCTTATGTGGGAAAGGAGAGAACGAAGAAAAGATGATCTCGACACAGTGCTTGGAGAAGCCCGCTAAAATCTCAGGCACGTCTGCTGAACCGAGCTGACTCCTTCCTACTAGACTGCATGACCCCTGTGTGTTGGTCGTACAAGAGGAACCACCAGCACATATTCGGTCATATTGCTGTCCACATTTTCAAAGGACTGAAGCTAAAAAGATCATCCAAGAGATGTAGGAGATACGGATCATTCGACCACAACCTTCCTTTACAATGACATTTTATCTCTAAAAACTTTGTCTCTTTGTCTGCAGGGATAAGCTCTTTATGAAGTGCCATATTCAGCTGAACCAACTATGGTTTCTGATGTAGTGCTCCCTTATCTCGGGCTACTTCCATGACTTCATTGAGGAGCGGACCATGATGCTAAAAGTCTTCCCTGATGATGACCTTGGATCCATGGCCCACAATCGCAAGAAGGAACAGGAGAAAGGCATCCACATGGACCCCACAACCATGATTCCATCTATATCGATGCTAGCATTACTTGAACATGGCAATATGTTTGTACTTGGAGTAGACACATCCAGAGTCTGGATCGACGTCACCCTTATGCAAGATGGTCCATGGTACGAAAGAGGAGTAAGCCCAAAAGAATTATCCATGCTCACACCACCATATGCAAAGAAGAAATGACCTCTCGATAAACTTTAGAATAGACGAAAACTTAAAGATCGAGTTTTCTTACACCTCAAGCCCGATCAGTAGGAAACTCGAGCCTAAAGGAAGTGGTCTCCCTATTTCTTTGGGCCTTGCAAAATTGGGGACCATATTGAGGCCCTAACCTAGAGATCAGATCCGCGCACCAGATCAAGATTATAGTTGATCCGCTGGGTATCCCACCTCAAATGGAAATTTAAAGATGATGACTCAACTTAAGTTCTTCCAACTAACACCCAAGTTGATGAGGAGCTGAAGACCCGATTCCTTGAGTTCATAAAACTTCAACCTTGAGGATTTGGCTGATTTTAAGAGGGCAAGTTTGATAGGACTCCAGCAGGGTTGAGTCCTAATCTCCCTAGAAGTAGTCAATAAAAACCTACTAGATTGTAATAAAGTCATTCCTATCTTATAAAGGAGCACGGCTAGGGTTTATATTAGCTCTTAGGGCTTAGTGACCGTTGCCCCCCTTACTGGTTTAGTTGGCTAGGGTTTCCCTTGCTTATGTCAGCTATAGAGCCAACCTAGTCACCCCTTGTTCTTATTAAGGCAGGTTGGCTATAAGAGAGGCAAAGGGGTAAGTTTACTTAGGCAAGCACCCCCTTAGGCTAGGGTTTTGATCCCTATATAATGATGTAGTTGTCCCCTCTCTTGAATCAAGCAATCTACAATTTTAATTCAGCCTTATGCCGAGTCTAGGAGGGAGGAACCCCTACAATATTCCAAGGGTTGATTTTGATCCCCCTCAAGGATCAAAATCTATAGAGCTCCTTCTGGGATTCTATCAGAAACTTGAGAAAGCATCACATGCATTATGGAAGAATAAAACCAAAACTAGTTTCCTAATAGAATCATATCTGATCATTGTGTAATGATTATGAGCGAAAAAGTCATGAAATAAAAAACTACATAATGCGTGTGAGACATTCTCACCTAAGTGAGATCATATATCCCTAAAATTGTAGATCCAAGTGGATAAAAGAGGTTAGATGTCCTCCTCTCTAGTAGTGATCTATATGATATATGATATAGCGATGCATCTCCCTTCATAGTGCAAAACCTTATACAACGATGGATAAAAGATGTTAGCTTTTGCACACCACCTCGCAGCAGCAAATAAGAAGGTTGGGCCCTTCTTGATGTCCTCATGCACCACCAAAGGTGGCTGATGGCTGAAGAGGAGAAGGAGAAGAATAGGAGGTAGCCAAAAAGGTCTAACCCATGACCCTTTGGTCCCTCTCCTATTTAAATAGAGCGTTGTCAACGTATCCTAATGGATCTTACCTTATTGAGTATTTGATCTCTATTCAATTACTTTGGTATATTGGATACTAAACTTTCATCTAGTTATCTCTAGTGTAATGCAATTTGGATCTCTATCTAAGTATCCACTCTAAGCCCTTATTAAGTTTCACCGAGCTTACTAGATATCACATATCAATCCTCTATTTGTCATGTCATCCTAATAGAAACCTCAAGGGTATCTATCAGGGATAACTAGTTATTGTAGGGGATCAACCCTCCTCAAACTTTATAGGGGTTGGGCCCTCTAGTATTCGGCCACTAGGCTGAATAAATTTGCTAATTTTTCTTTTTGTTGTAGAAGGAAAAGTTTACATGCTTATTTATAGGATTCATGAAGAGACCCCCTAAACTAGGACTCCTAATAAGAGTCCTACTAGAAATAAAACTCTAACTCTAACTCCTATTCCTAATTAAACTTTTAGTCGAATCCTAGTCCAGTTAGAACTTGGATCCAATAAACTCCTACTAGGACTTCAACTTAGCCAAATCATAATGCCACAAGGATTTGGGCTGATTTATTTAAATTGACTTAATTCAACTCCTAACTGACTCAATGTCAGGTTTAGGCTGGCCAACAGGGCCCAATCTATGGACCTGACTTAATAAAATAGGACCCGACTCAACTAGGATCCTATCAGTCCTACCCTCTTTAAATCTACCTTATCCTCAAGGTTGAGCCTCCATGAACTCTGGGAACTTCAGCTTCAATTCATTATATGACTCCCAGGTAGCATCCTCAATAGGCAATACACTAGCACTTTAGTTGAGGGGTATCGACGATGCATCACGATCCCGTAGTCCAATATAATAGCCAACTGAACTTGGACTTCTCTATCAGCCGAGATGTTAGGCAGGTGGCTCTGGGTTGATTCATCCTCTCTAAGCCTTAATATAAGGCATGACATGTGGAAAACTGGAAGAATTTTGGAGTTTACGGGTAGATCCAATCTGTAAGGCATGGCTCCAATGCACTCCACAATTTTGTAGGGTCTGAAGAAAATGGGAGACCACTTCCTCGAGGCTCAAGTCTTTATAGATTTTTGCTGGTAAGGCTGAAGGCAAAGGAAGACTCAATCTCCAACAACAAACTTCTTTTGTTCCTATGTTTCTCAACAATTTTAGCTTGTTGTTTCATTCTTGCTTAGGTGGTCGAGAGGTTTTTTTCAATAATCTTTCCTTGAGATGATGGTAGCCCCTCGATAAAGTCCATGGGAATGTTGGTCCAAGCTGAGTCTGAAGTGGGTGGGGCTGTGATTTTCTTGGACTTGCTATCGTCGCTCTTGTAAACTTTTTTTCACTCTTGTGTTTGTCCAGTGGCTATTTCATCCTTGCTTGGGTGTGATCATTATTCAATTATTGTAAAACTTTCCCTTGAGATATTGGTAACCCCTCAGTGAGATTGAAAGGCAGCAACGATAGAAGCATAAGATGAGGAGATGATAGGGTGACGATGATGCTATTGGTATGATAGGACTCCAGTAGGGTTGAGTCCTAATCACCCTAGAAGTAGTCAAATAAAACCCTTTGAGATTATAATAAAACCCCACCTAGCCACTTCTATCCTATAAAGAAGTATGATTAGGGTTTTGATTGGGGCCTTAAGGTCTAGTAGCCGCCCTGCCCCGCCCCTTTACTAGTTTGGTCGGTCAGGGTTTCCCCCTGCTTAAGTCGGCTATAGAGCCAACCTTGCCACCACTTGTTCCTATTTAGGCAAGTCGGCTATAGAAGGGGGCAAAGGGGTAATTTTACTTAAGCAAGCATCCCATGGGATAGGATTTAGAGCCCTATATAAAGATGTAGTTGCCCCCTCTCTTTAATCAAGCAATTATCAACTTTATTTTAACCTTATGTCGAGTCTAGGAGGGAGCAACCCATACAGCGTTCCAAGGGCTGATCCTCCTCAAGGGTCAAAATCTATAGAGTTCCTTCTGGGGTTCTATCATTTGGTATCAAAGCCATATTCCTGCTACCCTGTAGCCATCATCCATGCCTCTATCTTCTAAGTAATTTCCACAATTGCTTTTGACGTCGTCTCTATCCACTGGTGCCCACCAAGCCGCAAATCCATCTATCTGCTGCCACCCCCTGTAAGATCTGGAAATCTGATATATTTTTATCATCCATGCCTCTTCAATACTACAAGATTCCTTACTTGACATGTTAAAGATTTTTTCCGAAGTTTATCCATTATAAATTTCGTTTGTTGTAAACATTATCGTTGTCGCAAAGGCGGAACACTATAGAAATTTTCAGCTACATTTTTGCCTCTTGAAACTAGTTTATTTCTTCTTCTTTCTAGCTGAAATTTTTACACAATTCTAAAAATCAACTTAGCTTTCATTTGGGATTGATTTCTAGATAAAATTCCTTCTAGAACAAGTTTTCTTGTGCAATCTTTCACCACCACGCAGTGCTAGAATTTTTATGATAAAGAATCTATCCTTTGCGTATTGGTATCTTGAAACCAAACTTCTGTTCATCCTTTTTGGCCAAAATTTTTACACAAATTCATAGATCATCTTAGCTTTCATCTAAAACTAATCTCTAGAAAAAACTCCTTCTAGATCTGAACTGACAGCGCTGCAATCCTTTATCACGCAGTGGTAAAATTTTATGATAAGAATTTTGTGATCTTGTTTACAACAATTTTTCTACCATTACACTACCAAAATTTTCTTAACCTACATTACTATTTCTATCACTATCAGAACCAAGATTCTAATATTGAAAATTTCCATAAATTTCTTAAATTTTTCTAGAATTAATGTCAAGAAATTGTTGATTCTTCGATGAGAATTCTATTCGGCAGTACAACGTATATCGCAACGATCTTTCAGTGAAATTTTATCAGATCTTGCTGCCATCTTTTCCAGATTTGAGACTCCCCCTCTCATCTTCAATTCCTACTATTACTCCCTGAAAAACCCTAACAAAACCACAACCAAACAGCCATCCCAATCAGTAACTGTAGCCTACTTCCTTATCGATCCACTTACCTTTTAAGCCAACTTTTCTTGCTGATACCTCTACCTTTGCTGTCATCTATCCCAGATCTAAAATCTATTTTTCTAATCTTCATCTACTATCTAAAATCAAACTAATTCATAATCTAAACTCCATAAAACTATAGCCCCAAATCGCACCTAAAACAACCATAAACTGCACCCAAAAACCGCAGTCTTCGGTCCACCAACCTTTCAACTACCCAATCTCCCGTATCCCTTCAATCGCAAAATGCATCTTTCACTGCCCAATGCTACCAACAACGACCACTTGCTACCATCCTCCTTGATCACGGCCAGCAACGATCCTTGTGGTAAAAAGCTATCAGTAGTAATCTTTTGCTATAATATGTTTATGTCGCAACCCACAACAATCGTTCACTGCCAACTATCTTGATCACGACCAGCAATAAATTGAACACAACAGCAACCATCTCTCACTCCATACCATTGCTACCCTCCTCTGTAATAGCCATGTACATCGCTGTCCCGTCTTCCTCCTATTGCTGCACCCTTGCTGTAACTGACGCCACTTGCAGCCACGAAGTTGCACGCAACTGCAGCCGACATTGCTACTGTCGTCTTCTTCCTTCACCATCACTGCTATCTTTTGACTCATATCTCTTGGCTGCTATCTTTCGACAAATATTAGTCACTTAAAAAATCACAACCTCGACGACATTGCAGTGTCAACATTACAGCATTACTGAAGGACCGCAACCAATATTACTGCTGTCATTTTCATCCTCCACTGTTGTAGCTACCCTTGGCTGCCATCCTCCACTTGGAGACTTCACCACCGTAGCCCTGACATAACTGCCATTACTACCTTCAACCTGAAGATTGCAACTACACTCTTTAATCCATTTGATTTGATAGGTTGGAAATCCTTACATCATGACATCGATGGGCTTATTCGAAGCCAAATTGGATGCTCTTGAGATGCGTATGGATGTTAAATTATGCACTCTCTTTGAGGAGTTTAGATTGGGCTGATCATTGAGCCCAATAAGGTTATAACGCAGTGCAAATTGGATTGTAAAAAGAACCTTAGCGAAGAACTAGTGATAATCCATCAAACCTCGACCATCCAAGAGTACCAAACCAAGTTTGAAAGGTTATCTAACCAAACGTATGATTGGTCTGAAAAATAGATATTGAGGACTTCTATTGAGGGCTTAAAGTCAGAGATTTAGGAAGAAGTTAATGCGACAGTCGTACACACTTAAGGCAGCCATCTCCTTTGTACGACATCAAGAAGAGCGATTGAACTATGATGCTTGGAAGACTAGAGTTGCTCCCCGACCAGTGGCACCAAAGCTTTCACCTCCTCTTACTATCAGCCAACCCCCTTAGCCACATAAATTAACAAGAGAAGACCTTTATGACGGATGAACAAAGGGCCTATGTGGGTGTTGTAATAAATTATGAAGCCTAGAACACAAATGTAAAAAGGAGACACCGCTGATGATTGCGCCCACTGAAGAACCTAAACTTGAAGATACAACTCTTAAGCTCAAGGAGAAGGATACACCACAACTGACCACCCGCACGGTCCCTACCTTAGCCGGCTACATCAACCTACAAAAATTGAGGATCGAAGGGCTTCTCGAGCAAGAGTCTATCATCATCCTCATCGATGCCAGGAGCACACAACTTCTTGAGCAGTAAGGTTGCAACCCACTTAATGCTCCAAAAAGAAGATTACAATAGAGTCAAAGTCAAGGTAGCTAATGTCTAAATTCTGAAGTACAACCAGAAGTGCTCATGGGTAAAACTGATCCTATAGGAGTAAGACATAGTTGCTAATTTTTTCCTCCTCCCTCTTAATGGTTTTGATATAGTGATTGGCATTAATTGGTTGTCCACGATTGGACATGTTTTCTGAAATTTTTTGAAGCTAACCATGAAATTTTTCAGAAAAAAAAAGTAGGTGATTCTACGAGGGAGCCTAGCGACTACATCCACAACACAACACTTGGAGGGGGTACCAAGAGAAAAATCCAATGGTTTCCCAATACAAATTCAAGGGTTTCATAAGATTGAAGATAAGAACCCTCTCCCATAGCTTGCAGAAAGTTTGGGCGTCTCCACTAAACTGAGTCAATTACCTCCTCTGAAGCTGTCCGACCCCCCATGCTGAACAGATCAAAACTTCTACCAGTTGTTGCTCAGCTAGATTGCTTCCTACAACCTCAGAAGGTCAAAGATAAAAGGATCATCCAAGAGATGATAGAGATACAGATTGTTCGGCCATACTTATTTCTTGCAATGACACATCCCTACATTCTTTTTCCCAGAGATAAGCTACTTCTAAAGTATTACATCCCTCGAACTCACCATAGTTGCTGATCTCAGGTGACTTCCATGACTTTTCCTAGGGTCCGACCATGATCCTTAAAGACTTTCTTGATAATGAGCTCCGATCTATGGCCCAAGACCGCAAGAAAATTGAGCCCCTCTAGTGGCGAAATCAGAAAAGGGGAAGGACTATTCGGAGGACTCAACAAAATATGAACATCATCCCTCTCATTATAAAGAAAGATGCACCACCTTGGCCAAGTGGAACTATAGCTCCCATGACTACGATGTCGTCCACACCAAATTATGGCTAGATGTTTATTATTGGAGCAGACACATCTAGGGTGGGGGTCAGCACCATCCTCATATAAGATACTCAACAGCATGGAGAAGTAAAAATAGACCCCAAAAGATCACCACTCTTACCCACCTCAGACTCAGATCAGGCTTACACCACTAGGGATTTTATCAAAGGATAGCCCTCATTCCAAAAAAAGGAATCACTACTATTACAAAGCAACAACGTGGCAGTCTATGTAAGGAAGAAACTTCCCCTTGATAAACGCTGGAGCAAAAGAAAGTTTTCAGAGAAATATCATGTCTCCTTTCATCTCCAACTCCACCAATATAAAATTCAAGCCTCAAGAAAGCGATCTCCCTATTTCATTAGACCTTGCAAAATTGGGGATCACATTGGGGCCCTAACATGGAGATTAGATCTGTGCACCAAATCAAGATTATAGTTGATCCTCCAAATGTCCCACCTCAGATGAAAATTTAAAGATGATGACTTAGCCCAAATTCTTCCAACTGACACCCAAGTTGATAAGAAGCTGAAGACTCGATTCCCTGAGTTCATGAAACCTCAACCTTGAGGACAAGGCTGATTTTAAGAGGGCAGGCTTGATAGAACTCTAGTAGGGTTGAGTCCTAATCACCCTAGAAGTAGTCAAATAAAACCTTGTGAGATTATAAGAAAACCCCACCTAACCACTTCTATCGTATAAAAAAGTGTGATTAGGGTTTAGATTTGGGCCTTGGGGTTTAGTAGTCACTGCCCCCTTTACTAGG
Source organism: Ensete glaucum (assembly GCA_021527575.1). Lineage (NCBI taxonomy): Eukaryota > Viridiplantae > Streptophyta > Magnoliopsida > Zingiberales > Musaceae > Ensete > Ensete glaucum. The sequence goes on along the minus strand of CM038551.1, from coordinate 40,392,584 downwards.
TTAGTTGGCTAGGGTTTCCCCCTGCTTAGGTCCGCTATAGAACCAACCTAGCCGTCACCTATTCCCACTTGGATAGGTCGACTATAGAAGGTGGCAAAGGGGTAATTTTACTTAGGCAAGTACCCCATGGGCTTGGGTTTAAAGCCCTATATAAAGATGTAGCCGCCCCTTCTCTTTAATCAAGCAATTATCATTATTTCAACCATGTGCCGAGTCTAGGAGGGAGAAACCCCTACAATGTTCCAAGGGTTGATCTCCCATCAAGGGTCAAAATATATAGAGCTCCTTCTAGGGTTCTATCATGGCGACTGCGATCTGAGGTTGGAAGGCAGTAGTGATAGAACCATAAGATGAGGAAGATAGGGCGACAACGGTGCTATTGATGACTGAGATCTATGGTTAGAAGGTAGCAGTGAGTACAACACAAGTTGAGGAGATAATAGGGCGATGATGGTTCTATTAGAGACTGTGATCGGAGGTTGGAAGGCATCAACAATGGCAGCATAAGATGAGGAGATGATAGGGCGATGATAGTGCTTCTGGCAGCTACAATCTGAGGTTGGAAGGCAGCAACAAAGATAGCACAAGATGAGGAGATGATAGGGTGACGACGGTACTATTGGCAACTGGGATCTGAGGTTGGAAGGCAGTAGTGATGACAACACAAGATGAGGAGATGATAGGGTGACGACAGTGTTGTTGGCAACTGCGATCTAAGGTTAGAAGGCAATAGCGATGACAACATAAGATGAGGAGATGATAGGGCGATGATAGTGTTGTTGGTGGCTGAAATTTGAGGTCGGAAGGAGGCAGCGATGACAACACAATATGAGGAGATGATAGGGTGACAACAGTGATGTTGGCGACTATGATCTAAGGTTGCAAGGCAAAAATGATGATAGCACAAGATAAGGAAATGATAGGGCGATGATGGTGCTATTGGCAATTGTTATCTAAGTTTAGAAGGCAACAGCGGCGGCAACACAAGATGAAGAAATGATGGGGCGATGATGGTGCTGTTGGCAGTTGCAATCTCCGATTGGAAGGTAGCAGCGATGGTAGCACAAGATGAGGAGACGATAGGGCGATGATGGTGCTATTGGCAACTGCGATCAAGGTTGGAAGGCAGCAGTGAAGACAACACAAAATGAGGAGATAATAAGGCAACGATGGTGTTGTTGGCAGCTGTGATCTGAGGTTGGAAGACAGCAGCGATGGTAGCACAAAATGAGGAGAGTTTGGGTCTTTGTGCATCGATGGATCTTCAATTTTGCCCTTGCAATTGGATTAAGAAACCGACATATATCTTGTGCAGCACCCTCTCCATGTGTTGTGTCAAAATGGTCGAAACTTTGTCCCCATGTTTTCCTCATTGGATCACCTGTTTCCCATGGCTGAAAAATTTTATAAGTAATTTAAAAAAATTTCAAGAAACATCACCTATAGTAGATAGCCACTCAATGCCAAGCACCACTTCGTAATCATCCAATGGTAAAAGGAATAAGTCTTCGGTGATCTGTTAGCTCTACATGACTAGTTTCACCTATGAACACTTGCGGCTATAATTAAGGGTCCAGCCATCTGCGACCTTCATATTAAACCTGCTACCATCTTCAATCTGGATGGTTAATCGAGTAGCAACCTTGTTGTCTATAAAATTATTAGTGCTTCCAGTGTTGATAAGAATAGTAATCGACTGGTGCTTGAGAAATTCATCGATCTTCATGGTTTGTAGGTTCGTGTAGCGGGCTAGGGCATGTAATGTGCTTATGACTAGCTATGATTCTTCCTTTGTATCTTCCTCCTTAGACTCGAGATCTATGTCATCGGGTTCTGGATTCTCAATTGGTTCAATCACCAAAAGCCTTCCCTTCTTACAGCGATGCTCTCGACTTCATGGTTCGTTGTAGTGCCAACATAGCCCTTTTGTAGATCTTTTGTGGAGTTCTTCTTGAGTTAATTTCTTAGGTTGAGAGGTTCAGTTGGTAGTAGGGAGGCCAAAGGCTTGATAATTGTTGATCAGTTTATGTTCTTGGTCCTTCGGGCATCGTTGTTCAGCCACCCTCTTGGATACAGGCAAAGGAGATGGTCGCCATCAATGTATATGGTTATTATACTTTAACTTCACATCTGATCTTTGGCTTTAATCCTTCGATGAACATTCCTAGCAATTATTTTTTAGACCAATCATGAGTTTGATTCGAAAGTCATTCAAATATGGTTTAATAATCTTAGATAGTCGTGGTTTGGTGAATCTTCATGAGTTGGTCATCCATGTTTTCATACTTCGATGGTCCAAAGCGGATCAGTGACCCACTTTTGAATTGCTTCCACGTAGGTATGTCGTGAGTATGCTCGAACCAAATGTACCCCTGGATCATGTCTCCCTTGAGGTGTATGGTGGCGATGTTGACCATGGATGCATCTGGAGTATTGTGGAAGTGAAAATACTATTCAACACACGAGGTCCACTCGATTAGATCTCCATCTTCCCATCTAGGGAAGTCCACCCTCATGCTCGATCTCCCTTCTTTGATTGGTTCTCTTTATGATATAAACTTTATCCATGCTGAGATATCTTTGGGCTCACTAATAGGCCTAATTTGAATTATTCGAAGAGTGCACATAATATGTCCTCTATGCGGGCTTTGAAGGCTTCTAGTTTTGTGTCAATTGCATGCGTAAGATTACAGATCTTGATGTTTAGATTCTTCTTCTATTGATGAGTCAGGGGCATAGATTAGCAAATGGGGCTAGTAGCAATAGAAGAAGGAAAAAGGGCAACAGTGACAGTGATTTAGGATTAGAAGGTCATGGTATCTAGCTACTGTTGGGGTCGGCTGCAAGGAGTAAAGATGGCAATGATGGTAGCATTTTAAAGTTAGATAGTTGCCCTAAGGTTGCGAGTTATAGCAGCAATAAGGTTGTCAACTGCGGCTTCAATAGGGAGGGTGCCAGTAGCAGCAACTGAGGAAGATAGCAACGACAATAATAAGAAGATGGTAGCGGCAACAACTAAGGAACAAGACAGCAGTAGCAACTGAAGAAGAAGGTAATGGTAGTAATTGAAGAAGATGGTAGCAGCAACAATAGGAAAATGGCAGCGGCAACAACCATGAAAGATGGCACGACAGCAACCAAAGAAGATGGCAGTGGTAGCAACCGAAGAAGATGGCAGCGGTAGCAACTGAGGAAGATGACAGTGATAGCAATCGAAGAAGATAGCAGCGGCAACAACCAAAGAAAATGGCAGTGGCAACAACAGGAAGATAGCAAAGGCAACAATCAAGGAAGATGGTAGTGATAGCAACTGAAGAAGATGGCAATGGTCACAACTAAAGAAGATAGTAGTGGCAACAATAGGAAGATGGCAACGACAACAACTAAGGAAGATGGTAGTGACAACAACCGATGAAGATGGTAGCGGTAGTGCCAGGAAGATGGCAAGACAATAACAGGGAAAGAGGGCAACAATAGATAAAGATGATAGTACTAGATGAAGATGGCAGATAAAGATGGTAGCAAAAACAGAGGTCTACAGGGCTGACTATAGATGAAGATGGCAATAGCAATTGGGGTTGGCTACAGATGAAGATGGCAGTAGCAATAAGGGTTGGCTTTAAATGAAGATAGCAATAGCAACAGGGGTCGATAGGGTCGGCTATAGATGTAGATGGCAGCAGCACCATAGGGATCGACTACAATAGATAATGATGATGGTGGTAGTAGTAGCAGAGGGGTCGACTGCAACAGATAGGGATGGATATCGCAATGGCAGCAAAGGGGCCAACTGCAGTAGATGGAGATGGAGATGGTAGCAGTAGGGGGTGGAAGAACAGCAATACGCTAAGAACGCTGCTCTGATACTAGATTGTTAGAACCCCAAGGTTCTATCAGGGATAACTGATTGTTGTAGGGGTCAGCCCTCCTCGAACTCTATAGGGTTTCAGCCCTCCAATATTCGACCACCCAGCTAAATAAATTTGCTTTTTTTTTAATGTAGAAGAAAAAGCTTACATACTTATTTATAGGGTTCATGAAGTGACCTCCTAAATCAGGACTCCTAATAAGAGTCCTAGAAATAAAACTCTAACTCTAACTCCTACTCCTAATCAAACTCTCATAGTCGAATCCTACTACAATTAGAACATTGATCTAATCAACTCCCACTAGGAATCCAACTTAATCGAATCCTAATCCCACTAGGATTTACATGATTTATTCAAATTGACTCAAATCAACTCCTAGCCAACTCAATGTCAGGTTTAGGTTGGCCAACATGGCCCAATTTATGGACTCAACTCATTTGACTAAGACCTGACCTAGCTAGGGTCTTATCACATTCATCATATATGTATGACCCTCTAGACCCAATCACAAGCTGGCTGTGAGTTACACATGTTAGAATTCCTTCTGACTTAGTGAATTATCATCTCCAGATAATTCACTCGAATCATCGACTATGGATGTAATATACCAATATGCTATAGTCCCTATATGGTATAGGAGAATCTAACCCATTTGATATGTCTGCGCTCAGTTACCGTGTACCTATAGTCGCTCATCCATCTAATACAGAATCCATCCTAGTCTCACTCTAATCAATTCTCCTAAAGAACTCTTTCTCTCTCAATCTGAATGACTTTAGCTAGGGATTTGCCTAAGTAAAAACATATAGGATATTTGATAGGACTCAAGTAGGGTTGAGTCCTAATCGCCCTAGAAGTAGTCAATAAAACCCTGCTAGATTATAATAAAGCCACTCCTATCTTATAAAGGAGTATGACTAGGGTTTAGATGAGCCCTTAGGGCTTAGTAGTCATCGCCCCCTTACTGGGTTGGTTGGCTAGAGTTTTCCCCTGCTTAGGTCGGCTATAGAGCCAACCTAGTCGTGTTCCTATTAAGGCAAGTTAGCTATAGGAGGGGCAAAGGGATAATTTTACATAGGCAAGCACCCCCTTAGGCTAGAGTTTGGATCCCTATATAATGATGTAGCTGCCCCCTCTCTTGAATCAAGCAATTATCAATTTTATTTTAGCCTTGTGCCAAATCTAGGAGGGAGGAACCCCTACAGCGTTCCAAGGGTTAATCCCCCTCAAGGATCAAAATCTATAGAGCTCCATCTGGGGTTCTATCATCTGGTATTAGAGTAGTGATCTTGCTACCCCTATAGCCATCTCAGCCGCCTCCTGCTTCCTAAGTAATTCCCACAATTGTTACGACATGCGCCTCTAACTTCCACCCCAGTAGCAGATCAAATCAGTCTACCGCTGCCTCCTGCATTTGATCTAAAATTCTAGTATATTTTTATTATCCATACCTCTTCAATACTACAAGATTCTTTATTTTACATGTTGAAGATTTTTTTCAAATTTGATCCACTGTAAATTTTGATTGTCGTAAACGTTATCATCGTTGCAAAGGTGAAATGCTGTAGAAATTTTCAGTCAATTATTGCTTCTTGAATCTAAATGTTTAATCGTTCTTTCTAGCTTAAACTTTTATACAATTTTATAGATCATCTTAGCTTTCATCTAAGACTAATCTCATAAAAAAACTCCTTCTAGATCTGGACTTATAGCACTGCGATTCTTCATTGCATAGTACTAAAATTTTATAATGCAGAATCTGTCTTCCGTCTATTGGCCTCTTGAAACTGAACTTTTGTTCATCTTTTTTGGCTGAAATTTTTACACAATTCTTAAAATCAAGTTGGCTTTCATTTAGATTTGATTACATAAAAAAATCCTTCTGGAACTAGGTTTTTTATGCAATCTTTGATCATCTACCTTATATCTTTTGCCCTATTTTCCTACTGTTATGCTGCCAAAATTTCATCAAACTTTTTACTAGTATTAACAACATCTAATTTTTGTATAATTTTCTTGAACTTTCCTTTGGAATTTAGGTCGAGAAGTCATCATTTCTCCGACATAAAACTGGTTCAGCATGACAGCACATCGCAGCACTTCTTCTCTCCAAATTCTATCAGATTTGAGTGCTATTTTTTTGGAATTCAGACTCTCTTTTCCTCATCTCCAAACCCTACCATCATCACTAAAAACCCTTCCAAATATTATGTTAAATCAAATCCAAATAGCCCCATATCAGCCACCCAAATCAGCCTACTTCCTTATCAATCCACTTACCTTTTTAGCCAACTTTCCTTACCGAGACACCTACCTTTGCTGCTATCTATCCCAGATCGAAAATCTATTTTCCTAACCTTCATCTACTGCTATCATAACCCTAAAACCACACCAATTTGTAGCCTAAACTCCACAAAACTATAGCCCCAAATCTGCCCTAAATCGTAGCCTACTTACATCCAAACTGATTCACCTTCCAACCGGCCACCCCCTTCTTCAAAATTCCCATGCCACTAACCTGACAACAAAAGAAAGATCTCAATATTACAGATCTAGAGGCATATACTATGGCATCAGAGGAGGCTATCAATGTAAAGCTTGAAGCCTTTGGAAACTGCATTGAAGAGAAGATGTGATCCCTTTTCGTCGAATTCAACATTGGCCGATTGTCGAACCCGAGGAAATCACAACATGGAGAAATTTTAGATTAGTGAGATGATCCTTAAGAACATAGTCACATCACCTCTGATCTCAATAATCCATGCATGAAAGAGACCTGATCGAGTGGATCTCGTGCGCGGAGCACTATTTTTGATTCTACCGAACTGCCGATGCCATATGAGTGGAGATTGCTGCCATCCACCTCGAAGGAGATGTTATTCAGTGGTTTAATTGGTTTAAGCACACCCATGGAGGACTCACTGAGCAGCAATTCAAGGAAGGACTAGTAGACCGCTTCGGACCAATCGATTTCAATAATATCGATAGACAATTGGAAAAGATTTGTCAAACCTCTACAATACAAGAATACCAAATAAGGTTTGAGCGTTTATCTAACCAAATTGAGAATTGGTCTGAGAAACAACTTTTAGGTACTTTTATCAAGGGCCTAAAGCTGGAGATCCGAGGAGAAGTAAAGGCATGACAACCATACACTCTTATGGCGGCGATTTCCTTCGCACGTATCCAGGAAGAACAATTGAACCACGAGGTACGAAGGATAAGGGTCGCTTCCCGACCAGCCATGTCGAGGCCTACTAACCCCTCTACTACCATCCAAGCCCCTGCACCAAGAAAATTGATAAGAGACGAGCTTCACGAACGATCGACCAAGGAGTTATGTTGGCATTGCGATAAACCATGGAGCCGCGAACATCATTGCAAAAAGGGTTGGCTCCTCATGACTGAACCAGCCAAGGATGAGGACAATGAAACATCTGAAGAAGCCCTTGAACCTAAAAAAGAAGCCATGGAGGAAGATTCCCAACCGGCCAACTACATAGTGCACGCATTGGCCGGCTATTCTAATACACAGATGATGAAAGTTGGAGGAATTCTAAAACAACAACTCATCACCTTTTTCATCGACACAGGTAGCACCAATAACTTCCTCAATAGTAACGTTGCTGCATATTTGGTGCTTCAAATTTGAAGGTTGCAACAAGTTTGACGTATAGGTCACCGATGGCCGAATCTTTAATTACGACCAACGGTGCCCGCGGGTGAAACAACTCCTCCAAGACCAAGAAGTGGTAGCTGATTTCTTCCTCCTACCCATCGATGACTATGAAGCCATACTAAGGATCGAATGGCTCACAACACTAGGTGATATCTCCTATAATTTTTCTAAATTAATCATGAAATTTTATTGCAAAGGGAGATAAATCATGTTACAAGGCAAGCACGGGAGCCAAATTTCCATCGTTTCGTCGTAACAAATGGAGAAAGTTTTGGACAAAGCACATAGTAGATTCTTAATGCATATTTAGCAGCCATCTATGAGGGAGAATATATAAAACTCAGATCCTAAGCTTGCCCTTTGCCTAAATGAATTCGTGGAAGTTTTCTTAGAGTGCGCCCATAATGCATGACCACTGCATTCCTATTTTGCCAGGCAAACCTCTTGCAAATTTACGATCGTACCACTATCTTCACTTGCCGAAGGATGAGATCGAGAACAATGTTAAAGAGATGCTTGACACCAGGGTGATTCGACCGAGCTGTAGCCCTTACTCCTCACCAGTGTTGCTAGTGCGTAAGAAAGATGGTATGTGGCGGATGTGCGTTGACTACTGGGCTCTAAACACCATCATCGTCAAGGATAAATATCCTATCCCATTCGTAGATGAACTCTTGGATGAATTAAAAGGAGCCCAAGTCCTCACTAAATTGGATCTCTGATCCGGATACCATCAGATTCGGGTATGCACTGAAGATATTCTGAAAACTGCATTCCACACGCATAACGACCACTACGAGTTTCTGATAATTCCTTTAGGACTTACGAATGCTCCTTCTAATTTCTAAAGCATGATGAATAACATCTTTTGGAGTTTTTTATGCAAGTTCATATTGGTATTCTTTGATGATATTCTCATTTATAGCCCTACGCTTGATATATATTTTCAGCACTTACGAACTGTTCTAACGATTCTTCGGGAGAATACTCCTTATGTTAAACAGTCAAAGTGTAGCTTCTTACAACATAAATTAGAGTATCTTAGGCACATTATCTTCGGGAGAATACTCCTTATGTTAACGATTCCACTATTGATCTTCCTTCAATTGGTGAAGATTAACTACCCTCTTACAACTCTATTCTCCTTTGATAGGTTTAGGAGATAACCTTTACAAGACTAAAAGCTCTCTCTTAAATAAAAAACTACACAAGATGAAATAAGGAGAAGCTTTAAATTACAATAGTATTTTCATAAGAGTTTTGCTCTTAATTGCTTGCATGCCTTAGGCAAGAAAGGGTGGGGTATTTATATGCCCCAAATGGCTTCAAAAGTAGAGCCAAAAATCAAATTTTAGGTGATCCCGAGGTGCTAGTCTCGAAGACTATGTTCTGGGCGATTCAGCTGCATGACACAATTTGGGAGACTGTATTCTCGGCAGTTCAACCGCTTGACAGTTTGGAAGACTGTGTCTGGGCAATTTAACCGTCAACCGCCTAGTCTAGGTGGTTCAACTGCCTGACACACCTTCGAAGATTGTGTCATCTTGGAGACCTTATCTTCGAAGAACGTGCCTTATTTGACATTGGGTTACTTAAATGACTTTTATAATGAGTCTAAATCAACCACAATTAGGGTCTAATGGCCTCTTAATTAAGTTAGTAAAACTAACTCTTATTATGATGCTAACTACGATACTCAACATACAATCTTCATTGTCTGATTGTCTTTTCAGTAAACTCCTAGCATCTTTCCGATGAACTCCTGGCGAGCTTTCAATTTCCTTCAGTGAACTCCCAATGAACTTGCAGCATTCTTTTGGTAAACTCTCAGCGAGCTCTTGATAACTGGTCGACAAACTCCCGATAAACTTCTTGGCATTCTTCCGACGAACTCTCTGTGAGCTCCCGATAACTTGTCGGTGAACTCCCGACAAACTTCCCGGCAGACCTTTAGCGAGCTCTCAGTGAGTTCTCAATAACATCATCCAAACATCGATCAACCTTCGGTGAACTCTCGACGAGCTCTCACTACGTCATCTAAACCTTAGCCCGATGCTCAAACCTGACTCCGGCCCAACATCTGATTGTAATGCCCTTTTACCATCGTAGTTAATCCTACATCACTTTCTTTAACACACGAGTTAGATCATAAAACTCATCAATTGATTCATCATCAAAATCTGAGATTCAATAATCTCTCCCTTTTTTATGATGACAACTAATTGATGACGGAGTTAACCTTAACTCCCTTTATATATATGTCGTAGGATAAATATAACAAACTTAAATTCAAAAGAACATATCACTTTTGAATTCAATTATAGAATTTTTATAATTTAACCATTCATGAAACCATACATAATAAAATTTTGAAAGCATTTTTTTCTTAGTCACATGATAAATACTTTCAATTGATATGTTTCACATAATAAATATTTTAAACATTCACTTTATGTCATTAATCATGATACCATATATGATAAAAATTTTAACATAATCATCTTCTTGGCATCACATGAAAATTTTAATCATTATATTCACAATATAACTATGCTATCAATTATGATATAGCATTCATTTCAACTATTTCAAATATCTTAAAATATCTCTCTTATGTCATCAATTATGTCATTTCTCCCCCTTTGTCATCAACAAAAAGGAGAAATGCTCAATTCATATTTGAACATTTATCACAAATATCTATTATTTGAACATTTATTATTTTTGAATATTTATCATACCATTTTGTCATCAATATACTATCTCTCCCCCTTTTGTCAATAAAAAGGAGAAATGTTCAACATACCTTTTCTAAATAATTGTTGAAAATAAATATTTATTTTATGATAAAATTTCAAACACAATATTTATCATATGTCATCAATCATGTTGTTTCTCCTTTTTATAAAAAAAAGAAATATTCACTACACATTTGAATACTAAGTGTTCAATACATATATCAACACATTTATCATAAATATTCATTACACAAAGAAAAAAATCTAGTACATTTCTCCCCCTTAGTAAAAAAAAGTTTGATCTATTTCATATCAAATTGCTTTCTTCTCCTTTGTAAGTAAAATAGAATAAGAAGAAGAAGGGGAGGGGGTGTAAAAGATCTAAATCCAAGTATCCTAAATGAAAATAAATTATTAAGAGGGGGGATACATATTTATGAATCTAAGAATTAAAATATTGAAAGAGAGCTCAAAAGTCGAGAAAAGTCTAAGAAGATTATAAGAGCTACTCATATATTCAGAATTATCTCATGTAAATTTCAAGCAAAAGCTCAAGAAATCTAAAAAATAGCAAATCATGCATTTAGATAGTTTAATATTCCTAACTCTCTTCTAAGAAAGTCAAATTGGTCTTCATTTAATGACTTGGTAAAGATATCAGCCAATTGATGCTTAGTATCAATAAATTCCAAAGAAATATCATAATTATTTACATGATTTCTAATAAAGTGATGCCTAATGTCAATATGTTTAGTTCTTGAGGATTAAATGGGATTTTTAGTTAAACATATTGCACTAGTATTATTGCATTTGATAGGAATATTTTTCAAGTGAATTCCATAATCTTCTAAAGTATTTTTCATCCAAATGACTTATGCACAACATGCACCAGCTGCTATGTACTCAGCTTCAGTTGTAGATAATGCAACCAAATTATGTTTCTTAGAAGACCAAGAAACAAGAGCATGTCCTAAAGAATTGACATATTCTAGTTGTACTTTTTCTATCATTCTACAACCTTCAAAATCGATATCTGCATAGGCAAGTAAATCAAAGTTTTTAGACTTAGGATACCATTAACCTAAATTAAAAATTCTTTTTAAATTTCTAAATATTCGCTTAACCGCCTTAAGATGAGAATATTTAGGATTGGATTGAAATCTTGCATACAATCCAACACTAAATATTATGTCTAGTCTAGTAGTAGTTAAATACAATAAACTACCTATCATTCCTCTATATATTTTTTTATCAAATTTTTTACCTTCATTATCCAACTCTAATTTTGTAGAAGTGCTTATGGGTGTGTTTATGGCCTTAGCATTGTCCATACTAAACCATTTTAACAAATCTAAGATATACTTAGTTTGACTTACAAGGATACCATCATTTAATTATTTTATTTGTAATCCTAAAAAAATACTAATTCACCCATTAGGCTCATTTTAAATTCTTATCTCATACTCTTAGCAAAAGTTTCATATAAGGATTCATTTATTGAACCAAAAATAATATTATCAACATAAATTTGAATAACTAAAAAATTATTTTTAAAATGCTTAAAAAATAATATGGTATCAACCTTGTCTTTCAAAAAATTATTTAAAATAAGAAAAGAGCTAAGTCTTTCATACCAAGCCTTAGGGGCTTGTTTCAATCCATAAAGAGCTTTAGATGATTTAAAAATATGATTCAAAAAAAGATTATTTCTGAAACTTTTAAGAAAATCATTAAGAAATAGAACCATTAAGAATAGAACCATTAAGAAAATCACTTTTGATATCCATTTGAAATAACTTAAAATTCTTAAAAGAGGCAAAGGCAAGAAGCATCCTTATGACTTTAAGTCTAGCCACAAGTACGAAGGTCTCTTCATAATTGATCCATTCTTCTTGGTTGAAACCCTTGGCCACTAAGCTAGCCTTGTCTCTAACCACGATACCATTTTCATCTTGCTTGTTTCTAAAGACCCATTTAGTGTCAATCACTAAACGGTCATTAGGTCTAGGAACAAACTCCCACACCTTATTTCTCTCATTGAAATAACCCAAAAATCATCTTTTAAGGCTTCCTCCATGTATTTTGGTTCAATTTGAGATAAAAATATGGTGTTAGCATAAAAATTCTTAAATTATGAATGAGGTTGAACACCTTTTGATGTATCTCATATTAGTAACTCCTTAGGATGAACATCTACATACTTTTATTCCTTATGTAAGGATTCCATGAAAGTATATGCATCCAAGTTGTTTTGGAGAGGAGATTTATCATTCAAATTTAAATTATCAAAATCAAAATCATCATCAAAATCAATTTTCTTTAATTTGGGAACCTCATTAAAAATAATATAAATAGATTCCTCAGTTACTAGAGTACTTTTATTAAAGACATGATAAGCTTTTGAAATTGAGGAATAACCAAGAAATATGTCTTCATCAGATTTTGCATCAAACTTTCCTAAGTCATCTTTTTCATTCAAAATAAAATATTTACAATCAAATATTTTAAAATATAAAATATTAGATTTTTATTATTCCATAATTTATAAGGAGTTTTGGAGAGTAATGGTCTTACGAGAACCCTATTCATGACATAGCAAACCGTGTTAATAGCTTAAGCCCATAAATATTTAGGTAGGCTATATTCGTTTAACATGGTTCTAGCCATTTATTGTAAGCTCCTATTTTTTCTTTCCAATACTTTATTTTGTTATGGATTTCTAAGAGTAGAGAAATTATGATTATACCCATTAGAGTCACAAAAATTTTAAAAATCATAATTTTGAAACTCACCACCATGATCACTACGTATAGATGAAATTATAAAACCCTTTTTATTTTGAACAGGTTTGCAAGATTTTAAAAAACATTTAAAAGAATCACTTTTATGTGTTAAGAAATAGGTCCAAGTAAATCTACTATAATCATTTACAATAATAAAAGCATATTTGCTACCTCCTAAGCTTGTAGTATCAATTGGTCTAAATAAATCCATATGGATCAATTGTAGTGGCATAGAGGTGCTTATTTGATTTTTTGATTTGAAACTGTTTTTTATTTATTTTCCTAGTTGACATGCATCACAAACTTTATCTTTTATGAACTTGATGCTAGGCATTCCTCTTACTAGATTTTTAGTTGTGATTTGGTTTAATAGTTTCATGCTAACATATCCTAGTCTCCCAAATCTATGCATCATCATCTAAAGCTGAAAAATATATTTCATTACAAAAATTATCAATATCGATAGTATACACATTATTGTTTCTTAAGGCAATCATATAATTATTTTTATGTGGTATTTCAATTATACAAGCATTAGATTCGAATTTGATAATATATCTTTTATCACACAATTGGCTAATGCTTAGTAGATTATGTTTCAAACCATCAACTAATAATACATCTTTTATTAAGAGATTTGATTTGTTACCTATGGTTCCTTTCCCAATGATTTTTCCTTTATTGTTGTCTCTGAAAGTGACAAATCCTTCATTTATGCTAGTAAGATTAGATAAATGAGTTGGATCTCCGGTCATGTGCCTTGAGCATCTACTATCAAGGTATCATTTTGTGCTTTTAGTCTTTGTTTGGAAAACATTCCTACAAGAAAGTAGGTTTTAGTTTAGGTACCCATTTGCTTTTGAGTTCCTCATGAAAAATTCTACCTAATTTTACTAATGACATCGAGTTGTTTATGGTTCGTTTAGGAACCCAAATTAATTTATATGTACTATGCCTTTTAAATGAATATTTATAAGTATAGTGTCCAATTCTTAAACAAAAAATTATATTTATTTCTAGGTGAAATATATAATGTAGGTCCTTTAACGAAGATGGTTGGCTTTTGTTGAGTGTTACTCACAAAGCCAATTCCTTCCTTTATATGAACATGACCCTTATTAGCAAGGACCATATTTTAGGATTTGTTACCTATTTTAAATTTTTTAATGTTTCTTTTTATGAAGTATTTTCTTTCTTAAGTATATCTAGTTCTTTACACTTAGTGAAAGGAGCTATCATATGTTCATCATACTCCTTTTTAAAATTTTCAAATTTACTAGCAAGTGAAGCATGCTCTTTTTTTAACAATTTATACTTTTATTAACTAATTTAAAATCATCAAATAAATCATTGAATGCATTAAATAATTCATCATAAGATAAAGAAGACTCGTTTATGTTACTTATCTCGTTGCCAAATGCCATTGAAGTGTACTTTGTAACTTCTTCCTCATTGGTTGGCTCCTCGTCTTCAGATAAAGTTGAGTCATCCCAAATGGCTTTGAGCATCTTCTTCTTCTTTGGTTGCTTCTTCTTCACTCAGCGACATTCATTTTTGAAGTGACCTGGCTTCTTACATTCATAACATATTATTGAGTCCTTTTGTTCACTTTGGTTCTTAGCATCTTGTTTTGTTTTAGTCATTTTTAAAATTTCTTAAATTTTCTTGTAAGAAGTGCAAAGTCCTCATCATCATCATCATCACTTGAGTTTTCTCCCAATTGGTCTTCTTTGATTCTAAGTGCTATGTACTTCCTGTTCTTTGGAAGGTTGTTCTCAAGTTCATCTAATAGAATCATAGAAGGAGCTTTATAGATTTTGACCCTTGAGGGGGATCAACCCTTGGAACATCGTAGGGGTTCCTCCTACACAAGGCTGAAATAAAATTGATTATTGCTTGATTCAAGAGGGCGGCGGCCATATCTTTCAATAGGGATCAAAATCCTAGCCTAAGGGGGTGCTTACCTAAGTAAAATTACTCATTTTCCCCTCCTACAGCCGACCTGTCTTAATATAAATAAGGGGAGGCTAGGTTGGCTCTATAGCCGACCTAAGCAGGGGGAAACCCTGGCCGACCAACCCAGTAAGGGGGGCGATGGCTACTAAGCCCTAAGAGCTAATTTAAACCTTAGCCATACTCCTTTATAAGATAGGAGTGGCTTTATTATAATCTAATAGGGCTTTTATTGACTAGTGCTAAGATAATTAGGGCTCAACCCTGTTAGAGTTCTATCAAGTCCGCCTCTTCAGATCAGCCTTGTCCTCAAGGATGAGGGTCTATAAACTCTGGAAACTAGATTTTTAACTCCTTATGTGACCCCCATTTTGCATCTTTGTATGGTAAGTTAGTCCACTTTACAAGTACTTCGATTGAAGGGCATCGTCGGCACATTACAGTCCTCCGATCAAGTATACCTTCATGTTGGGCTTTGATTTTGCCATCATTAGTAGTGCTTGGTAGCTAAGTTTGGGCTTTCTCATGTTCTCCCAACTTTAGCTTCAATAAGGATACGTGGAGGACGGGATATATCTTAGCATCATCTGGAAGCTTTAATTTATATGTCACGGCCCCAACTCACTCTAAGATCTAGTATGGTCCATAAAATCATGGAGACAACTTCATTGATGCTCTTTCATTGATTGATAGCTGCTTATATGGTTGGAGCCGAAGGTAGACCCAATCTCCCATAGTGAATTCTCGCTCACCCCGGTAGTTGTCTACTTGTTGCTTCATGCGAGCTTGAGCAGCATTCAAGTTGTCTTTCAGTAGTTGCAGTAGTTTATCCCTGTTAATCAAATTTTGATTGACCTAATCTACTTTGGTCGAATCAAGCACATATCTGGGTATTACAAGGGCTAGTAGGCCATATAATGTCTCATAAGGGGTACATTTAATTGATAATGAAATATTGTGTTGTACCACCATTCAGCCCAAGGAAGCCACCTTGTCCACTCTTTGGGTCGATCATTAGTGAAGCACCGTAGGTATGTCTCAAGGCATATGTTCACCGCTTCTATTTGGCCGTCTGTTTGGGGATGATAGGTTGTGCTCATCTTCAACTGGGTGCCCTGTAGATGAAAGAGCTCTCTCCAAAATTTACTTGTGAATACCCTGTCATGGTTGCTCACAATCGACCTTGGCATCCCATGCAGGTTTACTATATGTTTTACAAAAAGAGCAATACTAGCAGTAGTATAGGGATGTTTTATAGCACAGAAGCGAGCATACTTGGTTAGGCTATCTACTACCATAAATATCGTGCTTTTACCTTGAGATAATGGTAGCCTCTCGATGAAATCCATAGAAATGTCAGTCCATATTCAGTCCGATATGGATAGTGGCTGTAGTTTTCGCAGTCTTACAACTGTTTTGTTTTTCTGCTACTGACATACATCACATTTGGAGACATAATCATAAATTATTTTTTTCATGCCCTTCCAAAAGAAGTTTTGCTTCACCCTTTTGTAAGTCGTTAGAAATTCGAAGTGCCCTGCTAAGGGTGAAGAATGCATCTCGTGCAAAATAATTTGAATGCAAGGGGAAGAAGGAACAATAACAATTCAATCTTTGTAGTGCAAGTCCTTCGAATCTCACGAGTAGTGACCCATGGACCCCGGGTCCTTCTCCAACTTTTCTATGATGGCTTGGGCTTTTGGATCATTCTTTTATTCCTCCCTAATATTATCGAGGAAGTCGGTGGAGGGAAGGGAGATGGTTGAAATTTTGGCTTATCCCGATAGCCGAGATAGGACATTTGCAACAACATTCTCTTTTCCTTTTCCGTAAATAATTTCATAATCAAAGCCAAGGAGTTTAGTTACCCATTGTTGCTGCTCTGGAGAGGATATTTTCTGCTCCAAGATATATTTAAGGCGTCGATGGTCGGTCTTAATCTGGAAGCGGGGGCCGATCGGGTAGGGTCTCCACTTTATGACTGCGTGTATGATGGCAAATATTTCTTTGTCATACACGGACATTTTAAGATATGAGGGAGATAAAGCTTTGCTGGTGTAGTAAAGGGTTAGCCATCTTGCATTAGAATAGCCCCAATTCCAACTCCGGACATGTCAGCCTCAATCACAAAAGTTCGACTGAAATCGGGTAGTGCTAGGACCGACGTCATCATCATAATGGCCTTGAGTCTTTCAAAGGCTGTGGAGGCTTGATCTGACCATGAAAAAGAGTCATTCGTGAGTAGGCATATGAGTGGGGCACTGATCTTGCCATAATCTTTCATGAACTTCCGGTAGTAGCCCGTGATTCCAAGGAAGCCACATAGTAATTTCATGTTTATAGGTCTCGACCATCCTTGCATTGTATCAATCTTTGTCGGGTCTACCGCTACTCTATCCTCTGATATAATGTGCCCTAGATACTCTAATTTAGGCTGTACGAAGCTATACTTCGACCGTTTGACATAAAGAGTATTCTCACCAAGAACGATTAGAACAGTTCATAAGTGCTCATAATGTATATCAAGCGTAGGGCTATAAATGAGAATATCATTAAAGAATACCAATATGAACTTGCATAGAAACCTTCAAAAGATGTCATTCATTAAGCTTTGAAAGGTAGAAGGAGCATTTGTAAGTCTGAAAGGCATTACTAAAAACTCATAGTGGCCGTTATGTGTGCAGAATGCAGTTTTTAGAATACCTTCAATGCATACCCAAATTTGATGGTATCCAGATCGGAGATCCAATTTAGTGAAGACTCGGGCTCCTTTTGATTCATCCAAGAGTTCATCTATGATTGGGATAGGATATTTGTCCTTGACGGTGATGGCATTTAGAGCCCGGTAGTCAATGCACATCTGCCACGTACCATCTTTCTTGTGCACTACAAACACCAGTGAGGAGTAAGGGCTACAACCCAAGTGTCAAGCATCTCTTTAACAGTATTCTCAATCTTGTCTTTCTATAAGTGAGGATATTGGTATGGTCATAAATTTTCTAGAGGTTTGCCTGGCAAAATAGGAATGGGGTGGTCATGCGGCCGATTAGGGAGTAGCCCGCGCGGCTTTGTGAAAACATCCATAAATTCATCCAGCAAGAGGGCAAACTTAGGATATGAGTTTTGTATGTTCTCGCCCTTAGATGGCTGCTAGATATGCATCAAGAATCCACCATGTGCTTTGTGCAAAAGTTTCTTCATTTGTTGCGACAAAATGGTGGAAATATGGCTCTCGCCCTTGCCTCATAATGTGACATGTCTCCCTTTGCAATAAAATTTCATGATTAATTAAGAAAAATTTCAAGAGATATCACCTAGCGTTGTGAGCCATTTGATCTGAGTATGGCTTCATAATCATCGATGGGAAGGAGGAAGAAATCGACTATCATTTCTTGGTCTTGGAGGAGTAGTTTCACCCGGGGGCACCGTTGGTCGCAATTGAGGATTTGACCGTCGGTGACCTTTACGTCAAACTTGTTATAACCTTTGATTTGAAGTGCTAAATATAGTGCAACTTTACTGTTAAGGAAGTTATTTGTGCTGCTCGTTGTGATAAGGACAGTGATAGGTTGTTGTTTCAGAAGTCCTCCAACTTTCATCATCTGCGGGTTGGAGTAGCTGGCCAATGCATGTACTGTGTAGTCAGCCGATTGGGGCTCTTCCTCTATGGCTTCTTCTTCAGGTTCAAGAGCTTCTTCAGATGGTTCATTTTGCTCATCCTCCACTAGTTCAATCACAAGAAGCCGGCCTTTTTTGTAGTGATGTTCTCGGCTCCACGGTTCATCACAATGCCAACACAATCCTTTGGCCGATCATTCACAAAGCTCATCCCTCGTCAATTTTTTTGGTGCGGGGGCTCAGATGGTAGTAGATGGGGCTATAGGCCTTATCTTGGCTGGTCGAGGAGTGACTCTTGTCTTTCGTGCCTCTTGCTTCAATCGTTCTTCTTAAATAAAGGCAAAGAAAATTGCCACCACAAGAGTGTACAAGTATCGTGCCTTTACTTTTCCTCGAATCACTAGCTTTAGACCCTCGATAGAAGCCCCTAAAAGTTATTTTTTATACTAATCCATAGTTTGATTAGATAAACATTCAAACCTTATTTAGTATTCTTGTATTGTGGAGATTTGATGAATCTTTGCCAATTGTCCATTGATGTTATCGAAATTGGTTGGTCTGTAACGGTTTAGTAGTCCTTCCTTGAATTACTACCAAGAGAGTCCTCTATGATGTGATCAAACCAATTAAACCATTGAATAGCATCTCTTTCGAGGTGGATAGCAGTAATCTTCACCCGTGTGGCATTCACGGTTCGATAGAACCAAAAATAGCACTCCGTGCACGAGATCCATCCAATCGAGTTGCCTTCTTCTCATCTAAGGAAGTCAACCTTCATGCATAGATTGTTGGGATCAGAGATGATATGACCATATTCTTGAGGATCATTCGCCAATCTAAAGTTTCTCCTTGCTGTGATTTCCTCAAGCTCAACGGTCGGACAATCCTGAATTCGACGAAAAGGGATCACATCTTCTCTTCCATGCGGTTTTCAAAGGCCTCAAGCTTTACATTGATGGCCTCCTCTGGTGCCAAAGTATACACTTCTAGATCTATAATATTGAAGTCTTTTTTCTATTGTTGGGTTAGTGGCATGAGAATTTTGGGGAAGGGGGTGGCCAGTTGGAAGGTGAATTGGATTGGATGGGAGTAGGCTGCAGTTTGGGGCTGATTTTGGTGGTTGTTTGGGTTCAGCTTAGGGTAAGGTTTGGAAAAGTTTTTGGTGAGGATGGTAGGGTTTTGGGATGAGGAAAAGAGAGTCCAAAATCTCATAAAAAATAGCACTCAAATATGATAGAATTTGGCAAGAAAAAATTGCTATAATGTGTTATCCTACTGAACCAGTTTTACATCAAAGAAACAATGACTTCTTGACATAAATTCCAGAGGAAAGTTTAAGAAAATTATGCAAAAACCCTTGGTTCAGATGTTGTTAATACCAGTAAAAAGTTTAAAGAAATTTTGGCAACATAACAGTAGGGAAATAAGGCAAAAGACGAAAGGTAGATTCTTCATTGTAAAATTTCAAAACTGCGTGATGGTGAAAGATTACACAAGGAAACTAGTTCCAGAAGGAGTTTTTTCCAAAAATCAATACCATATGAAAGCTAAGTTGATCTTTAGAATTATGTAAAAATTTCGGCCAGAAAGGAGAAGAAATAAACTAGTTTCAAGTGGCAAAAATGCTGCTGAAAATTTCTGCAGTGTTTCGCCTTCGCAACAATGATAACTTTTGCGACAAACGAAATTTACAGCGGATAAAATTTGGAAAAAATCTTCAACAGGTAAAGTAAGGAATCCTATAGTATTGAAGAGGTTTGGATGATAAAAATATATCAGATTTTCACATCTCGCAGGGGGCGGCAACAGATAGATGGATCTGCGACTTAGTGGGCGATGGTGGATAGAAGCAATGTCAAAAGCAATTATAGAAATTACTTGGAAGATGGAGGCGTGGATGATGACTATAAGTAGCAGGAATACGACTCTGATATCATATAATAGAACTCTAGAATGAGCTATATAGATTTTGACCCTTGAGAGGGATCAGCCCTTGGAACGCTATAGGGGTTCCTCCCTTCTAGACTCGGCACAAGGCTGAAATAAAATTTATGATTGCTTGATTCAAAAGAGGGATAGCTATATCTTTAAATAGGGATCAAAATCCTAACCGTGGCGGCAGCTACTAAGCCCTAAGGGCTAATCTAAACCCTAGTCATACTTCTTTATAAGATAGGAATGGCTTTATTACAATCTAATAGGATTTTTATTGACTAGTGCTAAGATGATTAGGGCTCAACCCTACTGAGTCCGAAGTGGGTGGGGCTGTGATTTTCTCGGACTTGCTGTCGTCGCTCTTGTAAACTTTTTTTCGCTCTTGTGTTTGTCCGGTGGCTATTTCATCCTTGCTTGGGTGTGATCATTATTCAATTGCTACAAAACTTTCTCTTGAGATATTGGTAACCCCTCGGTGAGATTGAAAGGCAGCAATGATAGAAGCATAAGATGAGGAGATGATAGGGTGACGACGATGCTATTGGCATGATAGGACTCCAGTAGGGTTGAGTCCTAATCACCCTAGCAGTAGTCAAATAAAACCCTTTGAGATTATAATAAAACCCCACCTAGCCACTTTTATCCTATAAAGAAGTATGATTAGGGTTTTGATTGGGGCCTTAGGGTATAGTAGCCGCCCCGCCTGCCCCTTTACTAGTTTGGTCGGCCAGGGTTTCCCCCTACTTAAGTCAGCTATAGAGCCAACCTAGCTGCCACTTGTTCCCACTTAGGTAAGTCAACTATAGAATGGGGCAACGAGGTAATTTTACTTAAACAAGCATCCCATGGGATAGGGTTTAGAGCCTTATATAAAGATGTCATTGCCCCTCTCTTTAATCAAGCAATTATCGACTTTATTTTAGCCTTATGCCAAGTCTAGGAGGGAGGAACCCATACAGCGTTCCAAGGGCTGATCCCCCTCAAGGGTCAAAATCTATAGAGTTCGTTCTGGGGTTTTATCATCTGCCCTGTAGCCATCATCCATGCCTCTATCTTCTAAGTAATTCTCATAATTACTTTTGACGTCGCCTCTATCCACCGTTGCCCACCAAGTTGCAAATCCATCTATCTGATGCCACCCCCTGTGAGATTTGGAAATCTGATATATTTTTATCATCCACGCCTCTTCAATACTACAAGATTCCTTACTTGACATGTTGAAGATTTTTGCCAAATTGTATCCACTACAAATTTCGTTTGTTGTAAACATTATCGTTGTTGCAAAGGCGGAACACTATAGAAATTTTCAGCCACGTTTTTGCCTCTTGAAACTAGTTTATTTCTTCTCCTTTCTAGCTAAAATTTTTACACAATTCTAAAAATCAACTTGGCTTTCATCTAGGATTAATTTCTAGATAAAATTCCTTCTAGAACATGTTTTCTTGTGCAATCTTTCACCACCACACAGTGCTAAAATTTTTATAATAAAGAATCTGTCCTTCGCCTATTGGCATCTTGAAACTAAACTTTTGTTCATCTTTTTTGGCCAAAATTTTTACACAAATTCATAGATCATCTTAGCTTTCATCTAAGATGAATCTCTAGAAAAAACTCCTTCTAGATCTGAACTGATAGCGCTGCAATCCTTTATCATGCAGTGCTAAAATTTTATGATAAGAATTTTGTGATCTTGTTTATAACAATTTTTCTACCATTACACTACCAAAATTTTCTTAACCTACATTACTACTACTATCAAGATTCTAGTATTGAAATTTTTTATAAATTTTTTAATTTTTTTCTAGAATTAACGTCAAGAAATTGTTGATTCTTCGACGAGAATTCTGTTCGGTAGTACAGCGTATACCGCGGTGATCTTTCAGTGAAATTTTATCAGATCTCGCTGCCATCTTTTCCAGATTTGAGACTCCCCCTCTCATCTTCAATTCTTACTATTACTCCCTGAAAAACCCTAACAAAACCATAGCCAAACAGCCATCCTAATCAGTAACCGTAGCCTACTTCCTTATCGATCCACTTACCTTTTCAGCCAACTTTTCTTACCGATACCTCTACCTTTACTACCATCTATCCCAGATCTAAAATCTCTTTTTCTAATCTTCATCTACTACTATCATAGCCCTAAAACCAAACTAATTCATAGTCTAAACTCCATAAAACTGTAGCCCCAAATCGCACCTAAAACAACCACAAACTGCACCCAAAAATCGTAGCCTTCGGTCCACCAACCTTTCAACTGCCCAATCTCCCGTATCCCTTCAATCGCAACATGCATCATTCACTACCCAATGTTGCCAACAATGACCACTTGCTTCCATCCTCCTTAATCATTGCCAGCAGCGATCCTTGTAGTAAAAAGCTACCAGCAGCAATCTTTTGCTATAATATGTTTATGTCACAACCCGCAATAATCGTTCGCTGCCAACTATCTTGATCATGACCAGTAATAAATTGAACACAATAGCAACCATCTCTCACTCCATGCCATTGTTGCCCTCCTCTGCAATAGCCATATACATCGTTGTCCTGTCTTCCTCCTATTGCAGCCGCACCCTTGCTGTAACTCACGCCACCTGCAGCCACGAAGTTACACCGCAACCGCAACCGGCATTGCTGCCGCCCTCTTCTTCCTTCACCATCACTGCTGCCTTTCAACTCAGATCTCTTGGCTGCCATCTTTCGACAAATATCAGTCACTTACTCGATGATATTGTAGTGTCAACATTACAGCATTACCGAAGGACCGCAACCAACATTACTGCTGTCATTTTCTTCCTCCACCGTTGCAGCTACCCTTGGTTACCATCCTCTACTTGGAGACTTCACCACCGTAGCCCCAACATCGCTGCCATTGCTACCTTCAACCTGAAGATTGCAGCTACACTCCTTAATCGATTTGATTTGATAGGTTGGAGATCCTTATATCATGACATCAATGGGCTTATTCGAAGCCAAATTGGATGCTCTTGAGAAGCGTATGGATGTTAAATTATGTGCTCTCTTTGAGGAGTTTAGATTGGGCCGATCACTGAGCCCAATAAGGTCACAACGCGGTGCAAATTTGGATTATGAAAAGAACCTTAGCGAAGAACTAGCGATAATCTATCAAACCTCCACCATCCAAGAGTACCAAACCAGGTTTAAAAGGTTATCTAACCAAACTTATGATTGTTCTGAAAAATAAATATTGAGGACTTCTATTGAGGGCTTAAAGTTGAAGATTCAGGAAAAAGTTAATGCGACAGTCGTACACACTTAAGGCAATCATCTCCTTTGCATGACATCAAGAAGAGCGATTGAACTATGATGCTTGGAAGACTAGAGTTGCTCCCCGACCAGCGGCACCAAACCTTTCACCTCCTCTTACTATCAGCCGACCCCCTTAGCCACATAAATTAACAAGAGAAGACCTTTATGACGGATGAACAAAGGGCCTATGTGGGTGTTGTGATAAACTGTGGAGCCTAGAACATAAATGTAAAAAGGAGACACCACTAATGATAGCGCCCATTGAAGAACCCAAACTTGAAGATACAACTCTTAAGCCCAAGGAGAAGGATACACCACAACTGACCACCCGCACGGTCCCTACCTTAGCCGGCTACACCAACCTACAAAAATTGAAGATCGAAGGGTTTCTCGAGCAAGAGTCTGTCATCATCCTCCTCGATGCCGGGAGCACACAACTTCATGAGCAGTAAGGTTGCAACCCATTTAATGCTCCAAAAAAAAGATTACAACAGGGTCAAAGTCAAGGTAGCTAATGGCTAAATTCTGAAGTACAACCAGAAGTGCTCATGGGTAAAACTGATCCTATAGGAGTAAGACATAGTTGCTAATTTTTTCCTCCTCCCTCTTGATGGTTTTGATATAGTGCTTGGCATTAATTGGTTGTCCACGATTGGACATGTTTTCTAAAATTTTTTGAAGCTAACCATGAAATTTTTCAAAAAAAGAAAGTAGGTGATTCTACGAGGGAGCCTAGCGACTACAACCACAACACAACACTTGGAGGGGGTACCAAGAGAAAAATCCAGTAGTTTCCTAATTCAAATTCAAGGGTTTCATGAGATTAAAGATAAGAACCCTCTTCCATAGCTTGCAGAAAGTTTGGGCGTCTCCACCAAACTAAGTCAATTACCTCTTCTGAAGTTGTCTGAACCCATATGCTGAACAGGTCAAAACTTCTACCAATTGTTGCTAGGCCAGATTGCTTCCTACAACCTCAGAAGGTCAAAGATAAAAGGATCGTCCAAGAGATGATAGAGACACAGATTGTTTGGCCATACTTATTTCCTGTTATGACACATCCCAACATCCTTTTCCCAAGAGATAAGCTACTTCTAAAGTATTATATCCCATCGAACTCACCATAATTGCTGATCTCAGGTGACTTCCATGACTTTTCCTAGGATCGAACCATGATCCTTAAAGACTTTCTTGATAATGACCTCCGATCTATGGCCCAAGACCGCAAAAAAATTGAGCCCCTCCAATGGCGAAATCAGAAAAGGGGAAGGACTATTCATAGGACTCAACAAAACATGGACATCATCCCTCTCATTATAAAGAAAGATGCACTACCTTGGCCAAGTGGAACTATAGCTCTCATGACCACGATATCGTCCACACCAAATTATGGCCAGATGTTTATTATTGGAGCAGACACATCTAGAGTGGGGGTTAGCACCATCCTCATACAAGATTGTCAATAGCACGAAGAAGTAAAAATAGACCCTAAAAAATCACCACTCTTACCCACCTCAGACTCAGATCAGGCTCACACCACTAGAGATTTTATCAAAGGATAGCCCTCACTCCAAAAAAAGGAATGACTACTATTACAAAGCAACCACGTGGCAGTCTACGCAAGGAAGAAACTTCCCCTTGATAAACGCTGGAGCAAAAGAAAGTTTTCAGAGAAAGATCATGTCTCCTTTCATCTCCAACTCCACCAATATAAAATTCAAGCCTCAAGAAAGCGATCCCCTATTTCATTAGACCTTGCAAAATTGGGGATCACATTGGGGCCCTAATATGGAGATCAGATCCATGCACCAAATCAAGATTACAGTTGATCCTCCAAATGTCCCACCTCAGATGAAAATTTAAAGATGACGACTTAGCCCAAATTCTTCCAACTGACACCCAAGTTGATAAGAAGCTGAAGACTCAGTTCCCTGAGTTCATGGAAACTTAGCCTTGAGGACAAGGCTGATTTTAAGAGGGCAGATTCGATAGGACTCTAGCAGGGTGAGTCTTAATCACCCTAGAAGTAGTCAAATAAAACCTTGTGAGATTGTAATAAAACCCCACCTAACTACTTCTATCCTATAAAGAAGTATGATTAGGGTTTAGATTGGGGCCTTGGGGTTTAGTCGCCACTGCCCCCTTTACTAGGTTAGTCGACCAAGGTTTCCCCCTGCTTAGGTTCGCTATAGAGCCAACCTAGTCGTCACCTGTTCCCACTTAGACAAGTCGATTATAGAAGGTAGCAAAGGGATAATTTTACTTAGGCAAGCACCTTTACTTAGGGAAGCACCCCGTGGGCTAGGGTTTAGAGCCTTATATAAAGATATAGCCGCCCCTTCTCTTTAATCAAGTAATTATCAACTTTATTTTAGCCTTGTGCCGAGTCTAGGAGGGAGGAACCCCTACAACGTTCCAAGGGTTGATCTCCCATCAAGGGTCAAAATATATAGAGCTCCTTCTAAGGTTCTATCATGGCAACTGCGATCTAAGGTTGGAAGGTAGCAACGATGATAAATCAAGATGAGGAGATGATAGGGAATGATGGTGTAATTGGTGGCTGTGATCTAAGGTTGGAAGGCAGTAGCGATAGAAGCACAAGATGAGGAAATGATAGGGCGACAACGGTGTTATTGATGACTGAGATCTGTGGTTAGAAGGTAGCAGTGAGTACAATGCAAGTTGAGGAGATGATAGGGCGATGATGGTGCTATTGGTGACTGCGATCTGAGGTTGGAAGGCAACAACAATGGCAGCACAAGATGAGGAGATTGTAGGGTGATGATAGTGCTTTTGGCAGCTACAATCTAAGGTTGGAAGGCAGCAACAAAGACAACATAAGATAAGGAGATGATATAGTGACGACGGTGCTATTGGCAATTGGGATCTGAGGCTGGAAGGCAGTAGTAACGACAATACAAGATGAGGAGATAATAGGGTGACGACGGTGTTGTTGGTAACTACGATCTAAGGTTAGAAGGCAACAGTGACGATAACATAAGATGAGGAGATGATAGGGCGATGATAGTGTTGTTGGCAGCTGAAATTTGAGGTTGGAAGGAAGCAGCAATGACAACACAAGATGACGAGATGATAGGGTCACAATAGTGATGTTGGTGACTGTGATCTAAGGTTGGAAGGCAGCAACGATGATAGCACAAGATAAGGAAATGATAGGGCGATGATGGTGCTATTGGCGATTGTTATCTAAGGTTGGAAGGCAATAGCGGTGGCAACACAAGATGAAGAAATGATGGGGTGATGATGGTGTTGTTGGCAGTTGCAATCTCCGATTGGAAGGCAGCAGCAATGGCAACACAAGATGAGGAGATGATAGGGCGATGATGGTGCTATTGGCAACTGCGATCGAGGTTGGAAGGTAGCAGTGAAGACAACACAAAATGAGGAGATAATAGGGCGACGATGGTGTTGTTGGTGGCTGTGATATGAGGTTGGAAGATAGCAGCGATGGTAGCACAAAATGAGGAGAGTTTGGGTCTTTGTGCATCGATGGATCTTCAATTTGTTGCCCTTGCAATTGGATTAAGAAATCGACATGTATCTTGTGCAGCACCCTCTCCATGTGTTGTGTCAAAATGGTCGAAACTTTGTCCCCACATTTTCCTCATAGGATCACTAGTTTCCGATGGCTGAAAAATTTTATAAGTAATTTGATAAAATTTCAAGAAATAACACCTAAAGTAGATAGCCACTCAATGCCGAGCACCACTTCGTAATCATCCAATGGTAAAAGGAATAAGTCCTCAATGATCTGTTAGCTCTACATGACTAGTTTCACCTATGAACATTTGTGGCTACAATTAAGGGTTCAGCCATCTGCGACCTTCATATTAAACCTGCTACCATCTTCAATCTGGATTGTTAATCGAGCAGCAACCTTGTTGTCTATAAAATTATTAGTGCTTCCAGTGTTGATAAGAATAGTAATCGACTGGTGCTTGAGAAATTCATCAATCTTCATGGTTTATAGGTTCATGTAGCGAGCTAGGGCATGTAATGTGCTTATGACTAGCTATGATTCTTCCTTTGTATCTTCCTCCTTAGACTTGAGATCTACGTTATCGGGTTCTAGATTCTCAATTGGTTTAATCACCAAAAGCCTTCCCTTCTTATATCAGTGCTCTCGACTTCATGGTTCATCGTAGTGCCAACATAGCCCTTTTGTAGATCTTTTGTGGAGTTCTTCTTGAGTTAATTTCTTAGGCTGAGAGGTTCGGTTGGTAGTAGGGAGGCCAAAGGCTTGATAATTGCTGATCAGTTTATGTTCTTGGTCCTTCGGGCATCGTTGTTCAGCCATCCTCTTGGATACGGGCAAAGGAGATGGTCGCCATCAATATATATGGTTATTATACTTTAGCTTCACATCTGATCTTTGGCTTTAATCCTTCGATGAACATCCCTAGCAATTATTTTTTAGACCAATCATGAGTTTGATTCGAAAGTCATTCAAATATGGTTTAATAATCTTAGATAGTCGAGGTTTGACGACTCTTCATGAGTTGGCCATCCATGTTTTCATACTTCGTGGTCCAAAGCGGATCAGTGACCCACTTTTGAATTGCTTCCACGTAGGTATGTCATGAGTATGCTCAAACCAAATGTACCACTAGATCATGTATCCCTTGAGGTGTATGGTGGTGATGTTGACCATGGATGCATCTGGAGTATTGTGGAAGTGAAAATATTATTCAGCACACGAGGTCCACTCGGTTGGGTCTTCATCTTCCCATCTAGGGAAGTCCACCCTCATGCTTGATCTCCCTTCTTTGATTGGTTCTCTTTATGATATAAACTTTCTCCATGCTAAGATATCGTTAGGCTCACTAGTAGGCCTAATTTGAATTCTTCGAAGAGTGCACATAATATGTCCTCTATGCGGGCTTTGAAGGCTTCTAGTTTTGTGTCAATTGCATGCGTAAGATTACAGATCTTGATGTTTAGGTTCTTCTTCTATTGACGAGTCAGGAGCATAGATTAGCAAATGGGGCTAGCAGCAATAGAAGAAGGAAAAAAGGGCAGTAGTGACAGCGATTTAGGATTAGAAGGTTGTGGTATATAGCTACTGTTGGGGTCGACTGCAAGGAGTAAAGATGGCAACGATGGCAGCATTTTAAGGTTAGATAGTTGCCCTAAGGTTGCAAGTTATAGCAGCAATAAGGATGTCAACTGCGACTTCAATAGGGAGGGTGGCAACAGCAGCAATTGAGGAAGATAGCAACGATAATAATAGGAAGATGGTAGCGGCAACAACCAAGGAACAAGACAACAGTAGCAACTGAAGAAGATGGTAATGGTAGTAACCGAAGAAGATGGTAGTAGTAGCAATAGGAAAAATGGTAGTGGTAGCAACCATGAAAGATGGCATAACAGCAACCAAAGAAGATGGCAGTGGTAGCAACCGAAGAAGATGACAGCGGTAGCAATTGAGGAAGATGGCAGTGACAGCAATCGAAGAAGATAGCAGCGGCAACAACCGAAGAAGATGGCAGTGGCAACAACAGGAAGATAGCAAAGGCAATAATCGAGGAAGATGGCAGTGATAGCAACTGAAGAAGATGGCAATGGCAGCAACTGAAGAAGATGGCAGTGGCAACAACAGGAAGATGACAACGGCAACAACTAAGGAAGATGGTAGTGACAACAATCGATGAAGATGGTAGTGATGGCGCCAGGAAGATGGCAAGATAATAACAGGGAAAGATGGCAACAATAGATAAAGATGATAGTACTAGATGAAGATGGCAGATGAAGATGGTAGCAACAACAGAGGTCGACAGGGCCAACTATAAATGAAGATGGCAACAGCAATTGGGGTTGGCTACAGATGAAGATGGCAGTAGCAATAAGAGTTGGCTTTAAATGAAGATGGCAATAGCAACAGGGGTCGATAGGGTCGGTTGTAGATGTAGATGGCAGCAGCACCATAGGGATCGACTGCAACAGATAATGATGCAGGTGGTAGTTGTAGCAGAGGGGTCGATTGCAATAGATAGAGATGGATATCGCAATGGCAGCAAAGGGGCCAGCTGCAGTAAATAGAGATGGAGATGGTAGCGGTGGGGGGTGGAAGAACAACAATACGCTAAGAATGCTGCTCTGATACTAGATTGTTAGAACCCCAAGGTTCTATTAGGGATAACTGATTGTTGTAGGGGTTAACCCTCCTCAAACTCTATAGGGTTTCAGCCCTCTAATATTCGACCACCCGGCTAAATAAATTTGCTTCTTTTTTTTTATGTCGAAGAAAAAGCTTATATACTTATTTATAGGGTTCATGAAGTGACCTCCTAAACTAGGACTCCTAATAAGAGTCCTAGAAATAAAACTCTAACTCTAACTCCTACCCCTAATCAAACTCCTCATATTCAAATCCTACTACAATTAGAACATGGATCTAATCAACTCCCACTAGGACTCCAACTTAATCGAATCCTAATCCCACTAGGATTTGCATGATTTATTCAAATTGACTCAAATCAACTCCTAACCAACTCAATGTCAGGTTTAGGTTGGCCAACATGACCCAATTTATGGACTCAACTCATTTGACTAAGACCTGACCTAGCTAGGGTCTTATCACATTCATCATATATGTATGACCCTTTAGACCCAATCACAAGTCGGTCAGTTACACCTGTCAGAATTCCTTCTGACTTAGTGAATTATCATCTCCAAATAATTCACTCGAATCATCGACTATGGATGTAATATGCCAATATGCTATAGTCCCTATATGGTATAGGAGAATCTAACTCATTTGATATGTCTGCGCTCAGTTACCGTGTACATATAGTCCCTCATCCATCTAATACCAAATAGACCGTATATCGAGTATAGTATTATTAGGCCCTATACAGAATCCATCCTAGTTTCACTCTAATCAATTCTCCTAGAGAACTCTTTCTCTCTCAATCTGAATGACTCTGGCTAGGGATTTGCCTACGTAAAAATACATAGGATATTTGATAGGACTCTAGCAGAGTTGAATCCTCATTTCCATAGAAGTAGTCAATAAAACCCTGCTAGATTATAATAAAGTCACTCCTATCTTATAAAGGAGTATGGCTAGGGTTTATGAGCCCTTAGGGCTTAGCGGTCATCGCCCCCTTACTGGGTTGGTTGGCCAGAGTTTCCCACTGCTTAGGTCGGCTATAGAGCCAACCTAGTCGTATTCCTATTAAGGCAAGTTGGCTATAGGAGGGGTAAAGGGATAATTTTACTTAGGCAAGCACCCCTTTAGGCTAGGATTTTGATCCCTATATAATGATATAGCTGCCCCCTCTCTTGAATCAAGCAATTATCAATTTTATTTTAGCCTTGTGCCGAATCTAGGAGGGAGGAACCCCTACAGCGTTCCAAGGGTTAATCCCCCTCAAGGATCAAAATCTATAGAGCTCCATCTGGGGTTCTATCATCTGATATCAGAGTAGTGATCTTGCTACCCCTGTAGCTATCTCAGCCACCTCCACTTTCCCAAGTAATTCCCACAATTGTTACGACATACGCCTCTACCTTCCACCCCAGTAGCAGATCAAATCAGTCTCCCGCTGCCCCCTGTGTTTGATCTAGAATTCTAGTATATTTTTATTGTCTATGCCTCTTCAATACTACAAGATTCTTTATTTTACATATTGAAGATTTTTCCCAAATTTTATCCACTATAATGTTTGTTTGTCGTAAACGTTATCATCATTGCAAAGGCGAAATGCTACAGAAATTTTCAGTTAATTGTTGCTTCTTCAAACTAAACTTTTAATCATCCTTTTTGGCTTAAACTTTTATATAATTTTGTAGATTATCTTAGCTTTCATCTAAGACTAATCTCATGAGCAAACTCCTTCTAGATATGGTCTTATAGCACTGCGATTCTTTGTTGCATAGTACTAAAATTTTATAATGCAGAATCTGCCTTTCGTCTATTGGCCTCTTGAAACTGAACTTTTGTTCATCCTTTTTGGCTGAAATTTTTACACAATTCTTAAAATTAAGTTTGCTTTTATCTGGATTTGATTACATAAAGAAAATCCTTCTGAAACTCATTTTTTATGCAATCTTTTATCATCACGTAGTTCTGGAATTTTACAATGAAGGAATCTACCTTTCATTTTTTGCCCTATTTCCCTACTGTTATACTGCCAAAATTTCATCAAATTTTTTACTAGTATTAACAACATCTAATTTCTGTATAATTTTCTTAAACTTTCTTTTAGAATTTATGTCGATAAGTCATCATTTATCGAACATAAATCCGGTTCAGCAGGACAGCACATCGCAGCAC